>JADRCH010000229.1:0-45788 GCA_019843965.1 Rhynchomys soricoides | reverse complement strand
TTATTATTATTATTATTATTATTATTATTATTATTATTATTATTATTATTACAAATGAATTTGAGAATTTCTCTTTCTAAGTCCATGAAGAATTGAGTTGAAATTTTGATGGAGATTGCATTGAATTTGAGATTGCTTTTGGCAGGATGGTCATTTTTACTATTTTAACCCTGCCAATCCATGAGCATGGGAGATCTTTCCATCTTTTGTGGTCGTCTTCAATTTCTTTCTTCAGAGACTTGAAGTTCTTGTCATATATAACTTTTTGAGAGATTATTTCTGACAGATCAACTCTTTGAGTTTTATAGCCCATTCATTTTTTTCTCCTTTGAAATGACAAAGAAAAGTTGACTTCAGTCAAAATAGCACACAACCTAATTTCATAAATCACTTATTTATTGTTACTTATTTTCAGTAGGTTTTGAAAACCTTACTACTATCACACTCAACTAAAAATAAGTTCACACCTCCTGACTAAATTCAGAGAATATAAGTATTAGTCTTCTAAAATATATAGGACTTACCTCCCTAATGTGACCATAAAATTCAAATACCTCCAATGTTCTCCCTTGAAGATATGTTAGCTTCACTCTGAGCAAAGAGCAACATTCCTTTGCATTTCCCAAGGCTATTACATTGAGATCCATCAGATACCTGTAACACTTGCAGAAGTTACCCCTTAAATATTTCTGTTTGACGAGCATGAAGTGTCCTTCTTTATCTTTTTAAATGATTTTTGGTTGAAAGTTGATTTTATTAGATACTAGAATGGCTACTCCAGCTTGTTTCTTGGGACCATTTGCTTGAAAATTTTTTCTAGTGCTTTACTTTGAGGTAGTTTCTTTCTTATTCACTGAAGTGTATTTTTCCATATGCAGCAAAATGCTGAGTCCAATCTGTTAGTCTATGTCTTCTTATTAGGGAATTGATTCCATTGATGTTAAGAGATATTAAGGAAAAGTGATTGTTGCTTCTTATTATTTTTGTTGTTAGAGGTAGAATTATGTTTGTGTGTCTATCTTCTTTTGTGTTTGTTGAAAGAAGATGACTTTCTTACTTTTTCTAGGGTGTAGTTTCCCTCCTTGAGTTGGTGTTTTCTATCTATTATCCTTTGTAGGACTGGATTTGTGGAAAGATATTGTGTAAATTTCATTTTGTCATGGATAACCTTGATATCTCCATCTATGGTAATTAAGAGTTTTGTTGGGTAAAGTATCCTGGGCTGGCATTTTTTTTCTCCTAGTGTCTGTATGACATATGCCCAGTATCTTCTAGCTTTTATAGTCTCATGTAATTCTCATAGGTCTGCCTTTATATGTTACTTGATGTTTTTCCCTTACTGCTTTTAATATTCTTTCTTTAGTATGGGCATTTGCTGCTTTGATTATTATATGACAGGAGAAATTTCTTTTCTGGTCCAGTCGATTTGGAGTTCTCTAGGCTTCTGGGCATCTGCATTTTTAGGTTAGGGAAGTTTTCTTCTATAATTTTGTTGAAGATATTTACTGGCCCTTTAAGTTGGGAATCTTCACTTTCTTCTATACCTATTATCCTTAGGCTTGGTCTTCTCATTGTGGTCTGGATTTCCTGGATGTTTTGTGTTAGGAGCTTTTTGGTTTTGCATTTGGTTTGACTGTTGTGTCAATGTTTTCTATGGTACCTTCTGCACCTGAGATTCTTTCTTCTGTCTCTTATATTCTTTTACTGATGTACGCATCTATGATTTCTGATCTCTTTCCTAGGTTTTCTATCTCTAGTGTTGTCTCCCTTTGTGATTTATTCATTGTTTCTTTTTCCGTTATTAGATCCTGGATGGTTTTGTTCAATTCCTTCACCTGTTCCATTTTGTTTTCCTGTAATTCTTTAAGGGATTTTTGTGTTTTCTCTTTAAGTTCTTCTACCTATTTACCTGTGTCTCCTGTATTTCTTTAAGGGAGTTATTCATGTCCTTCTTAAAGTCCTCTATCATTATCATGAGAAGTGATTTTTACATCCAAATCTTGCTTTTCTAGTTTGAAGGTATATCCAGGACTTGGCTATGATGAGAGAACTGGGTTCTGATGATGCCACTTAACCTTGGTTTCTTGCTTGTTTTCTTATACTTGCCTCTTGCCATCTGGTTATCTCTAGTGCTGTATCTGACTGGAGCCTGTCCATCCTATGATCCTGATTGTGTCAGAACTCCTCAGAGTACAGCTGTCTCTGTGATCCTTTGATTCTGGGATCCTGTGAATTTATAATCCTGGGTGTGTCAGAGCTCCTAGGAGTCAAGCTGCCTCTGAGATCTTGAGATCATGGTGTGACCAAGCTCCTGATATCGTATGATCCTATGATCCTGAACATTTTAGACCATGTGGGAGTCAAGCTTCCTCTGGGCATTGTGGGACTGTGTGTGGAGCTAGTGCCTGCTCAGACTGGAAGGAACCTGTGACACTGGCCACTGGGCACAGTTCCTGTGTCCCTGGATTCTGCTGGTCACAGTTACTCCTGGTGATGGGGCAGATATTGTGGCCTCCTCACCTATGATACTATGATCATGTGTGTTTTAGAGGACCTGGGATTTGAGCTTCCTTTTGGTGTTGTGGGACTGGGTTGTGAAGCTAGCACCCAAGGTCTGCCCAGAGAATTCTTAATAGAGGAAACTCAAATGTCTGGAAAACACTTAAATAAATGCTTAGCATTTTTAACCATCAGAAAAATACAAATCAAACTATTTTGAGATTTCACTTTTTATTTGTCAGAATAACTAAGATCAAAAACTATAACATGACAGCTCATGCTGGCGAGAATGTAGCATAAGGGGAAACACTCAACCACTGCTGTTGAGAGTGCAAACTTGGACAGCCATCATGGAAATCAGGGTAGCTGTTCCTCAGAAATATGGACATCAGTCTATCTCAAGATCTAGCTATACCACTTTTGGGTATATACCCGAAAGTTACTCCTTCCTACCATAAGGACACATTTTCATCACTTTTTCAACTGTTGCTGCATTGATAATAGCCAGAAGTTAGAGATGACCTAGATGTCCCTCAATAGAAGAATGGATAAAGAAAATATGGTACATTTGCACAATGGAGGTTGGCTTAGCTATTATAACAGTCAAGAAATTTGTAGGCAAATGAATAGAACAAGATAAGTCATCCTAAGTGAGGTAACCCAAAACCCAAACTATAATCATAGCTTGCATTTACTTATATGGAAATATTATCCCAGGATAAAATGTAGATATTAGCCCTGGAATAAATGGTAATCAAGACACAAACTAAAGACCAAGGGAGGATATGTACAGAGGGAAGAACTAGGAGTGTTGGTAGAAGAGAGACATATAGATCTCCCTGGTAGTGAGAAATAGAATAAATCTTATTGGTAGACTGTGAGCCAAAGAGGGGAGCTGATTGTGAGGATCAGGTGGAGCAGTAGAGGGGACAATGAGGGGAGAAAAAGCTAGAATTGAGAGGTTTTTGGAGGGTGATATGGAAACACAGTTCACTGGAAACTTCCTAGAATATATAAAGGAGATACTAATAAACTCTATAAATAATTGGGGAAAGGGAGTTTCAATTGGCCATCAGTTATAACCAAATAAAAATTTCAGTGCTAGGACTAAGTTACATCAAATCAAGTTGTTGGCCAAGAGATCTCATATAAATTTCTAAAGTATCCAGGATACTGAAAAGACAAGAGGTTGCTCTCCACAAGCTGGCAGTAGGGTCTTATTATTTAAGACAAAACTTACACAACTAATTGAACATGGAGTGACCCACAGTCAGACATTTTAAACACACACATACAGAAAGAGAGAGAGGGAGGGAAAGAGATAGAGAGACAGAGACAAAGTCAGAGACCAAGAAAGAGAGAGTTAGAGGGAGAAGGAGAGAGTGGTAGAGAGAGAAACAGAGAGACAGGAAGGGAAGGAGGAAGAGGGAGAGGTAGGAAGGTAGAGATAGAGTGAGGAAGGAAGGAAGTGAAGGAAAGAGACTTTAAGCACACATATCTAAGTGGGATGCCTACCTGCATCAGATCCCTCACTTCAAAGCTCAAGAAACCCCACAGAGGAGGATGCAGAAAGAATCAAGAACCAAAGGGGATAGAGGACACTGAAAAGAACAGGTCTTATAAATCAAATAAATCAAATGAGGAAAATTCATATTAACTCATTGATACTGAATGTGCAAGCCTAGAGTTTTCTTAAGCCTGCACCAGGTCCTCTATGTATGCATTCCACTTTTCTACCTTTAAGTATGTGTTTTTATGGGAATCTTCATGTGTGAACATGTAGGTCTCTAACTATTGTACCTTCCCTTGGAGCTTTTATATTCTGTTGATTTATCTTGTCCAGCTGCCATGTAAAAAAAATCTAATTTGAATAAAGGAGGTGAGTGATAAAATGAAGGAAATGATTCCAGAAGCCTAGTTTCAGATCTGTGGTCATGAACCTTCTTTATGTGTGAATGGCTTTGGCCTAGCCTAGCTCTAGAACCATGGTTTGAGAACCATCTTTGTTCATCCAACAGTACAAGCTATCTATCAGCTTTATTGTACCTAACTCAGGTCATGCTTCTCGTGCAATAAGTCAATTTATGAAATTACAAATCAATATATCTAAAACACATCCAAGGTTGAATTGTAAAACCAAAAAATTATATGATTGGCCAAGATAGTATGTCTTTCATCAGACCCTCTAGTCGTCTTGGAGTGCTTTCTAATGACAACCATCTAGATAAACCCTAGAACCCAGAATTTAAAAGAACATTCTTTTTTTTTTTCTAATAGCAAAACATTTATTTCTTTGGGAATGTAAAATGGGCCTTACAGTTGCTAGACCAGTGTCCTATCATTGAGTTACAATCTCACACTACAAAATGCAATATTTTTTTAAACTTTTATTATTTTATTCATTTGTATGCTCATTGTTGCTCCTTCTCAAACCTCCCTCCCACAGTTCCTCATTCCATTCCTCCTCCTCTTGACTCCAAGAGGTTGCTTTCCCTCCATACCTTCCCCTTTCATGGTGCCTCAAGTATCTCGAGGATTAAGCACATCTCTCACTGAGGCCTGACCAGGCAGACCTGTGTTGTATTTGAGCAGTTGTCTCTGATTTACCCATGTATGCTCCTGGTTGGTGTCATAGTCTTTAGGAGTTATCTAGGGTCTAGATATGTTGAGACTGCTGGTCTTCCTATGTGTTATCTTTCCCCTCCAGGTTCTTCAGTCCTTCCCCTAATCCAATCATACAGATCTCTGACTTCAGTTCAATGCTTGGGTGTAAGTATCTGTTTCTGTCTCAGTCATCTGCTGGTAGGGCCTCTCAGAGGACAGCAATGCTAGGCTCACATCTGTAAGCACATCATAGCATCACTAAATATATCAGGCCTTGGTGTCCAACCAAATTGGGCTGGTCATTGGACCCACTTTACTTCAGTTTCATCTCCATTTTTGTCACTGCAGTTTTTTAAAACAGAAACAATTCCAGATCACAAATTTTGACTGTGGGTTAGTAACCCTCTACCTCTGCTTGCGATCCTATCTGTCTACTGGAGGTGGAATTTTTTAAGTTTTCTCTCCTCACTGTTGGGCATTTTGGATAATTTCATCTCCATTGAGTTCTAGAGTCTCTTACCTGCCAGATCCCCACCCAGTGTCCCCCCACCTCCCACCCCCAGATGCTGCTTATCTCCATTCATTCTCTTGGCCCTCTGGGCTTTTCTCCTGCCCTCTACCCCTATATATCTGATCCCGTTCCCTTTTTCTTCTCCTCCTCACCTCTCCTTCCCTTTGACTTCCTTGATTATCCCCCCCCCTTATAAGTGGACTGAAGAATCCTCACTTGGGACTTTCTGATTATTAAACCTCTTACTGTCTGTGTGTTGTATCCTAGATATTCTGTAGGTTTTGGCTAATATCCACTAATGAGTGAATACATACCATGTGTGCTCTTTTGTGACTAGGATAACTTTTGGGTTTGAGTTACCTCACTCAGGATAATATTTTCTAGTTCCATCTATTTGTCTACAAAAGCCATGGTGTTCTTTCTTTTAATAGCTGAATAGTATTCCATTGTGTAAATGAACCACATTTTCTCTATCCATTCTTCTGTTAAGGAATATCTGGGTTCTTTCAAGGTTCTGGTTATTACAAACCAGGCACCAATAAACATTATGGAGCAGGTGTCCTTGTTACCACAAGGTAACAAGTTGGTGGAGTGTCTTTTGGATATATGCCAAAGTCTGGTATAGCTGTGTCTACAGGTAGAACTATTTCCATATTTCTGAAAAACCATCAGATTGATTTCCACACTGGTTGTACCAGTCTGAAATCCTACCAGCAATAGGCAGTGTTCCTTTTTCTCCAAATCCTCACCAGCATCTGCTGTCACCTGAGTTTTCAATCTTATCCATTCTCACTGGTGTGAGGTAGAATCTCAGGTTTGTTTTGATTTGCATTTCCCTAATGACTATGTTTGTTCAACATTTCTTTAGGTGCTTCTCGGACATTTGAGATTCTTCTGTTGTGAATTCTTTGTTTAGTTCTGTACCCATTTTTAATTGTGTTACTTGGGATTTTGGAGGTTAACTTCTTTTCTTTACATATTTTGGATATTAGCCCTTTATCTGATGTAGGGTTAGTGAAGAATTTTATCTCTGATCATTCCAAGACTTTTATGATGAAGGAGTGTTGGGTTTTGTCAAAGGGTTTTTCAGCATCTACTGAGATAATCATTTGTTTGTTTTAGTTTTTGTCCCCCCCCCCAGCTTTCAGTTTATATATACACTGGATAACACTGATGGAATTTTTAGTATATTGAACCACCCCTGCATCCCGGGTTCAAAGCTTAAATGATAATGTTGGACGATGTTTTTCCTGTGTACTTAGATTCAGTTTACTTGTTAGTATTGAATATTTTTACCCTGATGTTCATAAGGGAAATTGGTCCAAAACTCTTTTCTTTATTAAATCTTTGAGTGTTTTAGGTATCAGGGTGACTGTGGCCTCATAGATGAGTTTGGCAATGTTCCTTCTGTTTCAATTTTGTGGAATAGTGTGAGGAGTATTGATATTAGCGCTTTTACAAAACTATGGTAAAATTTTGCACAAAAAACATCTGGTCCTAAGCTTATTGATTTGGGGATGGGAATAGGAGACTATTAATGATTGATTTTATTTCTTTGTGATTTTAGGGATATTATATAGTTTGTTTGATTTTGTTTTAACTTTAGTAATTGATATCTGTCTAGAAAAATCATCAATTTCATTTAGATTTTTCCACTTTTGTGGAGTATAACCTTTTGAAATAGGACCTAGTAATCTGTTGAATTTCCAAAGTGTCCATTGTTATATCTCCACATTCACTTCTGATTTTGTTACTTTGAATACTGTCTCTCCATCTTTTAGATAGTGTGGCTAAGGGTTTGTCTATCTTGTTGATTTTATCAAAGAACTAGCCCTTGGTTTTGTTAATTCTCTGTATTGTTCTTTTTATGTCTAATTGACTGAATTCAGTACTGAGATTATTTCCTGCAATCTACTTCTCTTGAACATCTATTTTTTTTTCTTTTTTTTTTTAATCTGGAGTCTTCAGATACACTTTTATTTACTTTTTTATTGGTTATTTTATTTCTTTATAATTCAAATCCTGTCCCCCTTTCTGGTTTTCCCTCCTCAAATACCCTATCTCATCCCTCTTCCTATTTGCCTATATGAGGGTGCTTCCACAACCCCCTATCCCTTGCTGCCTCTCTACTCTAGTATCTCATTATGCTGAGCATCTTCTCCCACTGATGCCAGATAAGGCAAACATATGTAGCTGGAGCCATGGTTAACTCCACATATACCATTTGGTTGATGGCTTAGAGCCAGGGAGCTCTGGGGGCTCCAGTTAGTAGATATTGCTATTTCCCCTATAGGATTGCAATCCCCTTCATCTCCTTCAGTCCATCCTCTAACTCTTCCTTTGGGGTCCCCAGGCTCAGTCCCATGGTTGACTATGAGTATCTGCATCTGTATTGGTCAGGTGCTGGCAGAGCCCATCAGGTGACAGCTATACCAGGCTCCAGTCAGCAAGCATTTCTTGGCATCAGCAATAGAGTCAATATTTGTTGTCTGCAGATGGGATGGGTCCCTAGGTGGGGCTGTCTCTGGATGGCTTTTCCTTAAATCTCTGTTCCAGTTTTTGTCCCTGAATAACCTTTAAATGGGAACAATTCTAGATTAAAAAATTTGAGATGGGTGGGTGGCACCTTCCCTCAACTGGGGGCAATGCCTATCTACTAGAGTTGGTCTCTACAGGTTCTATATCCCCTTTGTTGGGTATTTCCACTAATGTTATCTCTGTTGGATCCTGGGAACCTCTTGCCTCCCTGGCATCTGGAACTTTCTAGTGGATACCCGCAGTTTTCTACATATTTCTGTTTAAATTTCAGATGCTCTGTACTTCTTCTAAATTTCAGTCTGCTACATATTTCTGTTTAAATTCCTGATGCTCTGTACTTCTTTCCTGTCTCTTCCTGTACCTGATTCTGCCTCCAATTATGCCCTCCTCCTCTCCTCTCCCTCACAGGTGCCTCCTTCCCTCTACCTCTCTTGACTATTTTGTTCTCCCTTCTAAGTAAGATTGAAGCATCCACAATTTGGTCTTCCTTCTTCTTAAGCTTCATAAGCTCTTTGAGTTTTATCATGGGTACTCTGAGATTTTGGGGTAATATCCACTTCTCAATGAATACATATCATGTGTGTTCTTTTGTGTCTGGGATACCTCACTCAGTAGGATATTTTCTACTTCCATTCATTTGCCTGTGAATTTCATGAGCTTCATGATTTTAATAGCTGAATAGTACTCCTTTGTGTAAATGTATCACATTTTCCACATCCATTATTCTGTTGAGGGGTACCTGCGTTGTTTCCAGCTTCTGGCTATTGTAAATCAGGCTGCTATAAACATAGTGGAAAATGTGCTCTAGTTATATGTTGGAGCATCTTTTGGTTGTGCCCAGGTGTTGTATAGCTGAGTTTTTAGGTAGATCTAATTCCAATTTTCTGAAGAACTACCAGATTGATTTCCAAAGTTGTTGTACCAGCTTGCAATCTCACCAGCAATCTCCACATCTTTATCCTTGCCAGCATCTCTGTCATCTGAGTTTTAGATCTTAGCCATTCTAATAGGAGTGATTTGGAATCTGAAGGTCAGTTTGATTTGCAACTCTCTGATGACTAAGGATGTTGACCATTTCTGTAAGTGCTTCATGGACATTTAAGATTCCTCAGTTGAGAACTCTTTGTTTATTTTTGCTCTGTACCCCATTTTTAATAGGGTTAACAGGGTCTCTGGAGTCTATCTTCTTGAGTTCTTTGTATATATTGGATATTTGCCCTCAATTGGATGTAGGGTTGGTAAAGATCTTTTCCAATCTGTAGGTTGCCATTTCATCCTACTGACACTGTCCTTTGTCTTAGAGAGCTTTTCAATTTTGTAAAATTCCATTTGTCAATAGTTGATCTTTGAGCCTGAGCCATTGGTTTCTGTTCAGGAAATTTTCCCCTGTGCAGATATGTTCAAGTTCGAGGCTTTTCTCCACTTTTTCTACTACTAAATTCAGTGTATCTGGTTTTATGTGGAGGTCTTTGAGCCACTTGGACTGAGCTTTGTACAAGGAGATAAGAATGGATCAGTTTGTATTGTTCTACATGTTGAATATTAGTTGAACCAGCACCATTTATTGAATATGCTGTCTTTTTTCAACTGGATGGTTTTGGCTTCATTATCAAAGATCAGGTAAACACAGATGCTTGGGTCTATTTCTGGGTCTTAAATTCTATTCTATTAATCCACCTGTCTATCTCTGTACCAATACCGAGTGGTTTTTATCACCACTGCTCTGTATTACAGCTTGAGGCCATTGATGTTGATTCTTCCAGAAGTCCTTTTGTTGAGAATACTTTCAGTTTTCCTGGGTATTTTGTTGTTGTTGTTGATGATGTTGTTGTTGTAGTTGTTGTTCCCGATGAATTTGAGGGTTACTTTTCCTATCGCTGTGAATAATTGAGTTAGAATTTTAATAGGAATTGAATTGAATCTGTAAATTGCTTTGGGAAGATGGCCAGTTTTATTTTGTTAATCCTGCCAATCCATGAGCATGGGCAATCTTTCCATATTCTGAGACCTTCTTTGACTTCTTTCTTCAGAGACTTGAATTTCTTGTCATACAGATCTTTCACTTGCTTGGTTAGAGTCAACTACGATAT
Organism: Rhynchomys soricoides; assembly: GCA_019843965.1. Taxonomy (NCBI): domain Eukaryota; kingdom Metazoa; phylum Chordata; class Mammalia; order Rodentia; family Muridae; genus Rhynchomys; species Rhynchomys soricoides. Next base: position 35,546 of record JADRCH010000229.1, on the reverse strand, counting down.
CTTATATTATTTGTGACTATTGTGAAGGGTGTTGTTTCCCTAATTTTTTCTCAGCCCTTTTATTCTTCCAGCAGAAGAAGGCTATTGATTTGTTTGAGTTAATTTTGTATCCAGTCACTTTGCTGAAGTAGTTTCTCTTATGTAGAAATTCTCGGGTGGAAATTTTGGGGTCATTATCTATACCATCTTATTGTCTGCAAATAGTAATATCGTGACTTTTTCTTTTCTGATTTGTATCCATTTGATCACCTTTTGTTTTCTAATTTCTTTGACTAGAACTTGGAGTACTATGTTGAATAAATAGAGAGAAAGGTGCAGCCTTTTCTTGTCACTGATTTTAGTGAGACCGCTTTAAATTTCTCTCCATTTACTTTGATGTTGGCTACTTGTTTTCTGTATATCAATTTCATAATATGTAGGTATGGACAATGAATTCCTGATCTGTCCAATACTTTTGACATGAATGGGTTTTGTATTTTGTCAAAGGTTTTTACTCCATCTAATGAGATTTTCATGAGCTTTTTTTCCCCTTTGCATTTGTTTATATAGTGGCCCTTCCTTTAAACTCTGCTCCATTTTTCATTTCTGCCTTTCCTTTGGACAGGAACATTTTTGTATTAAATATTGCGATGGGTGAGGTAGTGCCTATATAAAGGAAGTTGTCTCTACCTATAGAGATCTCCTGTATTTCTTTAAGGGAGGTACTTATGTCCTTCTTAAAGTCCCCCATCATCATCATGAGATGTGATTTTTGCACCAAAATCTTGCTTATCAGGTGTGTTGGGTTATCCAGGGCTTGTTGTAGTGTGAGAACTGGGTTCTAATGTTGCCAAGTAGCATTGTTTTCTGTTGCTTATGTTCTTGCATTTGCCTTTTGCCATCTGGTTATCTCTGTTGTTTGCTGGCCTTGCTGTCTCTAACTGGAAACTGTCCCTAGTATATCCGGATATGTTGGGTCTCCTTGGATCAGGCTGTTGTTAGGTATGGGAGAGGGTCTAGAAAGCCTGATCTATGAGCCTGGCTATGTCAGAACTCCTTGGGTTCATGCTGTCTCTGGGTGTAGAAGTGGTGGGGAGGGGGGCTGGAGCACAGGATTCACACCCAGGTGCAGGTGAAAACCTATGAGCTTGTGTGGGTCAGAACTCCTGGGGCTCAAGCTGTCTCTGGGTGTGATTGGGGTGGTAATGACAGGAGCACAGGATCCACTCTAGGGTGCAGATGCGATACAGAAGGAACATGTGCCTCTGGCTGTTCAGGATGTCTTATATCCTCTGCACCCTACGTGGGTCACAGTTAGGCCAGATATTGGGGCGGGATTTGGGGCTTCACCTGTGAACCTGGGTGTATCAGAACTCCTATGGGTCAAGCTGTCTCTGGGTGTGATTGGTGTGGGGAGGGCTCAGATATACTTTTAAATTGCTTTCTTTGTCTGATGCACCAATTTGTTCTGTCCTACTTTCTATACTTAAGATTCTTTTTTCAATCTTTTATATTCTACTGGTGATTCTTGTGTCTTTAGTCCATGTTTTCTTTTCCATCCCCAAGTCTGCCTCAGATTGTGTTCTCTTTATTGGTTGTATTTCCAATTTTAGGTGTTCAATGGTTTTATTAATTTCTTTCACCTGTTTGATTGTATTTTCCTATATTTCTTTATATTTATCCATTTCTACTTTAAGGGCCTCTATCTGATTGTTTGTATTTTCCTGTATTTCTTTAAGAGATTTATTCTTTTCCTCTTTAAATGCCTCTATCATCTTCATAAGATTAGCTTTAAGGCCCTTTCCTTGTAATCCAGCTGTTTTAGGATATTCAGGGCTTGCTTTAATTGAATAGCTGGGTTCTGGTGGTAGCTTACGTTCCTGGCTTTATTGTTTGTGTTCTTCCACTGGTCTTTAGCAATCTTATTGTCTCTAGTTTTAGTATGCCTTGTAGTCTCTGATGGTGGTAAAGCTTGTGATTATAGGTAGATCTAGTTGTCCCTCGTGGTTGTGGATTTCCAGGTAATCAGGTAGACTTCATAGACCTTGAGAGGTTCAGGTGGCTAGTTGTCCCAGGTGGAAGCAGGCCTCCTGGCTGCAAGTAGAGCTGGTGGTCCCTGATAGTTGCAGGCCTTTCTTTCTCCTGGACAGCAGCAGGCCTCTAGGGTTGTAGGTGGAGCTGTAGCCAGGGCAATAAAATGCCTTAATACATTTTGTATATGTCTATAATATTCGTTACTCATAGTCTCTACTAATTGATTGATTTTGAATTGTTGCTTTCTTATAAGAAAGTCATCTCCTCCTTTGTTATTTACAGAAATGACATATGTGTTGTATAATAGAAGTGATTGTAGCACATTTATTTTATCTATTAAAATGAGGTAAATGATTCTTCCAAGGACAAAAAAAAAATCTGAGGACTTCATGTTGATTTTAAACTTAATCCATGCTTGTGTTCTTTCGGACAGTTTTCTTTGCATTTGAGAAGTTGAAGCCCCCATAGTAGAATTTTAGCAATATTCTATAGTGGATTTTATTACTTCAATATTATTCTATATTGGATGATCCTTGGATACCCTCAAAATGTTTTGCTTCTACATTATATATGCTACTATATTATGTATTATGTATTTCTTTAAAAATACTGTGATGAGAGTAGTCTATGAATGGTATAATAGATATTGTGGACATATCATTAGTTTACTTACAAATCGTGCTTCTTTCTCCCACTAAATGCAGACAAATACAGGAAGACCAATTTGTGGCTTTTTCAAATTAGTTAATTTCTACATTACCTCCATATCACAGTCCCCCTTCACTCCTCTCAGTCCCACTCATACAAAATCCTCCCTCATTACTGCCTTCCCTTCTCCAGAGAGAAGGGCAAACCCTCTATTGGTACCAAACTCCCCTGGCATATCAAGCCACAGCTGGAATAAATGCATCCTCTCTTACTGGGGCCAAACAAGGCAGCTATCCAGGAGAAAGGAACACATAGGCAAGCAAGAGAGCTGGGGACAGCCAGTGCTCTAATTTTTAGGGCACTCACATGAAGACCACACAGCATATTTGTTACAAACATGTAAGTTGCCTAGGCCCGACCCATATATGCTCTTTGATTGGTGATTTATTCTCTATGAGACCCCATAGGCCCAGATTAGTAGACTCTGTAGTTCTTCTTATAATGGCCTTAACCCTTTCAACTCCCTCAATTCTACTCTCTACACTCTTCCACAAGACTCAGCTCTGCCAAATATATGATTGTGAGTCTCAGCATCTGTTCCTGTCAGCTGCTGGCTTTAGTCTCTCAGAGAAGACTTATGCTAGACTCCTGTTTGCAAGCATATCAGAGTATCATTAATAGTGACAGCGGTTGGCTCCCTCTGATGGGATGGGTCTCAAGTTGTGCCTGTCTTTTCTTAGCTATCCCCTCAATATGTTCTCCATCTTTATTCCTGTGCACCTTTTAGACAGGACAAATTTTGGTGAAAGGCTTGTGGGTGGGTTAGTGTTCCCATCCCTCCACTGGAAGTCTTGCCTGGCTATAAGAGATGGCCACTTATATATTCCCATATCCTGAGCTGATAAGAGTCTGTTGATATTAGATGTATAATTTCACAGCAGTTAAAATAGATAAAAATGAGAAAAGTAGAATAAGACTTTGCCAAGTTTAAAGGGTTATAAATAATTATGAATTAATAAACTCAAAAATTCATTTCAAAGCTATTTTAATCTCATGTCTATTCTTAGGAAGTAGCTTAAGTTTTTAAATCTGGATTCTTTCCTAAAGTCCCTGTGTAACTTCTCAAATCCTATGTTTCTTTACCAATGAAGTACTATCCAACACACAAACATACACAGACACACACACACACACACACACACACACACACACTCACACAATATTCAAGGGCAGGCTGTAGCTGAACTTGCTAAAGATTGAAGAAAAAGATGATAGACAGTCACCAAACCCAGACACTATTGTGGATGCCAAGAAGTGCTCACTGAAAGGAGCCTGATGTATCTGTCAACTGAAAGGCTCTGGCAGAGCCTGACAAATACAGAGGCGGATGCTCACAGACAACCATTGGACTGAGCATAGGGTCCCGAATAGAGGAGTTAGAGAAAAGACTGAAGGAGCTGAAGGGGTTTGCAACCCTGCAGGAAGAACAACAATATCAACCAAGCAGACCCCCAGAGCTCCCAGGGACTAAGCCACCAATCAAGGAGTACACATGGAGGAACCCATGACTCTAGCCACATATGTAACAAAGGATGGCCTTGTCAGGCATCAATGGGAAGAGAGGTCCTTGGTCCTATGAAGGCTTGATAGGTGCCTCAGTGTAGGTAAATTTGAAGGTGTGGAGGTAGGAGTGGCTGAGCAGGTAGAGGAACACCCTCATAGAAGCAGGGGGAGGGGATGGGATAGGGGATTTCTGGAGGGGGTGCAAGGAAAGGGGATAACATTTGAAATGTAAATAAAGAAAATATCCAATAAAAAATATGGTAGACTGTTGTACATAATTTGGGGTAAGCATCCTACCAAGATTTTCAGAGGAAAAGGAATATTTGAAATAATATTGTTACTGTGCCAGAGCAAATACAAATAAAATTTAAAATTATCAAACTTGGGAATAAGCATATCTGTTTTAAATACATTTTACCACTGATCTGTGATGAACCTGTATCACAAAACTGACAAGACAAAGAAGGGATTTTAAGAAGACATACATTATATCAATTTATAATACAGGCTTCAAGAAAAAAAATAACAATAGTCTCTGTGCAAATGTAGAAAGACAACATTATTTTTTTGAGTATGAGTTTTTTCTACCAAGAAATCTTAGAGAACATAGAGATGACTACTGGATGGAATCTGGTAGAAAACAGGAAATGGAGAGGGAAGCTTCAAGCTTGCAAGTCTGACATGCATGTGAAGCCCTGGACTATAGTATGCACCTTGGTGTGAACAATGTGAAGTCACTGAGTCAGCCTAATACTATCATGAGTGCAATTGTCAGACTGTGATCCACATCCAGCATACTCCTATTATATGTGCTTTTTTTCCTTTTTCCCAAAGTAATACTTCAATATGTTTTTGTGACAGTGGCTGCCTTTATTCTGTGGTTAGAAAAATGATATTCTGGGGAATGATGCTACAATGATTCCTAACTTGAAAGCAATTGCTCCAAAATGTGTTTTTTTCCCAGTAAAGTAATATTTTTCTCTGCTATGTCCCTTATTTCACTCACTTGGCAAATTGTCTTTTCAAGTGAAGCTCATTTCTATCACTCCAAGTATGCCTCCAAAACTGATGAAGAGTTAATCTCCAGACATGCATGTATTTTAAAAATATACATATAGGCAAAAGCACATGTAAAAAATAAATCTTAAAAACATGAATACTGGATGTCTGTACAAAGAAACATTATTTATTCATCATAAAAATAAAGTACCAATACATGATACAATATACACAAGGGTACTAAATTTCATGGATGCTGACTAGTGTTTTGTCAACTTGACACAAGGTAGAGTCACAGAAACCTCAAATGAGAGAAATGTCTCCATAACATTGGTGATTGATGTGGAATGGTTCATCCAAATATACATATGTTAATTTTAGGAAAGTGGTCTAGGGGTATATTAGAACAAGAACTTACAAGACAAGATGAGAAATCTGGAGGTATATTATTTTTAAAATAAACTCTGGAAATTAAAAAAAGATTTAGTACACAAAGAAGATGGTTAAGAGACAGGATAGTTACTACTAAGTAGTAATTGGAAGAGAATTTTTATACATTAAAAAACATGCTATTACTGAGGCTGTGGAGTGCTCACAAAAGGGGACCTACCATGACTGCCCTCCAAAAGACACAACAAGCAGCTGAAAGAGTCAGATGCAAACATTTGCACCCAACCAATAGACAGAAGCTGCTGAACCCTGTGGTTGAATTAGGGAAAAGCTGGAAGAAGCTGAGGAGGAGGGTGGCTCTGTAGGAGGACCAGCAGTCTCAATTAACCTGGATCTGCGATATCTCGCAAACAATGGACCACCAACCAGGCAGCATACACCAGCTGATATGAGCCCCAAAACACATATACAGTAGATGACTGCTGGGTCAGGGTTTAGTCAGAGAAGATGCACCTAACCATCAAGAGACTGGAGGCTCCAGGGAATTTAGAGGTCTGTTGGGGTGGTGGTTAAGGGGTAGGGAGTGGGTACATCCTCATGGAGACAGAGGGTGGGGACAAGGTATGGAATGTGGAACAGTCAGACGATGGACAGGCAGAGGTATAAAATCTGGACTGTAAAAAAATAAATAAAAAAATTTAAAAAGCAACAAATAAAAACAAATGTGTCATAATGGCTAGTTCAGCTTGCAAAGATGGTTTTTAAAAGAAGATATAATAATATGTATATAATGTTTATTCTGTAAAAAGTTATATAAATATTCATTTATCATCATTACTATTTATTACTAGAGATATTGATCTCTACACAAATTTCTACCCATAAATAATGCATCTATTATTTTGGGCCTATCTAAGTGATTCTTGTAAGTTCAAAATTAGATAATGAATGGGGAAAAGCTGATAAGCAATAGTTACTTTATTACTGTTTAAATGGAAATGGAAGATGACAATCCTTCTGGTAAGGAGAGGTCAAAGTGCAGGTCTTCAAGGGAGAGGTATCTTCAAAAACAGGCACTCATGTTTTGAGATTTGCCTCTCCCCAGAAGCTATATCCTTTCATCTCTCCTTTTCTTCTAGTAGTTGGCTGAAATTCTGTCTTCTATATAACTGGCCATAGTAGCCATTCTCACAAGCAATGATAAAACAATTTGTAATGATCCACTATTTGAATACAATGAAAAACTAAGTTATAATGAGGTGATCAATTATTTGCCATGCTTCAGTTAACAGGATCAAGTAGCCAGAAGTAGAACTACAGAAGACAAAAAACTATGTTGGCACATTTATAGGTTTCTCAGAACTATGGATTTTGATAGATTAAATATTTGTTTTCATTTTGGGTGGTGGTGCTGTCTCTATTGCTGAATTTTATGGCCTGAATTGTAGTTCCATCATATACTTAGATTTGCTATCATGTAGGGCCCTGTTACAATGAGTATACTAAATAACTACACATTTAAAACAATAATTTTTATTATATTGTTATTATATTTCTTGTCAGATAAAAAACTAGTTACAGTAATATTTACAGAAAAAAACATTGAGAAAATGAATTGTTGCAAAAATGTCAGAGAAACTACTGTAAAAAAACCCACCAAGTGCAGGCAAGCAAAAGAAAATGAACAATCACAGGACTGACTTTTCAGAGAGTTTCCAGATATTGATATCTTAACAATGAACCTGTTTAAAAATGTTTTCTTTAAATCTGTGAAAAAAATAACATGTTTTAATTTTCATTTTACAAGCTTGTGGTAATTTATTACAGTGTCAAGAAAATAAAAAGTCTGTGTGTATTAATCACTTAGTTTTCTGATGAATATGTAGTTATAGTATGACCTAATATGGTTTAGTGTCTGTTCTCTATGTTTCTGTTAAGTGATAATGTATATGGAGGCTAGGGGAAAAAACAGTGTTTAAATTTTTTCCTTGAAAGTAGGATAATCTGAGTTTTATTTTCCAAACCCACAGATGATTTTATTTTCTACCCACAGATCATTCTACTCCCATTCCACTCCCACATCATAAACATTTCTCTTTGAAAGAGATGGAGAACATTAAAGAAAATCACAACCAATAATGATTCAGAGTTGTGGAGCATAACAGGAGCATAACAATACCTGATGAAGAAACAGGTCATAAATTTGAAAAAGAGCAAAGACAGGTAGATGCAATTGGGTGTGGTTGGATTAGATGAAGTTTATGAAAGGGATAAATTATTTAGTTATATAATAATCTCAAAAAAGTAATATTTTAAAAATAAGCTTGGGAAATAGATACAGGTAGCTTTCTGAGGCTCATTGGCCAAAAGCACTGTCTTAAAAATATATTGATAGAATCTGAGGAAAGTTTTCCTAGTTGGCACAGACAAACACACACACACACACACACACACACACACACACACACGCACATGCACATGCACACACACAAATAGACAATTATATATTTTATATATTATATATTTTGTAAAGCATTATGAAGTAACAAATGATAAAATTTATAATAATCTAATATTAGTTTTACAAATCCCTGTAAGTTTCCTACCTAAATAACTCAATCATTATTTGATTAGGTAACATAAATCTTTGTGCATTACATATACTGTACTCTGAAAATCAATTCCTAAAGGAAGTAAGATATTTAATCTGAAATATTTAATGACTCTCTAGGAAGGTTAAATCTGTGAAACAAAACCAATATAATTTAATAACTGTTTTTAGTAATTAAATGGGAAATGTTAATAAAATGCATCATTAAGTTACAGAAATACAAGAAAAAGATGAGGGATTATTTGTGAATATTGAGCAGCTATTATGTGTTACGTAATGTACCATAATCTGGGATCATTCAATCTCTGCAAAATATTTCTAGGAGGTAGGCTTTCTTTTTCCAAGTGTGTACTTAGATCACTTAACCACTATTATATATCACAAAGCTTGTTAGTTATCTTTCTGTTGCTGTGATAAATATGCTGACAAAGCATACTAAGGTAGAGTATGTTTATTTGACTCATAGATTTAGTGTTCACAATCATGGAAAGTCACAATAGTAGAAGATGGAGATACCTGGTAACATTCCATTCTTCACCAGTTTCTAAAGGTACTTGCTTCCAAGTCTAATAATCTTGGTTAAATCCCCTGGGTTCAGATTGGAGGAGGGGAGAGCCCATTCCCAAAGGCTAATGCTGGACTAGATTTATCAACTGTACTGTGTCTAGTACTCTAGTTCAGAAAGTGACTAATGCTGGCAACTTTTAGAGGGAGTCTTCCAACCTCAATTAACATAACTAAGATAATAACTTTAGAAGAAGGACAAAAACTAACCTAACAAAGAGAATCCATGATACTCATTCCAAAGCCTTAGGTGACTCCAGATACTGTTCAATTGATAACATTATTATTCATCACACAAATGAAATTTGAATTTAACTTTATTTTATACCTAAAAGTTGTTCTAATTTTATTTGTTCAATTATTTGAATTCTGACTTAAGGCTGTGAGGGGATTCACATTAAAATATGATGCTGAATGATTTTGGAAATATAAGACTTGGAAGCTATGTGAAGATTCACATGAAAATATAGTTGTAAAAGATTTCAAAAACCTAAGATATTCTTTTACTTACATCCCAATGACTCTCTTCTACCTACAATATCCACATGTAATTATAGCACTATTATATGGCCTAGGCAGGGAACTCTTAAAATAAAGGTAATCACTTTTGCTGATCCTGTGTTAAAAGAAGAAAGGTCTAAAAATCTTCACTGAGCAGTCAAAGCAAGCGTCAAATAATGTCACTGAAACACCAGGGAATGGTTTAAAATGTGACAGCATAGCAAAATGCATATAAATATTGTTCTGTAGCAGTCAACTAACATCTAGAACATAGATACATAGTAATCATAGATTTTTAAATATTATCTAAATTTTAATAATAGTAAGATAAGGAGTTACTAATTAAAAGAGTATATAAATACCCATCAAAGGATTATTGAAAAGAAGACAAGGGGAAAAAAGCACCTCATAAGTATGCTCCTGAATTCATTGTTTACTTTTAGCTATATAGAAATAACATAAACTTGAAGAAACATGAGTATCCATTATTAATTTAATTGCATGTGGAAAAAAATGGTATTATTTATCTTGAAACATTATAAGTAAATCATCACACGAAATTTTGCCACCTGAAAAATTTTTGTGAATGCATTTTTGACTTCTTTGTTCCGCATGCTATAGACCAGAGGGTTTAGCATAGGTATGATCATGGTGTAGAACACAGAGGCAATTTTGTCAGTGTCCATGGAGTGACTGGAGCTGGGCTGCAAATACATGAATATGATAGTACCATAGAAAATTGATACCGCAATGAAGTGTGAGGCACAGGTGGATATAGCCTTTCGATATCCAGCACTTGATTTCATTTTAAAGATTGTAATAAAAATGAATATATAGGATATCCAGATAACTAAGAGAGCAAAAAAGATATTAAAGCTCACTACATAAACAAGAACCAGCTCACTGACATATCTATTAGAGCAAGAGAGAACCATGACTGCTGGAATATCACAGAAGAAGTGATGCACTACACGAAACCTACAGAAGGAAAGACTGAAAGTGTCCCCAATGTGGATGGAGGCATTTAGGAAACCACAGGTATAAGAACCTATAGAAAGACAGGCACACACACTTGTAGTCATGGTGGTGCCATAGTACAAAGGCTTACACACTGCTGCATAGCGATCATAGGCCATTGAGGCCAAGAGGTAATTTTCCACAGTAGCAAAAGCTACAAAAAAGAACATCTGAGCAGCACACTCATTATAGGAAATGACTTTGTCTCCTATTAGGAGCCCAGTCATGACTGTGGGTGTGACAGCTGATGAGTAACAAAAATCTACCAAGGACAGATTACCTAGAAAAAAGTACATAGGTGTGTGGAGACGAGAGTCCAGGACAATGAGCAGGATCATCCCCAGATTTCCCACCAGGGTGATGGTGTAGATGAGGAGAAATGTGATGAAGAGGGGAAGCTGTAGGCCTGGTTCATCAGTGAGTCCCAGCAGGAAAAACTCTGTCGCTTCTGTACTGTTCTCCATCAGAGTCATCTTTCAATCATTACATTGACCATAGCCACTGGGAAACAGAAAGATAACTCTAAAGAAGTTTAATTAAAATGGAAAAATCAAAACCAAAGATTTGGTATAGAAATAATCTGTACTTTGCAATTGCCTAGGAAATGGGTCTTTCCCCAATTTAAATTTGATGTAGTAGTAATATAGAAGGTTGCATGGCAAGAATGTAAAGGCTATGAATACATTCCCTACCCAACTTTAAATTTTTGTAGGACCTATGCAGAAATTGAGATTATTTAATGACTAGATAAAAGACAAGTGTGGATAATACCAAATTAACTTCTGAACTCAGTAAAAGTTCAATTTCCCTGTTGCTTAATTTTCAGTACTGCTATTGAAAGAAACCTTAGATATCCATTCTTTGAATTCTCTTAATTATATTAGAATTTTGTAATTGTTTTCACTTCAGTTATCTAGCACAATAGTTTGAGTGATTTGTTTATATTTTCAAGTATAAAACACTAGTCATTGGTTTAGTTCCCTGATTTAATTTAACCCATGTTGTTTCCCAAGCATGAGGATTCCAACTGAATTTTAATCAATTGAGTATATGATAAAATATATTTATATGTGTCTTGGAAAGAACTCAGTATTACTTCAAATACAGAGTTCAGTTTTATTTCTAAGCATATGTTCCTTGTTCAATCTATTGTCCTAGAAAACAAGGACTTGGAAGAGGGTGCCCTCTAAAATAAGTATTGTGGCTTGGAAATAAGCACTATTTTCCTTTATTGGTTTCTATATTTTGATACTAGTCTAAGCATACATTATCATAAACCTTGGGATTTCTCATTCTTACTCTGAATCCCTCCACCTCTTCCTCCAACCACCTGCTCTAAGGGCCACTGTTGATGAACGTAGCAGAAGTTTTGGACATAATTCAAAACCTATGACTTTCTTCCTCCCTTTTCTCCATCTCTTTCCTATAAACAGGTGCTAGAATTATAAGTTGACTGTGTTTTGGTGTTTCTCTTAAACTCTAATTTGTCCCCAACCTTACTTCTGAGTTTATAACTAAGTATTTTATTAAGATGAATAAGATTAATATCTATGTGCAGTGGATGTGGTATGCTAACTCAGTGATGTCAGCAACTTCAGCCTCTGTATATTCAACTTCTATAGAATATACAGAGCTTTGGTCCATTTACTACTTAGGATTCACTGATCCAGAGCTAGCTTCCCTGACCACAGAAAGGTAAACAGTGCAATCAGTCCATTTTGTGATATTATTGTGAGAAGTCAACAGATTGCCACTAAAGACAATAAGGGTTACTGTAAATCATCCAATAAGTGTTAACGTTAATGTTCTGTTTGGAAGGGAGAGGAGTCTGTTTTCTGTGCTGATTTGACTTAGTGGAGGCTAGTGAGGAATGCTTCAGCTTCTCTCTCTTTCTCTCTCTCTCTCTCTCTTTCTCTCTTCCTCTCTCTCTCTCTCCTCTTCTCATTTGCCTTACCTTCTTCAATTATATCACTGAGTGATTATGCTGTCCAATATACTCCTGTTTTCTATGAACACAGTATTGTTGTTCCTGCAATTCCCTGTGACTCATTCTTCCTCAACTTCTCACATCAATGACATATTTTTATTTGGCTAGAGCCTACTTCCATTAAATTATTTTTTCCTTCATACTGTCACACCACAACAATATCACAAAGCCCAAAATAAATTTGTACATTTCTGGGGTATTTATCTCACAAATCTTTTACCCATGGGAAAACATTTCATATGTTATGACTCTCAAACACTAACAATATACAAACTTGTATTTGTTTTGTTTTCTTGGATACAGAAGCCATCACATAAATTCTAAGTTGAAGCTGTCCTCCTGCCTCAGCTTTCAGAATGTCTGCAACATGAGGTGTTTTTTTCCTTTGACTTGAAACTTTTGAAAGGATGTTTATCTTTTAAAAGGACCATTCTCTACCACAATTATCCTGAATTTGTAGAAATTTTAGGTTATGAACTATTACTAGAGATTACTTTCAGAAAAAATATAATTCACAATTGACAACAAATTTATACATGAAGTCATAAATAGGCATTATTCTTATTTTTGTTGTGTAATCATTGAAGAAACTGATAATTTAAAAAGCTGCCAGATCTTATAAAGTTTTTCCCTTTGAAAATAATTCAACATTTTTAGCCTTATATCTATAATATAATCATCATTTACAAAATATGTAATGATGTTAATTTTGTAATCTTAGGCAAATTGTTGAAATGGCCATAGGATCCTAGAAAATCTTGTAGCATTTTTTGAAAATTAGGAAGATTCTGCTTATTGTTCTGCTTTTCTCTATGTTACTTTTTCACAAGTAATAGGACCATATGTAGAAAATAGACAAAAATCATAGCTATTCTCAATAACTGGTTCTTGGTTTAAATAACTGATGTGTTAAGAGAATACCTCAACTTCCTAAAATAGAAATTTTGACCTTTGCATAATAAACTATATCGAGTTATTGTTTTAAAAAAACATTTCCATGATCACTTTCTCCTTTAACATAACTCACATAGGCATTTCTGCCCAACTCTTTTTCCGTGAACTACATGCCTCACAGTTAATGTTTATCTCATATACATATGAATCCAACAGTTACTTTGAAGGCAACAGTAAATTCAGTAGTGTGAATGTGACATAATCAAGTCAGCCTCAGAATGCTGGTTACATAGTTCTTCCGCAGGGAATGCACTAACACTTTCATGTTCCCTAAAACATGGAAACCAGAGGAAATAGAGACAATAAGTACTGACTACTGAATCTCTATCAATTCTTCCTCATTCAAGAATGGGCCACACATTCACCATACCTACAAAAATAATGAGAAGATTGTACATCTCACAAATTTTATACCTTGTAACCTATGAAAAATAAGAAAGGTCTTCATGATACCATACAAATTAAAAGCTTGCATTTTACCTTCAAGTAATTTTTTTTAACCATGCATGAAGACTGACAGAAGATCTTCAGCCAAATTGTGTTCTTGAAAGTGATAACAGTAAATACCACTCAATTCATGAATGAATGCTTCTGAAACATAACATAAAGTATGTTATTATTTTAAAAGCTTATCTATGAAGAACCACAGAAAAGCTAGAAATAAGACAGCCCTGGAGATTTCATTGATGGGAATACCTGTAGCTCCTCTTCTCTTTTCTAGGAAAGAAGCAATTAAAACTGTGGGCAATCATGTGCCTATGGGAAATTCTAATTAAACTCAGGGGGTTATTATTGACAGTGTAATAACGAGGACATAAAGTTGAGAGACAAGATGAGAGACACTGGAAGGAGTTGGAGGGATGGGGAGTGGTAGTGGTAGACAAGTATGCTCAACATACATTATATCAGTATATGAAATTTCAGCCATTAATAAAAAGTATCACACTAACACAGAAACACACAACTCACAAACAAACACAACTAATGTTTGAAGTTTCTTATGACCTAAGAAATTGAATCCATACTTGAAACTGCTTTCTTTACCAATAACCAGAGACTATATATCCCAGAGATCTAAGGTAAAAGCAGATTCTATACCTCTAAAAACTAAAGTAATAATAAAACAACTTTTAATAATATTCTGAAATATTCATAAATATATACCTTATTCAGCCATTACCATAGAGACTTTCTACTGCAACAGTTAGGGACAAATACAGAGGTCCATAGACGTATATTACACACAAAAAGAGACTCTGGAGCTCACAACTCTAAATGAGATGTCTCCATCAAGTTCCTTCACTCATTTCAGGAAATCCTTGAATGGATATGCCGAAGGAGTTGAAAGAACAGAGGATGAACAAGAACACCTGAACAATGTCCTCTACACCAACTGAGCAAATAAAGCTTTTCTTAACTCACAGAGACTGAAGCAGTAGTCACAGAGCTGACACTATATCCTCTGTGTAGATGCTACAGTTTTCAGATTTTATATCTTTACAGAAACACTGAATATGTGAAAAACTTGGTGCTTTATTCTTGTTCCTGCTTTTGGGGATCTTTCATCCTCATGTTAGTTTGTCGTGTCCAACTTAGATCTGATTATTTTTGTTTGTTTTTATTGTATTTTATTTTGATGTTTTTTGTCATTATCTATTAGAAACTTCTTTTATAATGAGAGAGAGAAAGAGAGTGGGTCTAGATGGAAAAGAAGGTAGGAAGATACTGGGATTAATGAAGGGATGGAGATATGTGTACAGAGTATATTATATGAGAAAAGAATCTATATTTAATAAAATAGCAAAATAAAAATCTGTATTAAGCTATTAAATAAAATAAAAGAAAGGCAATTTAAACAAACCTATAATTCCTAGAGAAGCAAAAGCAGTCAGTCTAGGTTGCACAACTATAAAAAAAGGCCAAGACCAGATTATTTCAGTCCATAATTTTACCAAATTATAAAGAAAAGCTAACAACTATACTTCTCAAATTATTTCACAAAATAGAAACAGTAGAAACAGTGTCAAATTCATTTTATGATGCCATAGTTACCCTAATATCTGATACATAATGAATCAGCAAAAAACTTTTATAAAGTAATTTGCTTTATGAATAGATATGCAAACATACCCTATAAAAGACTTGCAAACAAAAAAATCAAGGAACATCTCAAAAAGGCCACTCAATATCATCAATTTGGCTTCATTCCAAAGACGGATGGATAATGCAATACACAAAAATTACTAAAGGTAATACAGTATATAAAATGGAAAATACACATGATAATGTCACTAGATGCACAAAAGGCCTTGACAAGATCGATCACTTTCATGATAAAATTCCTGGAGACATTAGGGATAAAAACTATACATCTGAACATAATAAAGATACTTTACAGCAGGCCAATAGCATACATCAAAGTATATGATGAGAAACTCAAATCAATTCTAAGAATATCAGAAAGAAGACAAGGTTGTTTATTCTTTCCATATCTATACAACATAGTACTTGGAGTCTTAGCTATAGTAACAAGAAAATTAAGAAGATAAAGAGTCTAAAATTTCGGATGGAAGAAGCTGAATTATCTTTGATTTCAGGTATGATAGTATCTTTAAATGACCCTAAAATTTCCACAACAGAAAACCTACAACTGATAAAAACTTTAGCAAAGTAGTTAGAGAAAATATTAACTCATAAATGTCAGTAGTATTCTTATACAGAAATATTAAATGGATTGAAAAATAAATCATGAAGACAAGATCATTCACATACTACAAAATAGTTTTGTGAAACACTTATAAAGCAAGCCAAAGATTTCTCTAATAAAAACATGAAATCTTTGAAAAGAAAGTTGGGTTGATCAATGTAATAGAATTAAAGATCCAAAAATAAACCCAGATACCTATGGTCATTTGATCTTTGACAAATAAGCCAAAATCATCCATTGGGGAAAAAGACAGCATTTTCAAGAAATGGTGCGAGTTCAACTGCCATTCTGCATATAGAAGAATGAAAATTGATTCTTTTTTTTGTTTTGTTTTTGAGCTTAGATAGGCTTTTATTTTTTTAATTTATTTTTTCTACTTTATTTACATTTTAAATGTTTTCCCCTTTCCAGATCTCCCCTTTGGAACCTCCCTATTCCCTCCCCCATCCCCTGCCACTACTGGGGCATTCACACACCCACCCACCCACCCACTCTCCTCTTCCCTCCTTGGCATTCTCCTATACTGGGGGATCTAATACCCTCAGGCCCAAGGGCCTCTCCTCCCCCTGATGTCTAACAAGACCCTCTTATGCCGCATTTGTGGCCAGCACCATGGGTCACTCCATGTGTATACTTTGGTTGGCTGATCAGGCTCCAGGAGTATCAGGGGGTCAGGCCAGTTGCCACTGTGGCTGCCTTTCTGAGGATGCAAACTTCCTCAGCTCCGTCAGTTCATTCTCCAAGTCCTCCATCTGGGACATCACACTCAGCCCTACTGTTGCTGTGAAGTGACTCTTGGGTATTTCGAATCTTGGGCTAATAACCACTTAACAGTGAGTACATACCATGTTCATTCTTTTGTGACTGAGTTACCTTGCTCAGGATGATATTTTCAAGTTCCATTCACTTGCATGAGAATTTCATGAAGTCATTGCTTTTAATAGCTGAGTAGTATTCCATTGTGTAAATATACCACATTTTCTGTATCCATTCCTCTGTGGAGGGACATCTGGATTGTTTCCAGTTTCTGGCTATTATAAATACAGCTGCTATGAACATAATGGAACATGTGTCTTTATTACATATTGGAGCATTTTCTGGATATATGTCCAGGAGTGGAATAGCTGGGTCCTCACATAGTATTATGTTCATTTTTCTGAGGGTCCACCAAACTGATTTCTAGAGAGGTTGCATCAACTTGCTTTCCCATCAGCAATGGAGGAGTGTTCCTCTTTCTCCACATCCTGGCCAACATCTGCTGTCACCTGAGATTTTGATCTTAGCCAGTCTGACTGGTGTGAGGTGAAACCTCAGGGTTTTTTTGATTTGCATTTCCCTGATGACTAAGGATGTTGAACATTTCTTTAGGTGCTTCTCGGTCATTTGAGTTTCCTCAGTTGAGAATTCTCTGTTTATCTCTGTTCCCTATTTTTTGATAAGGTTATTTGGACCTATGGAGTCTAGTTTCTTGAGTTGTTTGTACACTTTGGATATTAGCCCTCTATCAGATTTAGGATTGATTAAGATCTTTTCCCAATCTGGAGGTTGCTGTTTTGTCCTATTGACAGTGTCTTTTGCCTTACAGAAGCTTTGTAATTTTGTGAGGTCCCATCTGTCGATTCTTGATCTTAGAACACAAGCCATTGGTGTTCTGCTCAAGAACTTTTCCCCTGTGACCATGTGTTCGAGACTTTTCCCCACTTTCTCTTCTATTAGATTCAGTGTATCTGGTTTTATGTGGAGGTCCTTGATGGTGGCACATGCTGGTAGGATTTGCTGAAGGAGGCAGAGGCAGGAGGATCACAAGTTCAAGACCAGCCTGGGCAAATTGATTCTTATCTTCTTGTAAGTTAGATACTTTGAAGATATTGGCAAGAGGAAAATTTTTCTGAACAGAAAATCAATGGTTCATGCTCTAAGATAAAGAAGTGACAAGTAGAACCTTTGGGTATGTGCCCAGGAGACCACATACCTGGGTCTTCTGGCAGAACTACTTCTAATTTTTTGAGAAACTGACAGAATGATTTCTAGAGTGCCTGTATCAAAATTTCAATCACATAAGCAGTGGAAGTGTCTTCCCCTTTCTCTATATCCTTGCCAGCATGTGCTGTCACTTGAGTTTTTGATCTTAGCCACTCTGATTGGTGTAAGGTGGAATCTCAGGGTTGCTTTGATTTGCATTCCCCTGATGACTAAGGATATTGAACTTTATTTATTTATTTATTCTTTAATCTTTTTTTACAGTCCAGACTTTATCCTCATCCTGGTCTGCCCTCCAACTGTTCCATATCCCAAACCTCCTCCCCAACCCCCCACCCCCGCAGACTTCCCCACTCCCTGGAGCCTCCAGTCTCTTGAGGGTTAGGAGCATCTTCTCTGACTGAGTCTATACCCAGCAGTCCTCTGCTTCATGTCTTGAGGGCCTCATATCAGCTGGTGTATGCTGTCTGTTTGATGGCTCAGGGACCAAGTTAGTTGAGGCTGCTGATCTTCCTATAGGGTCACCCTCCTCCTCAGCTTCTTCCACCTTTTCCCTAATACAACCACAGGGGTCACCAGCTTCTTTCCATTGGTTGGGGGGGTACATATCTGCATCTGACTCTTTCAGCTGCTTGTTAGGCAGTCATGATAGGCCCCTATTTGTAAGCACACCATTGCCTCAGTAATAGTGTCAGGCCTTGGGCCCTCCCCCTGAGCTTGATCTCAACATGGGCCAGTTACTGTATCTCCCTTTCCTCAGCCTCTTCTCTATTTTTGTTCCTGTAGTTCTTTCAGACAGGAATAATTCTGGGTCAGAGTTTTTGACCATGGGATGGCAACCCCAACCCTCCACTTGCTGCCCTGTCTTTCTACTCAAGTGGATTCTACAAGTTCCTTCTCCCCACTGTAAGGCATTTTATCAAAGGTCCCTCTATTTGAGTCCTGAGACTCTCTCACCTCAATGGTCTCTGGTATAGTCTAGAGGGTCCCCTACCTCCTATCTTCTGATGTTGGCTGTTTTGATTCTTTCTGCTGGCTCTTAGGACTTCAGTCCTATTCCCCCCCAATACCTAATCATGTTCCCCTCTACCCCTCCCTGTAGCCTTTCCAACCATGTTCCCTTCCTCCCTCTCTCTTCCTGTGATTACTCTTCTAACTCCAATGTGGGATTATATGATAATCTTTACTCAGTGCACAAAAGTATTATGCCTACAATCAAATGTAATAACAAAGTGGGGGAAGAGAAAGAAGAAAGACCTGTATGCAAAGTTTGAGCCTGCTAGAGAGCTCTTTAGTTTCTTCATATTTTTAAGGCTAAAAGGGATGACTCAGCATTGCACATCATCTAGCCATTAAATCACACCACATTAATCAAACTATGAGCATATTATCTGGTAAACAAACAAACAGACCAACAGACAGACAGACAGACAAATCCTGTCTCCCCTCTCTGGTTATACAAGTCCTGGCTCATTTTTTAATGCCTTTTTTGTTATATAGGAATGATGGTGGTGTTCTTTATTTTGGATGAAATATTTGATTTTTGCCTTAGATTTGGCCCCAGAAGAAACCATTATACTAGACTCCTTATATGTTCCAGTACATACAGGGACCATACCCTCTGTGTAAAGCCCATCTCCCTTCTGCCTTGCACCCTGGCTGGGATAGATTGATGTGTCTGCCCTTCTCCCCACTTCACAGTTTGCATGTCTCCTGGCGATTTGCTATAAATAGGGACACAGGTGAGACCTTTGCCTAGCTATGTCCCTAGATAGAGCAGGCTTCCTCTGTCCCTAGGTTAGGGCAGTCCTCCTATGACTTGGCTATGACAGATCTACAGGGAGACTGGCCAAGTCTGTTTACCTCCTGGGAGACAAGCAAATATGGCTTCTCTACTCTTCTGGCCTCCCCACTATTTACTTTCACAGAGCCCAGCAGACACTTGGTCCCTCCCCTCTGAACAAACCAGATCTTCCTTCTTGTCTGCACCTCCACCAGACAGATTGGCATGTCTACCCCTCTCCCCACCCCATAGTCTGCAGGTTTCCCACAAGTTCTACCTTTAACCAGAGACACACAGATAGCCTGTCTCTCAGAAGGTCTGTCATAAACAAGTCACATGAGGACCGCCCTAATACAGGGAAACAAGAAGCCCCTCCTCTAACCAGACACAGCGCAGCCTGCCTCCAAGGAGGCCTGATCTAACCCAGGTCCATTATTCTGCTAATCCGATTCAGTTTTTCTTATTATACCTCATTCGAACAACTTAAAATCATGAAAAGTGAGAGTGTCACAAGTTCTTTTACTGTTCCAGAATGTTTTAGCTATCTTGGGACTTACTTTTCCACATGAAGTTGACAATTGTCCTTCCAAGGTCCATGAAGAATTATTTTGGCATTTTGATGAGAATTGCATTGAATCTGTAGAGTCCTTACAATTTAATGGCTATTTTTAAATGTTAGTCCTACCAAATTATGAGTGAGGAGGATCTATCCATCTTCAGATACCTTCTACAATTTCTTTATTTTATTTTTTACAAATTCATATTTATTGATACAAGAGTGGAGAGAAAAATTTACTGTTTAACTAAAGAGCACAAAACATGATACATTGGAATAGAAGCTAGTCACACAGCCATTATGATTTACTTAGAAGTTCACAGAAACAGAGTGAATGATTACAGATATTAGAGTTTAAATTAGAATTTCTACTTCAGAGACATACTCT
Source organism: Rhynchomys soricoides (assembly GCA_019843965.1). Lineage (NCBI taxonomy): Eukaryota > Metazoa > Chordata > Mammalia > Rodentia > Muridae > Rhynchomys > Rhynchomys soricoides. Next base: position 14,885 of record JADRCH010000229.1, on the reverse strand, counting down.
TAGGTAATTGTATATCATGTGGTATATGTCCAAGTTCTTTTTCCAAAGAGTCATCTGAATAACAGAGACAGAAGAAACTTTTAAACATTTGTTGTTGTTTTGTGAAAGGTGCTTAGTTTTTGGTTAATTGTTATAAAAATTTAGGCAAATTGCCTGGTGCTGATGGGGCAATCATTAATCCTTGCACAGAGGAAGAATAGGTATGTGGATATCTGTGAATTTAAGGCTAGCCTTAGAGCTCATCTATAGAGCTAGTTCGAGGACAGAACAACCAAGGTTAGACAGAGACTCTGTTTTAAAAAAACATTAATAAAGTAAAATAGACACACACACATACACGCATGCGCACGCATGCGCGCGCACACACATACACACCACAAAAACAAAATGAATCAATTAAGTAAAAACAAAAACAAAAAAGAAAACAAATTAAGAAAAGACAAGCGGGGGGCTGGAGAGATGTATCAGTGGTTATGAGTACTGACTGCTCTTCCAGAAGTCCTGAGTTCAATTTCCAGCAACCACATGGTAGGTCCCAACCATCTGTAATGGGGTCTGATGCCTTCTTCTGGTATGTCTGAAGACAGTGACAGTGTACTCATATATATTAAATAAATAATATTTTTTAAAAAGACAAAAAGGAAAAATTTCTCATAACATATACATACAAATAATTATAACTGGATGTTGTGGCACACACCAATAATTTCATCCATTGTGAGGCAGAGGCACGTGAATCTCTGTGAGTTTAAGGCCAGCCTGGTTGACACAGCTAGTTCCAGGACAGCCAGGGCTACATAGAGAAGCCACAACCATGATCATATTCATGAACACATTGACCGCTGAACTGGAATCAATTGCTAAACCAGCTCCAGACTCAGCTTCCTTGAGTACTAGAGACACAGTGCTCCACACAGGTGTCTCTGTAGGGCTTCCTACTGGTGAATCTACTGCTTCTCACCCTCTGGATTTTTGAGTGGATCCTGTAGTCTCAGAAGGGTTGATGTGCAGGGCATCAGACACCATCCTCTCAGGCACATGGAAGCAAATCTCAGAGATCTTATTTGGAAGGTAGTACTAGAAATATCCCCTAGGAAATTATCCTTTCACACAGTCTTGAAACTGAAGGATTTGCATGGCCTTTATGATGAGAAGACTTGGCCAATCATTGTCTGCTAGTTTCTGATGTTTGGACACATGGACATACTTCTTGGCTCCCATCAATTCCTGCTGAGAAAGGAGTTCATAGATAGTAATCTGGTTCTTGAACATCAACATCTCAGTGGCTGTAGAGTCTAAGGCTGAGCTAAGAAAGCATAATTTATGTGGCTGTGACAAAATAGATGACAGCAACAGCCTTGGGGGGGTATTGGCTCATATTTTCAGAGTCTCAGCTCATCAGGTGGGAAAAGCAGAGCTAAAATGTTGCAGAAGAAGAATGAACCAGACGCTGCTCACACCTTGACAGACCACATGGCAAAAAGGGAGAATAGACACAAGGGTGTGGGTATAACCATTAGTGGCCTCACTCTCAGGACTTATGTTAAACATTTAAGACTCACCTCCTACAGGCTCCACAACTTCCCAAAACAGTGCCTCCAGCCATACACCTGGTAGCCAAATCATGATCTTGTGAGGGCTATTTTGATTCAAAACACAAATACAATTTTCTCTTTAAAACAGCTTGTTAAGTAGTTTTCAGCCCCACAGTTGATAGCAAGCCCATTCTTCCAGTTATCTAGGGTAAAAATCTATGGTGTAGTACTGTGCACTCTTTCCTTTGACATCAAAGTCCATGATCAACATTCCTGGAAATTCTTTAAAGGTTTCCACAAATGTTCCAGAAAAGCCATTTCTGACATCTTCTACTGGTGTCATGGTCTTCATACATGTCTATGTGTCAAATCTTACCTATACCCACTGTTGGTTTACTCTCAGTGAAACAATTTCAATGACTCTTTAAAAACACATCAATCATGTCACTCTCCCAAGACACTTAGTGTCACCTCTCCACTCTTATTCCCTTGAGGATGAAACTCAGACTCTTCTAGTTCTTCCTGAAGACCTCACTATTTCCTTCTGCCTCTCTCCTTTTCTTTCATTTTGTAGTGTGCATGTGTGTGTGTGTGTGTGTGTGTGTGTGTGTGTGTGTGTGATATTGAACCCAGGGCCTCAGACCATAATAAACACATGCCACATGGCCTAAGCTATATTTGCAGTTCCCAACTTTGTTCCTGGCTGTCCCTTTGGACTCACTTCTGATCACTTTCCCACACCTCCCCTTTGTTTAAACACTGGAGCACAGGCTCCCTGTCAAAGCCTAGTCACTGGATACGCTATGTGGCAGATAGGCTCTTACCCAGATAGGGTGCTTCCATGTGATTCTGGGATCCCTGTAAACATTATGTTCTCAGAGCTTATTCTCTGGGAAAAAAGTAGCAATTCCCTTGTTTCTTCCTTCTGGATTATGTTCCTCTCTATACACTTTATAACTTTCAGAAATATCATTTAAACAAAGTTATCTCAATAAAATTGGTCTCTTTTTTCTAGAATGTAAGTTCAATAAATCATCCAAGTAGCTTTTTACCCCTTGTACACTGAACCAGGAATTTTATAACATTATTAACTCATATGCTTAAAAACATATGAATATTTGTTTTCCACATGCATAAGATAGTAGTTAATAGATTAAAATAGTATATAAAGTAGCATCTATTAAAGATTTATTTTGGACATATGTTTTGAGTTTGTCCACACTATTCTCTTTACAATTTTTATTAAATTATTTTATTTATTTATATTCCAAATGTACCTCTTCTTCCTGGTCACCTCTCCCTGATTTCCATCCTCCCCCCACTTTGCTTCTGAGAGGGTGCCCCTCCACCCACACAACAACACCACACCCCTGCCAGCATACCTCTTACCAGGGGCATGAAGTTTATTTAGCTCATCCTATTCCACTGAGACCAGCCAAGGCACTCCTCTGCTATATATGTGCTCAGGCTGTTGACCAGCCGAAGTATACTCTTTGGTTGGAGGCTTAGTGTCTGGGACCACTGAGGGGTATAGGTTAGTTGACACTGTTGGTCTTCCTAAGGGATTCCATCCACTTTAGCTCCTTCAGTCCTTCACCTAACTCTTCCATTGGGGTCCCTGACCTCAGTCCAATGGTTGGCTATATTTATCTGCATATCTCTCAGTCAGCTGCTGGCAGAGCCTCTCAGAGGACAGTCTTGCTAAGCTCCTGTCTGCAAGCACAACATGGCACCAGTAATAGTGTCAGGGTTTGGTATCTGTGCATGGGATGGATCTCAAGTTGGGCTAGTCACTTGATGGTCTTTTCTTCAGTCTCTGCTCCATTTTTGTCCCTCCATTTCCTTTAGACAGGAACAATTCTGAGCCAAAATATTGAAGAAAGGTGAATGGAACCATGCCTCTAGTCTGGGTCATGTCTATTTACTGTAATTCATCTCTTCAGTGTCCATCTTGCCACCGGTAGACATTTCAGCTAAGGTCATTCCCCATTGAATCCTGAAAGCCTCTCACATCCCAGGACTCTGGGATTTTGTACAGGAAGACAAGACCTTTCATAATAACTTCAAATACTATAAAATATTTTTGTGTATCACTTATAAAGCAAGTCAAAGACCTCTCTGATAAAAGCACCAAGTCTTTGAAGAGAAAAAAAGACACAAAAATGAACCCACACACCTAAGGACACTTGATTTTTGACAAAAAAGAAAAGAATACAGTAGAAAAAAATAGATCCTTCAACAAAAGATACTACAGTTAGAAGCAAAAAGTCTACATGTGGAAGAATGCAAATTAAGCCACATTTATCACCTCTAACAAAGCTCAAGTCCAAGTGAATCAAGAAACAAAACATAAAACCAGATACACTGAATCTAATAAGAGAAAGGGAGAAAGAAATTCGAACTCATTGGCATTGGAGGAAATTTCCTAAATAGATATCCAATGGCTCAGGCTCCAAGATCAATAATTGATAAATGGGACCTCATGAAACTGAAAAGCTTCTATAAGAAAAAGGACACAGTCAATAGGACAAATCATCAACCTACAGAATGGGAAAAAATCTTCACTAACCTCATATTTTATAGGGGGCTAATATTCAAAATATATAAATACTACAAGAAGCTAACCTCCAAACCCCCCAAAAAAAACCCGATCAAAAAATGGTATGTAGACCTAAACAGAGAATTCACAAAAGAATAATCTCAAATGATTGCGAAGCACTTAAAGAAATGTTCAAAGTCCTTAGTCATCAGGGAAAAGTAAATCAAAATGACCCTGAAATTCCATGTTACACCAATCAGAATGGCTAAGATCAAAAACTGATTTGATACAAGTTGGTGAGAATGTGAAGAAAGAAAAACACTCCTCCATTGATGGTAGGATTGCAAACTGGTAGGACAACTCTGGAAATCAATCTGGAGGTTTCTCAGAAAATTGGAAATAGATCTACCTAAAGAACCAGCTATACCACTCTTGGGCATATACCCAAAAGGTGATCCAATATATTCATATTACCCTTATCTGTAAAAGCCAGAAGCTAGAAACAGCCCTAATGTCTCACAACAGAAGAATGGATTCAGAAACTGTGGTATACTTTCACAGTGGAATACTACTCAGCTATTAAGAATGAGGACATCATGAATTTTGCAGGCAAATGGATGGTACTAGAAAATATCATACTGAGTGAGGTAAGTCAGACCAAAAAGGACATGCATGGTATATGCTCACTAAGTGGATATTACCTAAAAGAGTACAGAATACCCAGGATACAATCCATAGACATTAAGAAGGTTAATGAGCTGAAGGGCCCAAGTGAGGATGTCTCAATCCCATTTGAGAGGGAGAAGAAAGAAATCACAGGAGGAGGGAAGTGAGGGAGGTACCTGGGTGGAAAAGGGGACAAAGAGAGGAAGAGGGAAACATGATCAGGTATGTGAGGGTGGTGGTATGGGAGAGAAGCTCTGAGGGCCAGTTCTGGAGGTGAGAGACTCTCAGGACACAAAGGGAGGCCCCTTAGATGAAATGCACAACAGTGAAGAAAGTGAACTCAAAGAGTCCACCTCCAGTAGTTAAACAGGGCCTCAAATTAAGGGGAGGGACAGGGTTACTAATACACGATCAAATTTTCTGACCCCAAACTTTTCCTGTCTAAAAGAACTGCAGGGTTATAAGTGGAGAAGAAACTGTATGCAAAGGATTCCAATGTCCTGCCCAACTTGGAATCTTTCTCAAGGGGAGGCTCCAAGGCCAGACATTATTATTGATGCTATGGTGTGCTTACAGACAGGAGCCTAACATGACTGGACTCTGAGAGGGCCAGCAAGAAGCAGACAGAAACAGAAGGAGATACGTTCACACAATCATTGGACTGAAGTCATGGACATCTGTGGTTGAATTAAGAAAAGGCTGGAAGAAGCTGATGAGGAGGCTAAACCTATAGTAAGACTTGCAGTCTCAGCTAATCTGGGCTCCTGAGATCTCTCAGACACTGAACCACCAACTAAGGAGCATACATGAGCTGGTCTGAGGCCCCCAGCACATATACAGCAGAGGACTGCTGGTCTGGTCTCAGTGTGAGGAGAAGCACCTAACCCTCAAGAGACTTGAGGCCTCAAAGATTGGTGAGGCTTAGCACATGGGGAATATCCTCTTAGAGACAGTAGGGAAGAGTAAAGGGATGGGAACTCTGGGATATCAAACCTGGAGAAAGACAATGGCTAAACTCTAAATAACATAAAAAATAAAATAAAATAAAATAAAATAAAATAAAATAAAATAAAATGAATGCAAATGGTTTTTTTAAAATAAATGTTGAGGAAGGCTCACTGACATGTGCTAAACAGAGTGGTTATTTATGGAAAAAAAGTATCACCAACATATTACAGGAGATTGAAGATACAATAGAAGAAAATGATACACCTGTCAAAGAAAAATTTGGATATAAAAGTTTCCTGGAACAAAACATACAGAAAATCTGAAATAGTATGAAAAGACCTATCTTAAGAATAAGAGAAATAGAAGAAAGTCAAGAGTCTCAGCTCCAAGGACAAGAAAATATTTTCAACATAATAATAGAAAAAATGTTCACAACCTAAAGAAAATGATACTTTTAAACATTCAAGAAGCTTTCTAAATACCAGTTAGATTGAAGCAGAAAAGAAAAGTCTCCTACCACGCTATAATCAAAATAGTAAATCTGCAGAACAATAAAACAATATTAAAAGGTGCAAGGGGAAAGGCCATACAAAATACAAAGGCAGACTTATCATAACTAAACCTGAGTCCTCAACAGATATTCTGAAAGCTTGAAGACTCTGGACAAATGTTTGTTAATCTGTAATATACCACAGAAAACACGCTACATTACTAAACCCAACAAAACTGTCAATCACTATAGATGAACAAAACAATATGTTTGAAGATAAAGCTGAATTTAAGCAATATCTACCTTCAAAAGTAGCCTTACAGAAAGTTCTAGAAGGAAAACACCAATCCAAGGAAAATAATAAACCCAAGGAAACACAGGAAATAAGTAATTAAGTACCAGCAAAAACAAAACAAAGGAAATACACATAAAACAAACACACATAGACACACTAACATAACCAACATCAAAATAACAGAAATTAACAATCTCTGCTCATTAATATTTCTCATCATTAAGAGATTCAAATTCCCCAATAAAATGATACAGGCTAAAAAAATGAATATGAAATCAGGATATATCTTTCTGTTGAATGCAGGTAACAATCCTCAGGAACAAAGACAGACATTAATTCTCAGTAAAGGGCTGTAAAAGTTTTCCAAACAAGTGAACACAAGAAACAACCTGGAGTACCTCATTTCAAACAAAACTAATTAAAAGAGATGCAGAAGAAGAGTTCATACTGAACAAAAGAAAAGTCTGCCAAAATGACATCTCGATTCTGAATGCCCCAAATACCAAAGGCAAGGGCACGCACATTCCTAAAAAGAAACATTTCTAAATCTTAAATCACATTGTATCTTATTATGAAGGATTAATGAAGGGAGACTTAAACATCACACTGTCCTCAAGGAATGGGTCATCCAGAAAGAAACTACACAGAGCAACAATAAAATTAACACAGGTTATGAATCAATGGATATACTACAAAACATTTCACCAAAACACCTACTTTTATAGTTCTTCTCAGCACCTCATGCAACCCTCTCTAAAACTGACCATATAGTTGGTCACATAGCAAGACTTCACAAATACAAGAAATTGAAATAATGCCTTCTACCTTGGCAGACCACAATGATTTAAAGCTGGACTTCATTAGCAACAGAAACATCAGAATGCCTACACCCTCATAGAAACTGAAAAACTCTCTATGCAATGATCTTTGGGTCAGGAAATGAGGAAAGAAATCAAAGAATTTCTAGAATGTAATGAAAATGAAAGCACAACATACCCAAACTTATGGGACACAATGAAAGCAATGCTGAAGGTAAAGATAATGGAACTAACAATCTCCATAAATAAATTAGTGAGTTCCCATAACAGCAGTTTAAAAGTACATCTGAAGGCTGTAGAAAGAAAAAGGAAAGAAAGAAAGAAAGAAAGAAAGAAAGAAAGAAAGAAAGAAAGAAAGACAGAAAGAAAGACAGAAAGAAAGACAGAAAGAAAGAAACAAAGCAAAAAAGAGACCCAAGAAGAGTAGAAGGCAGGAAATAATAAAACTCAGGGATGAGATCAATCAATTAGAAATGGAAACAATAAAATGAATCAAGAAAATCAAAAGCCAGTCCTTGGAGAATATCAACAAGATAGACGTATCTTTAGCTAAACTAACTAAAAGACATAGAGACAGTATCCAAATAATCAAAATCAGAAATGAAAAGGGAGACATAATAACATGTAATGAGGAAATTTGAAAAATCATTACCTTTTACTTCAAAGGTACTCTATACTTGGAATAGAGTACTGTACTCTATAAAATTGGAAAATGTAATTTTCCATGCAATGTATGATTGGCTAGATAGATATCACATATCAAATTTAAATCACTGTAAACTATTTAAATTTCTCTATAATAGATGTTTAAAGTCTCCAAAAAAAAAAAAAAAAAAGAAAAAGAAAAGCCCAGGGCTCAAGGGTTTTAGTGCAGATTTCTACAACAGTTTTACAGCTAATATCAATACTACTCAAATCATTCCACAAAATAGAAAAAAGGCCATTGTCAAATTCATTCTATGATGCCACAGTCACTCTGATATTAAACCACACAAAGACTCAGCAAAGGACAAGAATTTCAGACCAATTTTCCTTATGAATATTGATATAAACATACTTTTAAAATTCTTGAAAACTATATCCAGGAACACATCCAAGAAATCTTGTACTATAATCAAGTAGGCTCCATCACATGGATTCAGATGTGGTTCAACTTAATCCACCATATAAACAAACTAAAAGGAATAAATCACATGATAAACTAATTGAATGCTTAAAATGCCTTTGAAAAATCAAGCACCTCTTAATGTTAAAAATCTTGAAGGGATCAGGGATACAAGTAACATGCCTAAAGATAATTAAAGCAATATGCACCAGGCCAATAACCAACATAAAATTAAATGGAGAGAAACTTAAATCAATTCCACTAAAGTCAGGAATAGGAAAGGGCTGTGTCCTTTCCTCCTGTTTATTAAACACAGTACTTGAAGTTCTAGCAAGAACAAAGAGACAAGGAAAGGAGATCAAGGGGATACAAATTGGGAAGGAAGAAGTTAAAGTATTGTTATTAATGAACTATATGATAATATATATGTGATAGAAAAAATTCTACCACAAAACTGCTACAGCATAGATGGGCCAAGAAAGAAATCAGGGAAGTAACACATTTTACAATAGCCACAAATTATATTAAAAAAAAAAATCTTCGTGTAAATATAACCAAGCAACTGAGAGCCTTATATGAAAAGAACTTCAAGTCTCTAAAAAAATAAATTGAGGAATATATCAAAAAATGGAAATAGCATCCATGCTCAAGTTTTGGTAGTAGTTACATAGTGAAAATAGCCATATTTCCAAAAGCATTTTACTGATTCAATATAATTATCATGAAAATTCCAACAAAATTCTTTACAGACCTTGAAACAGCAATTCTCACCCTCATATGGAAAAAAAAAAAACCCTGGATAGCTAAAACAATCCAGAACAATAAAAAAAAAATTGGAGGTATCACCATCCCTGATCTCACGCTGTACTACAGAAAAATAGTAATAAAAATTGCATAGTATAGAAATAGACAGTTTGATAAATGGAATCATGTTGAAGACCCTGAAATAAACCAACACACCTATGGACACTTGGTTTTTGACAAAGAGGTCAAAGGCATACAATGGGGAATAAAAGCATCTTCAAGAAATGGTGTTGGTCTAGTTGGATATCTGTACATAAAAGAATGCAAATAGATCCATCTAAGTGGATCAAATATTTCAAAATAAATAAGGTACACTACATCTAATAGAACAGAATCTTGGGGATAGCTTTTTAATTCACAGCTACAAAAGACAACTCATGAACAGATAACCAATAGCTCAGACTCTAAGATCAATAATTGATGACTAGAAACTCATGAAACTGATAAGCTTCTGTACAGCAAAGGATACTGTCGATAGAACAAAATGACAGTATACATAAGGATTTTCACAAATTCTATATCTGACAGAGGGCTAATATCCAATTAACCCAATTAAAAATGGAGAACAGAGCTAAACAGAATTTTCAACAGAGAAATCTTAGATGGACAAAAATCACTTAAAGAAATATTCTGTCCTTAGTCATCAGAGAAATATAAATCAAGATGACTATGAGATTCCATTTTTTTTTAATGTTCCTTTTTCCTGGTTATTTCATTTATTTACACTTGAAATGGTATCCCCCTTCATGGTTTCACCTGTGCAAACCCTCCCCCCTGCTTCTATGAAGGTGCTCCCGCACCCACCAACTTCCACTTCATTGCCCTAGAATTCCCCTACATTGGGCATCAAGTCTACACAGGACCAAGGTCTTCATCTCCCATTTATGTCAGATAAGGCAATCCCCTGCTACATATGCAGGTGGAGCCATGGGGCTCTCCCTGTGTATGCTTTGGTTGGTAGTATTTAGTCCCTGGAAGCTCTGGGGTATCTGGTTGGTTGTTATTGTTGTTCTTCCTATGTGGTTGCAAACCCTATCAGCTCCTTAAGTCTTTCTCCAAACTCTTCCATTGGGGTCTCTGTGCTCATTCCAATGGTTGGCTGTGAGCAACCATATCTGTATTGGTCAGGGTCTGGCAGAGAGACTCTCAGGGGACAACTATACCAGGCTTCAGTCAGCAAGTGCTTCTTGGCATCACCAATAGTGTCTGGGTTTGGTGTCAGCAAAAGGGAAGGATCCCTAGGTGGGGCAGTCTCTGTATGGCTTTTCCTTCAGTTTCTGCTCCACTGTGTGTCCCTGCATTTCCTTTAGAAAGGAGCAATTCTGAGTTAATATTTTTTGAGATGGGTGGGTGGCCCTATCCCTCAAATGGGGGCTGTGACGAACTTCTTGACATAGTCTCTTCAGGTTGTCTATCCCCTTTGTTGTGTATTTCATCTAATGTCCTCCCTGTTGGGTCCTGGGATTTCCATCATCTGAGACATTCTAATGACTACCCCCAGCTAAGCCTCTCACACTGCTACATGTTTCTATTCAATTTCCTGATCTTCTCTACCTATGTACCTTCCAATACCTATTCCTTCCCCCCATTCCCTTCCCCGTCCTCTTTCCCATCCAAGTTCCACCCTCACTCTACCTCCTGTGAAAATTTTGTTCCCTCTTCTAAGTGGAACTGAGATATCCATATTTTTGCCTTCTTTCTTCTTGAGCTTCATATGATTTGTGAGTTGTATCATAGGTATTCCAAGATTTTTGCCTAATATCCATGTATCAGTGAGTACACACTATGTATGCTCTTTTGTGACTGGGTTATCTCATTAAGGATGATATTTTCTAATTGTATCTATTTGCCTGTGACTATCAGGAAGTCCCTGTTTTTAATAACTGAATAGTACTCCATTGTACAAATATACTAATTTCCTATATCCATTCCTCTATTGAGAGATATCTTGGTTGTTTTCAGCATCTGGTTACTATATATATGGCTGCTATGAACATAGTGGAGCATGTGTCCTTGTTATATGTTGTCACATCTTTTGAATACATGCCCAGGAGTGGTAAAACTGAGTCCTCAGGTAGTACTATGTTCAATTTTATGAGAAGCTAACAAATTGTTTCCAGATTGGTCGTATCAGCTTGTGATCCCACCAGCAGTGGAGGAATGTTCTTTCTCCACATCCTTGCCAGCATCTACTGTCACATGAGTTATTGATCTTAGCTATTGTGACTGGTGTGAAAAGGAATCTCAGGGTAGTTTTGATTTGCATTTCCCTGATAACTAAGGATGTTGAACTTTTTTTTTTTTTTTTAGTTGCTTCTTGGCCATTTAAAATTCCTCAGTTGAGAATTCTTTCTTTAGCTCTGTACCTCATTTTAAAAGGGTTATTTGGTTCTCTGGGGTCTATCTTCTTGAGTTCTTTGTATATATTGGATATTAGTCCTCTATCAAGTGTAGGATTGGTAAAGATCTTTTGCCAATCTGTAGGTTGCAGTTTTTTCCTATTGACCATGTCCTTTGCCTTACATAGCTTTTCAATTTTATGAGGTACCATTTGTTAATATTTGAACTTTGAACCTGAGTCATTGGTGTTCTGTTCAGGAAATTTTCTCCTGCTCTGATGTGTTCAAGTTTCTTCCTTGCTTTCTCTTCTATTAGATTCAGATTATTTGGTTTTATGTGGAGGTCCTTGATCCACTTGAACTTGAGATTTGTCCAAGAAGAGAAGAATGGGGTACTGTCTGCCTACCTATTCAATAAAGTACTGTAAGTCCTAGCCAGAGCAATTAGACAACAACAGGAGGACAAAGTGATAGAAAAGGCAGAAGTCAAATATCACTATTATCAAAAGATACGATGGTATACCCAAGGGACCCCAAAATTTCAGCAGAGAACTTGTAAACCTGATAAAGAACTACAACAAAGTGGCTGGGAATAAAATTAACTCAATCATTAGTCTTCCTCTACTCAAAAGGCAAACAGGATGAGAAAGAAATTAGGGAAATGATACCCTTCACAAGAGTCACAAATAATATGAAATATCTTGGTGTTACTATAACCAAGCAAGTAAAAGATCTATATGACAAGAACTCTAAGTCCCTGAAGAAAGAAATCAAAGAGGATCTCAGAGGATGGAAAGATCTCTCATGTTCATAGATTGGCAGGATTAATATAATAAAAATTGCCATCTTACCAAAAGCAATCTACAGATTCAATGCAATCCTCATCAAAATTTCAACTCAATTCCTCATAGAGTTAGAAAGAGCAATTTGCAAATTCGTTTCGAATAATGAAAAAAACAGGAAATTAAAAACTATTCTCAACAATAAATCTCAACAATAAAAGAACTTCTGGGAGAATCACCATCCCTGACCTCAAGCTGTATTACAGAACAATAGTAATAAAAACTGCATGGTATTGGTACAAAGATAGGCAGGCAGATCAACAGAACAGAGTTGAAGACACAGAAATGAACCCACAGACTTATGGACACTTGATCTTTGACAAAGGAGCTAAAACCATCCAGTGGAAAAAAGACAGCATTTTCAACAAATGGTGTTGTTTGAACTGGCAGTCAGCATGTAAAAGAATGCAAATTGATCCATTCTTATTTTGCAGTACAAAGCACAAGCGCAAGGGATCAAGAAACTCTACATAAAACCACATTCATTGGTTCAGACTCGAAGTTCAAATATTAACAAATTGTATCTCATAAAATTGAAAAGCTATGTAAGGCAAAGGACACTGTCAGTAGAACAAAACAGCAGCCTACATATTGAAAAAGTATCTTTACCAATCCTATATCCAATAGAGGGCTAATATTCAATGTATACAAAGAACTCAAGAAGTTAGTCCAGGGAACCAAATAACCACATGAAAATGGGATACAGAGCTAAGAAAGAATTCTCAACTGAGGCATATTGAACAGCCAAAAATACCTAAAGAAATGCTCATCATCCTCAGCTATCAGGGAAATGCAAATGAAAACAACTCTGAGACTCCACCTTACACCAGCCAGAATGGCTAAGATCAAAAACTCACATGACAGCAGATGCTGGTGAACATGTAGAGAAATAACACTCCTCCACTGCTGGCAGGATTGCAAGCTGGTACAACCACTTTAGAAATCAGTATGTTGGTTTCTCATAAAATTGGACATAGTACTACCAAAGAACCCAGCTATAACACTCCTGGGCATATACCCAAAATATTTTATAAAATATAAAATATATAAATGTTCCACTATGTTCATAGCAGCATTATTTATAATAGCCAGAAGCTGGAAAGAACCCAGACGTACTTCCACAGACTAATAGATACAGAAAATGGCTACATTTGTACAATGGAGTACTACTAAGTCATTAAAAATAGGTACTTCCTGATATTCACGGGCAAATGGATATAATTAGAAAATGTCATTTGAGTGAGTTAACCCAATCACAAAAGAACACACATATATGCCCTAATGATAAGTGGATATTAGCCTAAAAGCTTGGAATACCCAAGATACAGTTCACAGACCACATGAAGCTCAAGAAGAAGGATGACCAAAGTGTGGATGCTTTAGTGCTTCTTAAAATGGGGAACAAAATACTCATGGGAGGAAATAAACAGACAAAGTGTGGAGCAGAGATGAAAGGAAAGACCATCCAGAGACTCCTTCACCTGGGGATCCATCTCATATATACACACAACAAACCCTGACACAATTGTGGATTACTTACAAAAGAAGTACTTGTTGACTGGACCATGATATAGCTGTCTTCCAAGAGGCTTTTCCAGAGCTTGGCAAATACAGAGTATTTGAACTGAGTCCAGGGTTCCCAATGGAGGAGTTAGAGAAAGAACTGAAGGATCTGTACAGGTTTGTAACACGTAGGAAGAACAGCAATATCAACCAAGCAGAACCCTAGAGCTCCCAGGAACTAAACCACCAACCAAAGAGTACACATAGAAGAACCCATGGCTCCATCTGCATATGTAGCAGAGGATATTCTTGTTGGGCATCAGTTAGAGGAGAGGTCCTTGGTCCTGGGAACGCACTATGCCCCTGTGTAGAGGAATGCCAGGACGGGTTGCAGGTTTGGGTGGGTGGGTCTGTGAGCACCCTCATAGAAACATGGGAAGGGAAGGTGCGATAGGGCATTTCTAGAGGGAAAACTGGGAAAGGAAATAACATTGAAATGTAAATAAATAAAATATCCATTAAAAAGAAGAATGGACCAGTTTGCATTCTTCTACCTGCTCACCACCACTTGAGCCAACAACATTTGTTGAATATGCTGCTTTTTTTCAAGTGGATGGTTTTGGTTTCTTCGTCAAAGATCAGGTGACCATAGGGATGTGGGTTTAATTCTAGGTCTTCAGTTCAGATCTACCTGTCTGTCTCTGTACAAGTACAATGTGTTTTTGATCAATATTGCTCTGTAATACAGCTTGGGGTCAGGTATGGTGATATCCCCCAGAAATTCTCTTATTGTTGAGAATAGTTTTCACTATCTTTCATTTTTTGTTATTCCAGATGAATTTGAGAATTGCTCTTTCCTTCTCTGTGAAGATTTGATTTGGATTTTTGATGGGGATTGCTTGTAGATTACCTATGGTAAAATGGCCAGTTTTACTGTTAATCCTGCCAATCAATGAGCATGGAAGGCCTTTCTGTCCTCTGACATCTTCTTTGAGTTTTTT
>JADRCH010000228.1:1980000-2006179 GCA_019843965.1 Rhynchomys soricoides | reverse complement strand
AGGACTCCATGCTGTTATGGAATTCTGCTCTGCTTGCTGCCCCCCCCACCCCCGCTTAATCTAAGAATTATTAAGTGGGCTTCCAGCCCCTCACTGGGCGGTATCACTGGCACACACAGTAATAATGCTTGATCTCTTTCGGGTCTTGCTGCTGGAGCAGATTAATTATTCAATCAACACCTTAGGAAAAGATTTAGAAACAAAGATTGTCACCAATGACCACCACCACCCTTAGGAAACATTTGGAAAAATAAAACTGTTAGTGAAGCCAGGTTAAAATGTTTTTACTATTGGCTGTTCTGTAGAAAATCTTGGGGGGTGGGGAGGCTGGAGAGATGGCTCAACGATTAAGAGGGCCAACGGCTCTTCTGAAGGTCGTGAGTTCAAATCCCAGCAACCACATGATAGCTCACAACCATCCGTAAGGAGATCTGATTCCCTCTTCTGGGGTGTCAGAAGACAGATACAGTGTACTTCCATATGATAAATAAATAATCTTTAAAAAAAGAAAAAGAAAATCTTAGGGAACCATTTGAAGCTGAGAAAGGCACACTCTTATTAGTTAACCTAGGGACTTTTTATGGACAGGGACAAGAACAATGGCAGGCCGCACTGGCTGAGGTGACTCTCAACAGGGCTGGCTGCACTGGTGATGATTGATTTCTTATACCCATTTTTGCCCTCAGTTTCCTGATGGGATTTATTAAGAATTGCTAATTAGCACATGTGCATTCTGAGGACTTAAGGTAGATACGACTGATTTTTATAGAAAAGTTTAAATTTGTGATTCTTTTAAGATTCTTACAAGATTACTTCTTTGGTTTTTTTTGTTTTGTTTTGTTTTGTTTTTTTCAAGACAGGGTTTCTCTGTCTAGCCCTGGCTGTCCGGGAACTCCCTTTGTAGACCAGGCTGGCCTCGAACTCAGAAATCCGCCTGCCTCTGCCTCCTGAATGCTGGGATCAAAGGCGTGCGCCAGCACTGCCCGGCACAAGATTACTTTCAAAGATAAATTATAATCACTCCTTTCTGTGTAACTGCAAATTGCCACCTGCTGGTAAGAGAAACTGGCTGAGACCTGGCTTGCTTACACTTTGTCAGTCTATAGCAAGTTGCTTAGTTATGAACGTACATGGGTTCTTAGAAATAATATCTTTTCTTTTCCTGTGCTACATGATGTTATTTCTTGTAAAGGTATTGGGGAAAACAGTTTTTTTTTTCTTCATAATCATTCACTAGTAGAAAACTACTATGTAATCACATTGTAATTTTATCCTGCTTGAAAAAATTTGCCTGATCCGGGCAGTGGTGGCGCACGCCTTTAATCCCAGCACTCGCGAGGCAGAGGCAGGTGGATTTCTGAGTTCGAGGCCAGCCTGGTCTTCAGAGTGAGTTCCAGGACAGCCAGGGCTACACAGAGAAACAAGCTACCTTCATCTGAGAAGAGGGAATTATTTTTTTTTTTTTTTTTTTTTTGGTTTTTCTAGACAGGGTTTCTCTGTACCTCTGCCTCCCAAGTATCGGGATTAAAGGGGTGCACCACCCCTGCCCTGCTGAGAGGAGGGGATCTTAATTGAGAAAATGCTTCCATAAAACCGGCCTTTGAGGTATTTGCTTAGTTAGTGATTGGCGGGGGAGGGCCCCGACCATTATCATGTCATGTCATCCCTGGGCTGGTGGTCCTGCAGTATATGAAAAAGCAGACTGAGCAAGCCATGAGGATGGAACCAATAAGCACCATGCACTCATCTGTGGCCTCTGTTCCTGACTTGAGTTCCTGCACTGACTTCCCTGCATGGTGGAGAATCTCTAAGGTGCAATTAAAAACCCTTTCCTCCTCAGGTTGCTTTTTGGACACGGTATTTATAGCAGAGATAGAAATCCTAACCAAGACAAGATATATAGATGTATTTACTAGGTAGTGTGATGGGAGAGATACTATGTGTGGTGATCATAGTAAAAAATGTCTTCTAGACATGAAAAAAAATAGCTTAGGCAGGGACCCAACTCTACATCCAAGGCTGCACCTGATAACCAGAACCCAGACACATCACTCACTGAAGATGTAAGACTCTGGGGAGTCTTAACTTACCAAAGACCCTCTGAATGGACACACGGAGTCGGAGATTGATGCAAAATGCAAGAGAAATTAATTGATTCATCAGCATGCTGAGGCCGCTGTACATACCAAGATGGGAGAGTGACCCCCCATTGCCCGTTCAGGGACCTTAAATAGGATTTTAGAGCAGCCACCATTAGGTACACAGTGATTGGCAAAACAGTGTGACTTTTAAACTGATTGGTCTTTAGGGAATGAGGTTGCAGGGGCTTAATCAACCCCTCCCTCCAAGCCTATGTGCTTTCTAACCTGTTTCTTCTGTGTGCTCAGAGGGGGGAGGGGACCCTGGTGGAATAGCTCCAAGTTCCCTAGCTGACTTTTCAAAGATAACCAGACAGAAAACTTCCAGACAGAAAACTTCGTGAGGAGAGAACCTCACAGTCCACTTGACAGGACATAATCAGACCGAGAGCAGTCCTTTATTCTTCACATCTTTAGGACTGCGGGAGACGTCAGAGAAATGTCACCTCGATGGGCCCTGCAGCCAGAGAGTCTGACCCTGGACATGATCTTCAGCTAAAATATGCGCACAGATGAGCAGCCTCGGGGAGACTGGCTGAGGTCCATAGTTAGGAACGTAGAGTGTAGGTGTTGTGTAATGACCATCAGCATAGCCGGGAATAACATAGCCTAACCCTATCGCTCAAGATGCTCTTAGTAACGGAGACACTTATGAGTGATGAAATAAATAAAAAATAAAGAAATAAAATAAAGAATGAAATAAATTCATTTACCTCTGCCAGATCACTGGGCAGATGAGATTATGTGATCAAATCGCTGCCATTGAAACTGCTGAACCTTGTTTTGGGTCTCTCTGAGGTTTCACTTTCCATTCCTGTTAAAGCTTTGTTTCTGTTTCCTGTTTCTCTGGCTGCAGCCGAGGTGGGAGGGGCAGAGCGCTCCCTGGAGAAATCACAGACTTTTCTAAGCAAAGGCTATTCCCTCCTTCCCACCATCTCCTCCAGAGAGGGCTGCAGGAAGCTTCTCCCAGCAGAGCTGAGCAGAAGCACAGAGGATTCAATCCAGGGGACAGGCTGATCCAGCTGAGATGGAGCCATTCCCCAACCTGTATGTGACCCGTGGGGACAGTCTAGACCACTTTCTGGAACACAGCCTTCAGCCCCAGAGGGACTGGAAAGAGGAAGGGCAGGATGCCTGGGAGAGAATCGAGAGGTTCTTTCGGGAAGATTGCTTCCGTGATGAGCTGCTCCTGGAACAAGAAGTCAAGGTGCTTAAGGTGGTGAAGGTGAGCACACAGGGTTCTTGGTTCAAATCTCACCTCTGCCCTGTGGGGCTTGTGACCTTGAGGGGTGGGCTATTTCACGCCCTCTGAGCCCTTGTCTTCTTCTTGAGATGGGTTTAGTAGAAGCAGTAATGTTTCTGTGCATACAAATTAGCCTTGCACGGAGGTGGTAATGATAATTTGGGATTCTGATTTCTGAATGGACCATAGTCACCAGTTTCCAGAAAATGTGCGCCTTTGCTTGCTGCTTAAGAAATGCTACTTGGCCAGGTGTGTGTGATCTCACAAGCTTTTAATCCCATCGCTCCAGAGGCAGAGGCAGGCAAACCTCTGAGTTTGAGACCAACCTGATCTACAGAGTGAGTTCCAGGACAGCCAGGGCTGCATAGAGAAACCCTGTCTGGAGGGGAAAAAAAAGATAAGAAAATAAAGAAATGCTACTACTTTACTTTGGGAGCTATGGTTCTCTAAATTAGTACTATTGGTCATGTTAGCACGGTACTTGGGTAAACTAGTGCAATTCCAAGGGCTGCCTGTGTAAGTAATTCTGCATCTATTTATGAAGCTCTGTTTCTCCCAGAAAAAACCACAAACTTAACAGCCCATCCCCTCCAATCAAGAAAGTTTGGATCAGAGCTCCGGATGTTGTTCATTTTGCTAAAATGTATGTTGTCATGCATTAGCTTGAGAAAGTCACACTTTACCATGGTGGCGGCAGAGGTTAAGACTGGAAAGAAAGAGCTTTTGACTAAGAAGAATCTAGACAAACATTTAAAACCAAAAATCGGGGAGAGTTCTTAGGAAAAAGGCTTTCAAGACGGAAATCGAAACTCCCACAGTTGCCAAAAAAAAAAGATTTAATTTGCCCCTTTTGTGTTCTGGCTCCTGCAAACCTCTGACTGACCTAGGTCTAGCTGTGTAGCTGCCTCTTGGCTTTCCTGTTCCTGAAGGAAACAACAACAACAACAAAAGGAAGTCCAGAGCTGGGTGTGGTGGCCTTCAACTGTAACCCCAGCAGTTCGGAGGTTGAAGCCAGAGGATTACCAGTTTAAGACTGTTAAGCCTGGGCTACAAAGCAAGTGATTGGAAAGTCTTGGCTGCATAGGGAGAGGCATTGTCTAGGGGGAGGAAAGGAGTAGCTGAGGCTCACACTCTCATGGTCTTTGGTTTCTGTTTTTTTTAACTAGCTAACGTAGTCTTTTGTTTCACTATAGCATTTTCATGTAGCAATTTGTTTTGGGCTTGGGATGTAGTGCTGAGGTTGATACATTCTTTGCCTAGTACGGTGGCTCACAACCATCTGTAACTAGCTCCGGAGGAGCTCTCTTCTGCCTCTCTTCTGGGGCTGAGGCCAGACACCAGACTCACCTATGGTGTACATGTACATGCAGGCAAACCAGCCATACACGTACAAAGTGTTGCTGTAGTCCTCCGTTTGAGATTTCAGATGGGTCTCTCGGTTTTGGACCAGGGATGCCCAACCCATAACACTCACAGCAAAGGTCTCCATGATAGGAACCAACGGCTTCTTTAAAGGGCTGTATAGAGAACGTATCACGAACGGGCAACTTCAAAGCACCAGATCTCAGGAGAGGTAAATCTGGCATTGTCATCTTCCATAGGGAGGCTCCTCAGGAAAGGGGACAACGCTGAACCACAGATCTGATCAAGACATGATTCTGTTCCTAAGCTGCTTTTCCAGTTTCAAAGAGCAGGCAAGAAACCGCAAGGTGGTCATCGACTTCATTAAGAGGAAGCTGATTCATTGTAGCAGAAGCCTGGCCTACAACATCACTGTCCTTAAACACAAAGAGGGCAACAGGGTCCCTCGCTCTCTCAGCCTAAAGGTCCAGTCCAGGAAGAGTGATGACATTATCCGGATGGATATCCTCCCGGCTTATGATGCTTTGGGTAAATCCAGTGGTAATTTCACTTTAAAGAAAAGATTCTGGAGCCAGGCAGTGGTGGCCCACGCCTTTAATCCCAGCACTCGGGAGGCAGAGGCAGGCGGATTTCTGAGTTCGAGGCCAGCCTGGTCTACAGAATTCCAGGACAGCCAGGGTTACACAGAGAAACCTTGTCTCAAAAAGTAAATAAATAAGCAAACAAATAAACAAATACAAGGCTCTCATATCTTCATATTTTACAACTTGTATTCCCTTGGGCTAACAACTTAGCCTGTCCAAATCGAGCATACTAACTTATTACATAGGATAATGTTGAAGTAGAGTCATCAGAACTGATATTTGCCCACATTTGAGCTACCAAAATGGCAGTTACCCATGGTTGCCTTTAAGTTTGTCTCCTTAATGGAGCTGATCTGAGAATTTCATGAGCCAGAAGAGCTACATGACCATCCTAGCTTCTGTTGATTTAGTTTTAGGTGGCTGTGGGGCTGGGTAAGGAAAGCAGAGGGGAATATGATCCCAGTTCTCAGGAAGCCGAGGCAGGCAGACCACAAGCCTAATGGCAGCCCGGGATCCATCACAGAGAGACCCTGTCAAGGAAAAAAAGAAGGGGCTGGAGAGCTGACTCAGTGGTTAAGAGCACTGGCTGCTCTTCCAGAGGTCCTGAGTTCAATTCCCAGCAACCACATGGTGGCTCACAACCATCTGGAATGGGATCCGATGCCCTCTTCTGGGGTGTCTGAAGACAGCTATAGAGTATTCATATACATAAAATAAATAAATAAATCTACAGCAAAAAAAAAAAAAAAAAAGAAGGGAGGGGGCAGATGAAAGGGGAGGAAGAAGGGGAGGGGGATTCCCTATCTTTCCCATCTCAAAAGGTAGTTTCCTGACCAGATAGCTTCTCTTCCCAGGACCTTTTCCCAGAGACTTGAAACCAGCACCTGCAATCTATGAGACTCTAGTAAGAACTAAGGGCTACCCTGGCGACTTCTCGCCAAGCTTCACAGAGTTACAGAGACATTTTGTGAAAAGTCGCCCTGTTAAATTGAAGAACCTCCTACGGTTGGTGAAATTCTGGTATCTGCAGGTAAGAGCCAGGAGGAGAGGCTGTGCATAAGCACAGCCCAGAGTTCTCTTTGAAACTGGGATGGGTGTGGGGGGGTGTGGCTTGTTGGCAAGGTGCTTGCTTGGGATGCGTGAGGCCCTGGGTTCAGTCCTCCGCAACAGCAAGAGAGATGGAGTGGAGATACAAGAAGTGGGTGAGAGGCAGGATAAACAGTGAGTGACCTGCACGGCCCTGGACCATGTAAGAGCCCAACATTCCTGTTGGTGAGAGCCTTGCATAGAACCACCTTCAGGGACACCTTCCCCTAGGGCAATTAAGTGCGCCCTCAGATAAGAACAGATAAGCCTTTGACAAGCCTCAGGTGCATGACATTTTGATAACAATAAAGCCACCATATTGGGTCCTGTGATCTAGGCTATACGGGCCACTCCATCTCTGCTCTGTTTTGTCTTTCTGTTTTTTTCCTTTCCTTCTTTTTTTAGCTTTCTTTTTTTTTAATTGGATATTTTATTTATTTACATTTCAAACGCTGTCCTCTTTCCTAGTTTCCCCCCCCCCCCCCCAAAACCCTATCCCAGCCTCCTTTCCCCTTTCCGGCTGCTTCTAATGGCATGTATCCCCGACCTCATCCTGGAGATGAGAAAACTGAGGCCGACAGATAGAAAACAGAGCTGAGATTTGAACAAGAGTGCCTGACACTAGAATCTGTGCTCGTGAGCAGTCCCGGGAAGTGCTCCAGTTTAGGGGTTTTTTTGTTGTTGTTGTTTTTTATTTAATTTTATTTTTTTCTGATTATCTGACTATTGCAAAGAGCTCATCATTAAAAAAAAAAATTAAAATTAAAAAAGTTGAAAACTGCCTAAGGAAGGAGAGCTCCGCACTCGGTCCCCAGATAAATGTGCAATGGTGCAGTGGCTTTTCTTAACTAAGTCTTTATTTATTTAAGATTTGTTTTTAATTTATATGAGTACATTGTAGCTGTTTTCAGACACACACCAGAGGAAGGCATCAGAGCCCATTCCAGATGGTTGTGAGACACCCTGTGGTTGCTGGGAATTGAACTCAGGACCTCTGGAAGAGCAGTCAGTGCTCTTAACCGCTGAGCCACCTCTCCAGCCCGCAGTGGCTTGTCTTTCATGTTTTATCTTCGTCTGTATTCACGAAGCCCATACCCAGATGTTAGGTAACTGGAGTCATGCCATCTCACAGTGTTTTTGGTCCACCCTTTAAACACACACACCGGCTGTTGACCTTGAGAGTGGATCGTGCGAGCACCATCCATTCACGTCCTCTGTACCCTTTACTTTGTCTCCTCCCCCCACGCCCCCACCCAGGAACTACCCTTCTCATTTTCTTCCATCCATCAGTCACGTACTGGCTCTCACTAGACCATTCTGAGAACAGTGGACTTGAAGGATGGCTCAGCAGTTAAGAGTACCCACTGCTCTTCCACGGGACCCAGAACCCACAGTGGGCAGCTCACAGCCACTATCACTCCAGCCCCAGGGGATCTAGCGCCCTCTTCTGGCCTCTACTCACATTGCATTCACATGCACATACACAGACGCAAGTATGCATGTGATTTAAGAACAGTGATTTCTTCTTTTATTTTTTTTTTTTTTTGCAAATTATGTGTATAGTGTGTGTGTGTATGTATGTGTGTATCTGTATCTGTATGTGGGTCTCAGGATGGTTGTCTTTCTCAATCTCTTCCATATACACTAGGACAAGGTCTTTCAGTTGACCTTAGACCCTAGACTGTCTACATGGCTGTCTAACTAGCTAGCTTTCTCTGGGGAGCCCCTGACTCTGCCTCCCAAGTACTGGGATTATAGGCAAGCATGACACCCACATCATTTATGTGACTTTTAGGGATCTTTTACCCACTGGGCCACCTCCCTGGCTCAGATTTCTGCACATGAATATTCCTGTCATTTTCTAATAGATTTTACTTATCTGAACAATCTCTCCCCCCCTATAGAAAAATATATATGTTTATTTAAATGAATCCATTATAAAAACTTCAAACATCTTCAAAAATGTATAGAAAATGAAGGTAAAATTTTTTTGTGTGTATGCATGCATGTGTGTATGTGTGTGTGCACATGTGTATGTACAAGTGTGTGCATGTGTGTGTGGGGATTTATAGCCACCTAGCTTTTCTTATAATATTCTTAATATATACTTAATTCCATTTTTAACTTCTAGTGTATGATGTGACTTTGGCAACACCTTTATTTCCTTCCAAATAACTAACAAGCTGTCCATCACATCTTGAATTATGCCTCCTTTCTCACTGAACGAAAAATATTACCCTTATTAAAACTCTTAAGTCCACAAATCTAATGGGAACTAATTCTGAGCAGTATATTCTGTTATACTTGATTGGTTTTCTTTTTAAGTCCTGAGGGAGCCGGGCAGTGGTGGTGCACGCCTTTAATCCCAGCACTCGGGAGGCAGAGGCAGGCAGATTTCTGGGTTCGGGGCCAGCCTGGTCTACAGAGTGAGTTCCAGGACAGCCAGGGCTACACAGAGAAACCCTGTCTCGAAAAACCAAGAAAAAAAAAAAAAAGTCCCGAGAGATTGAACCCAAGGCCTTATGCTGGCTAGATTAGTACCCAGACACTAAGCCACATCCCCAACTCATGACTCTTGTTTATTCTTATGCTTGCTACTTCAGGTAGAAGATGAGGATTAATATCCAAGGTTGGACTGTGACCTCCACTTGACACCCACGTGTGTGTCTCTCTCTCTCTCTCTCTCTCTCTTTCTCTCTCTCTCTCACACACACACACACACACACACACATCACTGGGAGCCAAGCATGGTGGACATACCTGTATTCCCAACACCTGAGGGGGCCAAGGCAGAAGAACTGCAAGTTTCAGGCTAGTCTGGGCTACACATCAAGACTCCATCTAAAAAATAAAAATCACCAGGATTTTAACTAGTGTTTACTACTGTTGTCTTGCTCAGTGGACACGGTGTCAAATTGTCTTCTAGATTCTCACATTCAACCCACACGTTAGTGTATCCCTCTGTTCTCGGCAGAGAAGCGCTCGCCCCTCCTCCTCCCCCTCCCCCTCCCCCTCCCCAGTGCACAGCAGATGTCACAGACTCATGACTAGTCTAAGTGTCAGAGAGCAGGTGAAGGTGGAGTCGTCAGCCCCAGTGGCCCGTCAGCCTCACCCGTGTCTACAAGGCTGAGCTTTTTTTCCCACAAGGCTTTTTGTGGGAAAGGAGGTAGGAGGAGCCTAAGAGCCAGCGATGTGGAGGATAGATACAAAATAGTGTCTTAAAGACATGACAGCCTCACTGCCCCTGTCCCCACAGCAGCAGCATCTGGCTGCGTGAGACCTGCACAAGATTAAGCTAGTTAACGTTCCAGCATCCATGGGGGAGAGCCGAGAGCTGCTGGCCATAGATGGCTGCTGGGAGAGGGGTTTTCCTCAGAGATGTGACTCTTGACAGATGCCCATGCTCTGGAGGATGGCCCTACACCCATGCACATAAGGGCAGCTCCAACTGAACTCCAAGGGATATGGAGGGGGAAGGAGGAGGGGAGGAAGATGGGGTGGTGCTGAGGAGGAGGGGGTAGGGGACAGTGGATAGGATCAGAATACACTGTATACTAGTATAGGATTTCAAATACACCGCATTACCTTCTCCGTTCTAACTGGAAATCATGGATTGGTATGCGAATGGTCTACAAGGAAACCCCACGCTATCAGTCTGTCTAGCCTTACCATTTCCTGGCTGTGTCACGTAAAGCAATAAGGGAACCTGAAAAATCTTAGACCATCAATCACATCAAATTCATACTCTCTCTCCCTCCCTCCATCCTCCCCACCCTTCCTCTCCCCCACCCCCACTTTCCAGTACCTGAGACGTAACTATAGAGGATTAACAGAGTTGCCCTCAAAATATGCGCTGGAGCTGCTGACCATCTATGCCTGGGAAGTGGGTACACAGAGCAGCAATAACTTCAGTCTGGATGAAGGGTTTGTAGCCGTGATGGAGCTTCTCAGGGACTACCAAGACATCTGCATCTACTGGACCAAGTACTATGATTTCCAAAACGAGGTCGTCAGGAACTTTCTGAAGAAACAGCTGAAGGGTGACCGGTGAGTCTATCAACCATGTTACTTAAGACTCTGAGGACTAGAACCCCTGACTGGAATGGCTTGGAAAAATAAAGAGATTCAGATGGCTTTTGCACTTGAAAACATTCAGTGGTGAAGAGTCTTCAAGTATGGCGTGTCACCAAGGTCTCTGTCTGTGAGTGGTTCAACCCTTCCCTACCCAGGGTCTTACTGTTAAGTCCTGGTTTATCGCTTCAAGGTTTCAATGGCTCCAGCCTTCTCCTCTAGACCCCTAATTGCCAATATAAGAAAGCATATGTCTAGTAAAATCTCAGAGATTCTTTCTTGGAGCTTGCTGAAGCTGGATCTCCAATCCCGAGGGAAGGGCTTTGCTTGCAGGGGTTGCTCCTACCTAACACTCCACCCCACCCCCACCCCGACCCTGTCTGAAGAATGCTTTCCATTAGCTGTACCTTCAGTTTTAAATGAAGGAGTTAATTATGGAGTCTACAGCAAGCAGAAATAAAGGAAAAGTAACAAGCAGCAATAGAGAGAAGTAACCCTTAGCAAAATATCATCAAATCCAGTAGAGTCAATTGAGTAACCTCAGTGGGGGTTGGGGGGTGGGCAAACAAAGCGGCAGCTTCCACACACACACACACACCCATGCACAGTGCTCACAACACCCTGCAGAGGTCAACTGAGGAAGTTGAGGCAGCCGGCTGGAGTTCCCAATTAAGAGTCTTGGAAGAAATGTTTGAAACCCCGGTTTGCCTCTGAAACGGGGGAGGTGGTGGAGAGGTGACCTCACCTCCAGAGACAGCTTTTTAGTGATCTTAAACATCCCGTGACAATTTGCCCTTGCAATGTGCTTTATGGTTACACAGAGATAAGTACCAGAGGCCAGTATCCTGACTGTAACGGAGAGCTGCTACCATTTTCTCCCCCAGGCCCATCATCCTAGACCCAGCTGACCCCACCAACAACCTAGGAAGAAGAAACGGATGGGAACTTGTGGCCAAAGAAGCTACTATCTGCCTGCAGCAGGCCTGCTGCGTGACTGTAGACCCCAGCCGGCGCTGGGATGTACAGGTACATACTGTCTTCTAGTCAGAATTCACACTAACACTCATTTGGATCACAGGCAACTCTTCCCCCAGTCTCTTTGTCTTTGTGGGGTGGGCTGCCCAGACACGTGGACTCTCAAGTCCAACACCCCCTGGGGGACCAGCCACATGCGAAGGTATAGTATAGAAATAGAGTTTATTCAGGGCACGGGGAGGGGAGCTAAGAGGGGAGTAGAGGCAGAGAAAGGCAGAGAGAGAAGAGAAGTAGAGAGGTGGAGGCCGGCCATGACCACGTGGAGAGGGGAGGGGGAGGGGAATGGGGAGAGGTAAGGGATAAGAGATGCAAGGGAGAGAAGCCAGAGATAAGAGATGGAGGAGGGGCAAGCAGCCCCTTTTATAGTGGGCCAGGCCCACCTGGCTGTTGCCAGGCAACTATGGGGAGGAGCTTAGGCAGAATGCTAACAGATAATACTGGCTTGTAAAGTTTTAGCCTAGAGCCGGGCAGTGGTGGCGCACGCCTTTAATCCCAGCACTCGGGGGGGCAGAGGCAGGCGGATTTCTGAGTTCGAGGCCAGCCTGGTCTACAGAGTGAGGTCCAGGACAGCCAGGACGACACAGAGAAACCCTGTCTCGAAAAACCACACACACACACACACACACACACACAAAACAGATCCAGAAGGTACCTCCATGGAGCACAAATCAGGACACATCTGAGCATCACCTGGGGGTGATGTTGATGATGCCAGCTCAAAGGACCAGTGCCAGGATTGTGCTTGACAAATATAAGAAAACACATTTCTGTCACTTTTCTGTGTGGTAGAAAATTATTTAAATCTGGGCCCAGGGCTTCTTCTGTAAGAATCTAGCAAGCCTTAACTTGCTTGATTGGTGCAAAATGCAAGAAGAATTTATTAATTCAGCATGTTGAGGTTGCTCTGCATACCAAGACAGGAGAGCAACCCCGAGGATCCTGTTCAGGGACCTTATATATGGATTTTAGAGCAGCCGCCATTAGGCACAATGTGATTGGCAGAACAGTGTGACTGTTAAACTGATTGGTCTTTAGGGAATGAGGTAGCAGAGACTTAATCAGCCACTCCCTTCCAGCTTACTTGCTCTCTAACCTGTTTCTTCCAGGAGGGGAGGGGTGACCATGTGCTCGGAGGGGGGAGGGGACCCTGGTGGAATATCTCAAAGTTCCCGAGCTGACTTCTCACTTCCCTCCTTAGACCATTTATGTTCCCAGATGAAGCACACCCTTTATATTTTAATACGTTTTAGGCAGCACAATAGCTGGGCAGCTGCCTACCCTCCATGCTGTTAGAATCTACTTTCCTGTCGATAAACCTGAGTTATCATGTACTATTTACTACCTGGGCTGCCTTTAACCCAATCGGGCAGCCCTCTGGCCATGTTCTCTTGTTCTCTTGGCCCTTGGCCCCTGGTGGCTCTCCTCCCTCCTACATATTCTTCTTCCATGGCAGGTGGCTTCTTCCTTCTCCTCCTCTTCTTCCTCTTCTTCTTCCTCCTCCTCTGCCTCCTCCTCCTCCTCCTCCTCCTCCTCCTCCTCTTCTTCTTCTTCTTCTTCTTCTTCTTCTTCTTCTTCTTCTTCCTCTTCTTCTTCCTCCTCTGCCTCCTCTTCTTCCTCCTCCTCCTCCTCCTCCTTCTCTCTCTCTCTCTCTCTCCCCAAGCACTGAAACCTGGACCTGTGTCTCTTCTGCCCAGCTATTGGCTATTGGGCATCCTTATTCACCAGTCAGAATTAACTTGGTGGCTACCTGAAGACTCCAGGTCTTGGGGACCACACTTTGCATTACAACAGACAGTAAAAGACAGAATCTCAACATGCCTGTGGCTGTGATAAAATGTGACCAAGGTGACTTACAGAAGGAAGGGCTCATTTATACATGCAGTTCCACAGAGAGGAGAATCTTTCATCATGACAGGGATGTACAGTAGCAGGCAGGCATAGTGGCTGGGGCTCACATCTTCAGTGGCAAGCAGGAAGCCAAAACGGTGACCTTGGAATGCTATGGGCTTTTGAAATCCCAAAACAGCCGGCCAGTGGTGGCGCACACCTTTAATCCCAGCACTCGGGAGGCAGAGGCAGGTGGATTTCTGAGTTCGAGGCCAGCCTGGTCTACAGAGTGAGTTCCAGGACAGCCAGGGCTACACAGAGAAACCCTTCTCGAAAAAAAAAAAAAGATTATCACTTAGAATCCAGTTGTTGCCTAGGTTTGGGTGAGTGGAGGAACACGGTATGAGTTAGTGGTACTCTGAACCTAGGGTAGCCAGGCAGCTTACCTGTTGTCTCACGAAATTATTCATAACGTCTCCCAGATTGTCTCCGTAGATGAAAAACTATATCAGGAGCTAGAGGAAAGAAATTTGTGGACAATAGACAGTTCTTACTGCACACTTGCACTTTCTCTTCTCTCTCTTTCAGGGAGCGAGGGACATTCAGGTGACAGTGAAACAAACAGGAACAGAGAAGTGGACGCTCTTGACAAACCCCTTTAGCCCCATCCAGGAGATGAAGACTAAGATCAGGAGGGAAAAGAACCTCCATGGGGAACTGCGCATCTCCTTCCAGGAGTGGAGAGGGGAGAGGCAGCTGCTCAGCAGCCGGAAGTCCCTATCAGATTATGGCATATTCTCTAAGGTGAACATCCAGGCGCTGGAGACCTTTCCTCCTGAGATCCAGGTCTTTGTGAAGTATCCCAGTGGCCAGAACAAGCCTTTCGCTATCCACCCTGACAATACAATCTTAGACCTGAAAGAGAAAATCGAAGAAGCCGGAGGCCCTTGTACGGAGGATCAGATACTATTGCTGGAGGATGAGGAACTGGAAGAGGATGAAAGCCTTGCAGAACTCGAGATCAAAGACTGTGACACCATTGAGCTCCGTAGGGTGAACTAACTCCTAGTCTGGCTGCTCCTGTCAGTGTCTGTAGTCTTACCCTTCCTCACCTTATCCCTAGACTCTGACGTATTCTTTCTTAAATATCAACATCTCCTTCTCTTGCTTAAAACCCCTGTGTTTTCCTCATAATACAAAATGGAGTTCAAGTTACTTTTCCTAATAGGCGGGATCTTTGATCAAGTTTAATCCCCCACCCCCACCCGAAACACTCAACTCACACCAAACGCCGAGTGACACCTTGAGTCACACCGAGTGCCGAGTCACAGGGAGCATCGAGGCACAGAGAGGGTCCAGTCACAGAGAGTGTGGGTCTCGGTGAGTGCAAGTCACACCGAGGGCGGAGTCACACCCCTGCCACTTTGCTTAGTCTACCCTTTCCCTCAGCCTGAGTTTTCGTCTTTTTGGTAAGTCACCGAATCTCAAGGAGAAGACCTCAGATTGACAAGATCCCTTACCTCTCCAGAAACCTCTTAGAAGGGAAAACTAATCCGAGCCAGATATTCCACTGAGACTCATCGGTCCATCTTAACAGCCTTCCACATCATTCTGTATGCTCGTGTTTGAAAACAACTGCTATCTGGCCCGTGCAGCAGGCCAAGTCATCGTGTGTTCCCACCCTCTCCCATCCACGTTAGACTCCTGTGAACATACGTGGGGCCTTAATCAAGTTGTTTTGTTAGAT
The DNA here is from genome assembly GCA_019843965.1 of Rhynchomys soricoides. NCBI lineage: Eukaryota > Metazoa > Chordata > Mammalia > Rodentia > Muridae > Rhynchomys > Rhynchomys soricoides. The sequence continues at coordinate 1,991,086 of JADRCH010000228.1, read as the reverse complement.
CTATTTCTCTCACCTAATGAGACTTGATTGTTTTTAATGCCTTAGGCCTTGTGCTTTAGAATGGTACCAACCTCAGTGTCAGTGGTTGACATGTGCTTGTTAAATAAAGAAGGGAACCAAAGAATGGCTTTGAATCCTTCAATATTGTCTTGATCAGTCCTGATGCCATTTCAGAGTCCACATACCTCCAGGTGCCCCTAGCCCCCCTGTCATTCTCTGAAGATGCCCCCAAGTGACCTATACAAACTTCATGCTGGTGGGTAGTCATGGCCGCCTCCTGTCTAAACTTACTTGGTCAAAGGTGATAAGGATAGGCTACATCATTGGCTACCGTTAGCCAATCACAAATTTCAATCTTGGAACCTGGGGCCCGGTAGAGTAAACTTCTGGTACAGTCGGGATTGAAAGAAGCTAAACAGCTGTATTTGTCAGGGTTCTCTAGAGTCACAGAACTTCTGGAATGTCTCTCTATATTGACAGAATTTATTGTGATGACTTTCACTCCGTAGTCCAGCTGCCCAACAACGGTCTGCTGTGAATGGGAAGTCCAAGGATCTAGGAGTTGATATCTCAGTCCACGAGGCTAGTTGTTTCAGCTGGTCTTCTGTAGAAGTAGGTTCCAACAGATGTCCTGGCAAGTAAGTGCAAGCAGGCAAAGAAGAGCGAATCGTCCTTCATCCAATGTCATGGAGGCCTCCAGCAGAAGGTGTGGCCCAGATTAAAGTTGTGTACCACCAGGCCAGGATCTGGGACTTGCTTTGTCCCAGGCTGACCTTGAACTCAGAGGTATCCTTGCCTTAGTCTCCTGGGATTAAAGGCATGTACTACCTTGCCTGAGCTTAAGCTTTGCATGGCCCACTATGCCTCAAGATCTCCATGCCAAGATCCAGGTCAGAAACTTGTCTTCCAGCCTCAAGATCTGGATTACAGGTGAGCCCTCCAATTATGGATTATAGTTCATCCCAGATATAGTCATGTGGACAATGAAGAATAGCCACTACAACAGCCAAGAATAGATCCACCCCAAGCCCTTCTTAAATACAGAAAGAGCCATTAGCCCAGAGAATAGAGCCACAAACAGCAAGACACAGAAGCTGAAGCACACAGGTGCCCAGGGAGAGAGGCCGTGGGACTTGCATGTCCCTCTTCCTTCCCAAATTCTCCTTGTTCCTTTTCACTTTTCATGTCACTGAGTAAATCAAAGTGGGCATCTTTTCTGCCCTCCGACCTTCTTCAGTTTACTTGTCCGCATGCACTTGTGTGAACATTATACCAAAAATCTCAGACAGTGCCGTTTGACTGTCTTCACAGCTGCCTTGGATTTGATTGGACTGGTAGAAATAACAACCCTCCTACATTTTGCATTTTAGGAAAATAAAGCTCAGAATATAAGATATTAGCCAGGCAGGAGTGATGCACACCTTTAATCCCAGTACTTGAGAGGCAGAGGCAGACAGATCTATATGAATCCAAGGCCAGTCTGGTCTACAGAGTAAGTTCAAGGACAGCCAGGGCTACACAGAGAAACCTTGTCTTGAAAAAACAAGATCAAACAGAATATAGGGAATTCTGTTCAGAGGGAGAGGAAGTAGGACAAGCCCTTGGCCAACGTCCAGGCTCTCCTGTGTCTCTTGGAAGGAGACTTTTCCCTTCCTCTCTGGCCTTCCCACAGTGGGTACTTGGCAGGAAGTCGGACCTCATCATCCTGATAGTAATCTTGCTGATGCCAATAATCTTAGCTCATTACCTAGGGAAGATCACCTGACCCAAGATAGACTCAGTCCACTGCCCAGGCCAAGTCAATCAAACTATGAATGCTAAAACCTGGTGACTGTTATTTCTTGAGCCTTTCCTGTGTACTAGGACCAGCACAGACTGCATGCCATTTATGTGACTCCCGCAACAGGCTTTGATTGGTAACTATTGCCCTATTTGGTTTTGGTTTTTTCATTCTCGCTCCAGCCAGGCTCCTTCTGGCCCAAAGATTTATTTATTTATTATATGTGAGTCCACTGTCACTGTCTTCAGACACACATCAGAAGAGGGCATCAGATCTCATTCCAGATGGTTGTGAGCCACCATGTGGTCACTGGGATTTGAACTCAGAACCTCCAGAAGAGCAGTCAGTGCTCTTAGCCACTGGGCCATCTCTCCAGCCCACACTATTTGTTAGGAACCAGGCGTGGGCCCCCTCTACCAGCCCACCTTGTGGGCAGCACCAGCAGCCACATCAACACCAACCACCAAATGCCACAAAAAGTCCCCCGTCATATCTCTCTCTCTCTCTCTCTCTTTCTCTCTCTCTCTCTTTCTCTCTTCCTCCCTTTCCCTCTCCCTCCCCCCCTCTCTTTCTTCATCCCTCTCTGTCTCTCTTGTCCCCACTCCCAGGCTGCCTCCACCCCCCTCCCCAAATCTCTTGCATGAGATCTGTTGTGTGGTGTGATTGGCCAAGCAAACGGACACATAAGCGTCTCAACGGTTCTGACCAAGCTCTGCTGATAGAACAGACACACCCCTTGTCCATCTGATCGGAGCTGGCAGCCATCACCACCACTTGATGATGCTGTCTTAGAGGATGTCAGCTCTCCCTTCCTAGCCCCTGTGCTGCCTGCCACAGTCACTACCATCCTGTGAACGTGATCTCTCCTCTCAGTCCTGATGTGCATTCTTCCTCCTGCCCAGGATGAAGGCTGGAAGAAGTGGCTCAGAGACTGAGAGTGCACACTGCTCTGGCAGGGAACCCAACAGTAACCTTTTCTAGCTTCTGAGAATGAACACACACACACACACACACACACACACGGCACAAACATACAAACATACACATAAACACATACACGTGTGGCACACACATACATATACACAAACACACACATACAAACACATATATACACATACACGGCACACATGATATACACACATGACACACACAAACAGACACACATACACAACACACATATAAGCACAGCACATACATAAACACATACATACATGGCATTCACAAACACATAAACCCACATGCATACACTTACATATACACACATAACACACACACCGCACGCACACATAAACACACACACACATATAACACACACAAACATATATGCACATACACATATGCAACACACAACACATGGCACACACATACATACAAGCACAGCAATACATATATACATACATGTATATAGGGGTGTGTGTGTGTGTGTGTGTGTGTGATGGGTGTGTGTGTATGGTGTGTGTGTATGATGAGTGTCTTAGTCCGGGTTTCTATTCCTGCGCAAACATCATGACCAAGAAGCAAGTTGGGGAGGGAAGGGTTTATTCAGCTTACACTTCCACATTGCTGTTCATCACCAAAGGAAGTCAAGACTGGAACTCAAGCAGGACAGGAAGCAGGAGCTGATGCAGAGGCCATGGAGGGATGTTCCTTACTGGCTTGCTACTCCTGGCTTGCTCAGCATGCTCTCTTATAAAGCCCAAGACTACCAGCCCAGGGATGGCACCACCCACAAGGCCCCCCTCCCCCATCACTAATTGAGAAAACGCCTTACAGCTGGATCTCATGGAGGCATTTCCTCAAGGGAGGCTCCTTTCTCTGTGATAACTCCAGCTTGTGTCAAGTTGGCACACAAAACCAGCCAGCACAATGGGTATGCGTGTGAGGGTATATATGTGTGTGTATGTGTGTGTGTGTGAGTTTGCATATGTGTGTGTATGATGTACGTGTGTGTGATGTGTGTGTCAGGGTATTCATACGTGTGTGTATGATGTGTGCATGCATATGCAAAGGGCTGGAGGATTCCTGGCTAGCTTCTGGGCATCAGCCTATGTTGGAATCGAAAAGTCATTGGTTTTAATACCAGTGAAAAGTGCCACATCGGCAGGATGACTGGACTTCCTGGAGGAAGAGCAATCGGACAGAAGTAGACTTCTTCCACGTCCTTCTATCCGGGCTGACACCAGAATGAGCCACTTATGTTTTGGGTGGGTCGTCCCTGTTCAAATGACTTGGTTTTAAAGGAAATCCCTTACAAGTATGCCCAGTGGCTTACCTTTTAGTCCATTCTAGAGCTAGCCACGTTGACAACCAAGCTTATCCATCTTAGGGTCCTTAGGGCTACAAGCGACAGAACCCTAAATGGATACAGTTTGAGCAAAACCAAGTTAAGACCAGGTGATGGGTCTTACCCATCTGCAACCCCTGGGGTTGCACATCTGCAACCCCAGAACTCAGAGGTCTGAGGCTGGAGTATTGCCATGAATTTCAGAATAGCCTGGGCTACACATGGAGTGAGTTTGAGACGGGGGGGGGGGGGGGGGGGTTGGGGCGAGGGTGGGGGGGGGCGCCGGTTGCTGGGCCAAAGTGGCATTCACCTCTAATGCCAGCACTCTGGAGGCAGAGGCAGGCAGATCTCTGGTTTCCAGGAGGGCTACACGGAGAATCCTTGTCTTGAAAAAAGCAAACAAACAAAGTAATTAACTTAGCCAGGATTCTCCAGAGAAACCAGACTAAGGGGAGGGAGATGGGCAGGGAGAGGATTGTTTTGAGAACTAGCTCACATGATCACGTGATTATGGAGGCTGCATGCTAAAGACCCAGGGAACCATTGCTAGGATTTAGTCTAAGGCCTGACAACCTGGGGGACTCAAAACTGTGGAACAGAGCAGGGCTGTGGTGGCTCACGCCTTTAATCCCAGCACTCAGGAGGCAGAGGCAGGCGGATTTCTGAGTTCGAGGCCAACCTGGTCTACAGAGTGAGTTCCAGGACAGTCATGGCTACACAGAGAAACCCTGTCTCGAAAAAAAAAACAAAAAGACAAAAAACTCTGGAACAGAGAGGAAGATGGCTGTCAGCATTAAAGGAGACAATATTCACCAGTGAGACTACTCTTTTCTTCTATCTGAGCTTAGAATAAGTCAATTAATTACACACACTGGTGAGGGACAATCTCTCTCTCACCCTTCTGCAGTAGTCCATTCAAACTTTGAATCCATTAGTGGATTGGGCTATTGATCAGGACAGAGCCCTCAGGGTCTAAGTGGCTCTAGAAATCTCTCACAGAGTTACCCAGAGCTGGTCTCCTGGGTGATTCCTGATCTGATCAACTTCTGATCACAATTCAGCATTTCACCATCCTGAGCTGCCTTATGCTCCCACCTTGACCACCAGCAACTTCTTGGTCCCTCTCTGACCATCTTTTGTTGTTGTTGTTTTGGTTTTGATTTTTTTTTTTTGGCACAGGGTTTCTCTGTGTAGTCCTGGCTGTCCTGGAACTCACTCTGTAGACCAGGCTGGCCTTGAACTCAGACCTGGGTTTCTTAACTTATCCTAAGCATGCAATACAGGGGATTTTGAAACTCCTAATTTTGGCCCCACTTCTTTGGCCACTCCATCTAAGGCAGCATATCCTCCCTGCCACTTAAGAGTGATGTATCTTTCCTTGAGGTACTAGTGACCATCATCTGTGTGACAAGGAAAACCAAGTGTGGTCTCCACATGAAGCTTCCTACCTCCTCATTCACGGGCATCTCTATGTCTTCGAGCAAAGACTCACTCCTCCCCTTCCACCGGCTCTGAGATTTCTCCCTTCACTAATGGTGGCCCACGGGTGAAGCCTAAGGGGAATAATCATCCCTGCTTTCTCCCTCAGAGACTTAGAACCCAGCCCCTTTCCTTACCTCCTCTGTGCCCAATCCTGGTCCAAGCCACTGCTCCCCTCCCCCACCTCTTCTTTCTTTCTATAGACAGGTCTCATTATGTAGCCTCAGCTGACCTGGAACTCAGCGAATCAACCAGGCTGGTTTCACACTCACAGAGATCCGCCTGCCTCTGCCTCCCTAGTGCTGGGATTAAAGACGTGTGCCACCACTGCCAGCCCACCGGTGCGTCTTACATGGACTACCACATGGTGTCAGACCAGTCCGTCTTCCTGCCTCTAGCATTTCTGCGGTCTCTCCTCAGTACAGAAGGTGGCAAAGTGATTGTGCCAGGTTCTAAGTTTTCTGCATGCTTCTGATTCACTCCTGCCTCCAGAACAGAGGCAGAACAGACTCACCTGGCATGTGACTCAGTGAGCCACTTCCTCTTTGTCAAACAGGCTTTCAGAACGTTCTCTTTTTTTCTTCACCTTCCTGCTCTTCCTTGTTCCTCTCTGCTGAATTCTCGAATCTCCCCCAGCTCTGAATACTTAACTACTTCAGAGCCCAGCTCCTCTCACTCTTCTACACAGCCCCTGACAGGTCCTGTGGCTCTAACTATCTCTGTTAGATGAATCTTCATTTGGCTTTCAAAACATTTTATTAATACTGTGTATGATGAGTAAATGCAAACACATTCAAGATGTTTTGGTTTCTGGTTTTTCGAGACAAGAGTTTCTCTGTGTAGCCCTGGCTGTCCCGGAATTCACTCTGTAGACCAGGCTGGCCTCGAATTCAGAGATCCGCCTGACTTTGCCTCCTGAGTGCTGGGACTAAAGGTGTGCATCACCACTGCCCAGTCACACTCAAGTTATTAATTAATCAAACAAAAGGTGTCTTTTAAAAAAGAAATCAGTCAGAGCCGGATATGGTGGAGCGTGCCTTTAATCCCAGCATTCGGGAGGCAGAGGCAGGTGGATTGCTGTGCCAGTCTGGTCTATAGAGTGAGTTCTAGGACAGCCAGGGCTATGCAGAGAAATCCTGTCTTGAAAGGAGAGAGAGAGAGAGAGAGAGAGAGAGAGAGAGAGAGATACCAGACCACATATCTATGATCTGCTCGGAGCTCTACGACTGTTCCCGTTTCTTTCTTTTGGAATAATGCCAACATTGTACCAGCGGAGCCGGCAGCTGGCTCCTCCCATTATTGATTACTCTGTTACTATGCTCCTTCGACTCCCCACTCAACCATTCCATTCTAGGCACCTGATATCCCTCAGACCCAAGTGCATGAGCACCTCAGGGCCTTTGCACATGGTTTTCTTTTGTTATAGAGAATCATCTTCCCTCTCCTGTACACGCAGCTCACCCTGCTCAGCCCTGTCTTTGTTCAGGGTCTTCTCCTTCAGTAAGTCTTCACTGATTAAGACTAAGTACCACCGGGCAGCGGTGGCGCACGCCTTTAATCCCAGCACTCGGGAGGCAGAGGCAGGCGGATTTCTGAGTTCAAGGCCAGCCTGGTCTACAGAGTGAGTTCCAGGACAGCCAGGGCTACACAGAGAAACCCTGTCTCGAAAAAAGACTAAGTACCTAAGGCAGGCCTGCACGCACGCACTTGCACGCACGTACGTACGCACACCCCGTTGGCCCTTTTCTCTGCTTAGTTCTCATCCACGTTTTCTTTACTCTCATTTATTAATCCTATCTGTCATTTGTTTCTACTACTAGTGTGTAAGTTCTTTGGGGACTGGTCTAGTCTCCTGCCTGAGACGTAGTGGGTGCTCAGTAAACTCTTTCGGATGCCTGAATCAATACAGGAAAGTGCGGATGAGCCGGTGAACAGCACTGTGCTCTCCACCAGGTATATCCGCTCCTCACCAAATTCTGAAGTTTATTCCCCCTGTGAGTCCCTGACTCCACGGCGGTTTCTGCTTCTCAGCCTCTACGCAGGCCTCACAGCCCCCTTTCTGTGACTCCTAAGTTGCCCCAGTTTGTCAGTCCGCTGGAATTAAATCAATCAAGGGCTTTACACCCACCGGGAATCTCGAATCCTGCTTGTCTGGCCCGTAGCTCAGAGAACTCTTTGGGCCGCGGCCCGAGCCCATCCTGTCTTCCCTGTATGGTGTCCGCTGGTCACTAAGTAAATGTTTTGTGAGAAAGTAAAAGTCCTTGTCTTGAGCACATGTTTTCTCCGCTCGGAATTCCTAATGTTTCACCCACACTAATTTCTGAGATGCTATTATCACTAAATCCACCTCGTGCACCAAGAAAATGAGAGTCTGGGTCAAGAAGGCTTGGCAGCTAAAGGTGCTCACTGCCAAGCCTAACGACCTGGTTCCTGCAACCCACGTGGTGAAAGCAGACCACAGACCCATGCAGGTTGTACTCTGACCCCCATATTTGTGCCATGGCATGTCTCCCTCATAAAAAAAAAATCACAAATATGTAAATATAATTTTTCTTTTACATAAATATAAATTTAAATTTAAAATTCTTTAAATAAAATATAATAAATTTTATATAAATATATACAATATAATAAAAATTTTAAATAAAATAAATAAAAAACATCTGACAAAGGGTACAGGACCTCAAAGTGTTTTTCTGATTCTAGATTCCTCATTCCTTACCACAAGCATGACAAGGCTCTTTCTCTTTCCAAACTCAGTTTCCCTCTTGATGGGTAGGGGCAGTTGGCCTGAGTCATCTAGACAAGGTGTCCCGGGAAGGTCAGACTCGAGCCAATTTCAGTTTACAAACGTCATAAAAAGGAAGACTACAAATGTTGAGAATCGAAACTTACAGCACAAAAGTTGGCCAGACGCCAACCCTGTTAAGGCGGTCCCAACCCGCCAGCCCCAGCCTACTATTCGTCACCACACCTGCCATGACAATAAATCTCCAAGAAGGGGACCTCCATAGAGCCTTGCTCCCAAGTTCCTCTCTTCACAACCCCCCCTTTTCCACCCTAGGGTGCTAGAGGTCAGCAGGAATGGAGCCGCCTTAAAAAAGGAGGTGGTGTGTCGGAGTTGGGTGGGTGCTTGGCTATATAGCCCTGCAGCAGTCGGGCTGGGCGGTCAGTGCAAACATGGCAGTAGCCCAGGAGCTGTACGGCTTCCCAGCCTCCAAGCTGGACTCCTTCGTGGCTCAGTGGCTGCAGCCAACCAGAGAATGGAAAGAAGAAGTCCTGGAGACTGTGCAGACAGTGGAGCAGTTCCTGAGGCAGGAGAACTTCTCTGGAGATCGTGGCCCGGCCCTGGACATTCGAGTACTCAAGGTGCTCAGGGTAAGACTGGACCCCTCCATTCCCAGCCAGGACAGGGCAAAACTCAGTGATCCCTACCTCACACTTCTGACATCTCAAGACCCTCCAGCTAGCTGTCTAGGGTCTTGAGCAGAATGAACTACTAAAGAAGGTAATAACAACCTACCTTTGGGGGGGACGGGGGACGCTAGCTTAAACCTTCATGTTCTACCATTAAAATGTGTACTCTGTGAGATAGATACGGTTCTTGTCCTAGCAAAGACTCAGCATTGCCGGAGCTATAATGACCACATGCAATGCAAGGCCTCTAGCTGGATCCTGACGTGTAATTTGTAAAACACAATTCTGGGGAGCCTGACTTGAGGCGCCCACTCCTGCAGTCCCAGCATGAGGAAGGTGGAGGGGATTGTAGGTTCAAAGCCAGCCTAGGTTACATGTCTCAGAACAGCACATATATACAGAGAAAGGGGGAGGGAGAGGGAAAGAGAGAGAAAGTACGGGGGGGGGGGGGGGGGGGGGGGGGGGGGGGGGGGGGGGGGGTATGTTTAGGGATGAGTGGTAAATGTTTAATATGACCTGCATTTGATAAGAAAATTGCTGTCTGTCAAGTCAAATGCACCTACTGGGGTGTGGGTGGGGCTCTCTTTAGGGGGATTCCCATGCTGTGCTGTCTCAGGGCAAAGCTCCTTGCTGTCTGCTACTCACTTTAAAGTGATTGGGATGACGCAGACGTGGGGGCTGTGGATGTGGCTCAGGGCTAGAGTGTAAGCCTAGCACATATGAGGGTCCAAGCCTTAGCACGGACCAAAGAAAGACGACCACAGATGTGGCAGGTTCAGATGGGCTGGGTGCCTGGGTGGTATCTTCTTCCAATTTTTTCTCCATGTTTTAATTTTTTGATAATAGAAAGACTCTTATAATAGAGGCTGAGAGCAGCCATTGGCTTGTTCAGAGCTGTACGGCTGGCGTTGGTGCTGGGATTTGAACCTGGCTACCCAAACAGTGACCTACGTTTCTAAGTTTATTTCCCCTCACCCATGCCCTAGCGGAACTAAGGATCACTGAGTACAACAGAACCTGGGAGGGGATTGGACAAGGCCTGAGTGTAGATGTTCAAACTTACAATTCCAGGCCTGAAGAGGCAGAGACAAGACAGCCACCAGGCCTATCCATCTAGCCGGATCTGCAAGCCCCAGGGCACAGTAGAAGACGCTGTGTCAAAAGACCAAAATGGACAGCCTAAAGAAGGGTACCAAGGTTGACCTCTGACCTACACACACAGGTGCACACACACACAGCTTTGGAGAAGAACTAGCCTCGGCCAATCATTCATTTAAACGTTAAGGAGACTGACACCAGGAGAGGGTAACACATTCTAATGTCATATCCCAAACGATGGCAGCATCCAGACTAGAATTAGGACTCGACTCCCAACTCTGAGGACTTAACAGCCTTGAGCCTCTGCCTTCCCTGCAACCCGTTCTGTCTCCAAGACCTCAGGTCACACGATTTAGAAGTGGCAGCCACACTTTTGCCACCACACAGAGAGGGTTTGAATCTGGGCTCTTTCTCCCACCAGCTGGGTGACTTTGACTGTTCTGTCTCAAGTCTCAAGTCACTGGTCTGCTCCTCTGTGGTTGCAGCATCTCAGCCACCCCACAGCACTGAGACCATGCAGCCTAAAGGTCATCTCTAGGTAAATTCTTAGAAACAAGGGTTTCCTTGTGATGCTTGCCTGGGGCTTTTCCTGGCCTCTGGGAGTCTCTTGGACGAGGCTAACCTCTAGAACACTATCTCCCTGGTACGCCACCATTGCACAGCTTCTTTTTTTTTTTTTTTTAAGATTTATTCATTTATTATATATAAGTACATGGTAGCTGTCTTCAGACACACCAGAAGAGGGTATCCGATCTCATTACAGATGGTTGTGAGCCACCCTGTGGTTGCTGGGATTCGAACTCAGGACCTTTGGAAGAGCAGCCAGTGCTTTTAACTGCTGAGCCATCTCTCCAGCCCTAAAGTTTTGATGGCTGCAGATGCTAACTGCTATGCCTCATTTCTCCTCCCCTTAACCCACTAAATGATAGCCTCGCCCACAGAGCAAGAACAGTAAGAGTGTATCCTACACTGGATGTATCCTACACTGGATGCATCCTACACTGGATGCATCCTACATTGGATGTATC
>JADRCH010000228.1:1961660-1979826 GCA_019843965.1 Rhynchomys soricoides | reverse complement strand
GATGTGTCCTACACTGGATGTATTCTACACTGGATGTATCCTACACTCGTTGTATCCTACACTGGATGTATCTTACACTCATTCATCCCTCCTTCCTTGAAGCTCCAGAGAGCTGAACTGACATGACAGAATCTGAGATCACAACAAAAGCAAATGATGAGTCTGTCCTAAGCTGTGCTTTTCTCACTGGGGAAGGGAGAGGGCAGTGTAGACATAACCTGACCTGCAAAGGGATCGCCCTTTGCCCACATCCACAATCAATTACCAGTCCTTTCTCTCGGGATAGAAACACTGAGTCTGAATACTGGTGGAGTCAGAATAAAAATGGAGAACAAGGACGGCAGACACCTGCTCTCTGGGAGCAGAGCACAGGGGGTGGACGCCATCATAAGGTGAAGAGGAAGAACCATTGACGGTGTCTGCTGAGTTACCATCTGACTCCCTGGCTGGCTGGGGGAACTTGCAAGTAGATTATGCTCCACCGCTTCTGTATACAATGTTGGACACTGGGGAGCCAGGTCACAGAGCCCATCTCCATGGCGATTAGAAAGGAGTTGTGCATTAAATGGTCTTTGGTGGTGCCAGATACAGTGACTGCTCCGCCTGTGATAGCAATATTTTAATTTCTGCAGTGACTCATTAACCAGGAAAGGTAGACACCCAGAGAATGACCCAACCCCAGTAGTCCAATGTGGGGTGAGCCAGAGAGGTGTGGGGCTTTGTATGCCAGGGAGACAGAGCCAGGAGAGTAAGTCTAGACTCTCTCCTCAAAATCATCTGATTTGGGGGCCAGCAGGATGTCTCAGCATGTAAAGGTGCCTAGTGCCAAGCCTGACACCCTGAGTATAATCCCAGGAACCCACATGATGAAATGAGGGAACCAAATTCCACAAATTGTCCCCTGTCCTCCACATGTGTTCTTGCCATTAATTGATATGGAGCCGGGCAGTGGTGGCGCACGCCTTTAATCCCAGCACTTGGGAGGCAGAGGCAGGTGGATTTCTGAGTTCGAGGCCAGCCTGGTCTACAGAGTGAGTTCCAGGACAGCCAGGGCTACACAGAGAAACCCTGTCTCGAAAAACCGAGAGAGAGAGAGAGAGAGAGAGAGAGAGAGAGAGAGAGAAGGGAGGGAGACTAATGACTAATGTGGAAGCAGCAGCTGGGGCTCAACTAGATAAAAAGGGAAGAGATATGGGCTTCGGGCTGCTGACTTCCAGGACACGCCTTGTTGAATTCCGGGACACAGCCCTCACACAAGCCCTGGGCATACAGTACTGTGTCTGATCTTCCCAATAACACAATTGCTCTTTTGGTTTCTCACTTGATGGACTTCGGGCTCCTAATGATCATGTAGCTGATAAGTCAGGGATGAGTCAGGTCAGGGCTAGGCATAGCTCTAATGCCAAAGACCTTGCCTACCATGCCTACCTCCTTGAGCCATCCACAAGATAATTTAAACAGGGAGGAAGATGGACGGATGGAAGGACGGACAGACAGATGGACGGACGGAACCAACTTTGTTTCACAGATGGTGCAGTGGGTATATCTACAGGTTGGGAGTCCTTTACCAGATAGGCCCTGAGGTGTTTCAGGTTAGAAACACCCCCCTCCCCAGGTCTTCGGCCTATTTACATAAATGTTTATCTCCTAGGATAGGACCCAGATCTATTCTTGAAATTCATGTGTTTTCGCAGACCCAAAGGCACTTTTATACACTATTTTTTGTCACATGGGTTCATGTGTGGGCTTTTTCAACCTGTGGCAGCATGGCACATGAGACTCTTGGATTCTGAACATTTTGGAGTGTTTATACTGGAGACACTCCATCATCATTCCTTTGGAGTGGGCATTTCTCTGGGTTGGACAAGACTGACTCTCCAAAGGTATGCAGTGCAGGGGATAAGCAAGGGCTGCCTGGTGGGCCACTCCCTGTTTGGGAGGCTAAATCAGGAGGATCATGAGTTCAAGGACAGCCTGAGCTAAGTAGCAAGTTCCAGGCCAGCTGTAGGCTGTGTGTCCAAAAAGAAAGCATAAAGAGGCCTGTGTGCTGGAGTCCAGCTGCCAGAGATGCTAAGTGCAAAATCCATCCTCCATGTGTCTGCGCCTGTGATGTGAAAGCAACACTTCTCAGCAAGCCCATGTAGAAGGGCTCTATCTTAAAGGGCTGTATTGTATGAAGAGCCCTAGGTTGCTGGGCACATGGCAGAGGGTCTTGGGTTGCTGGGTACATGGCAGGGGGCCTTGGGGTGACAGGGTCCTGTCTTTCACAGGTAGGCTGCTTTGGGAATGGCACAGTGCTCAGGAGTACCTCAGATGTGGAGCTGGTGGTGTTCTTGAGCTGTTTCAACAGCTTCCAGGAAGAGGCCAAGCACCACCAAGCTGTTCTGAGACTGATAAAGAAGAGGATGACTTCCTGCCGGGCCCTGCTGGACCTAGGGCTCAGGAACCTGAGTGTGACTGATGGAGTACCCAGTAGTCTCATCTTTACCATTCAGACCAGGGAGACCTGGGAGCCCATCACTGTCACCATTGTGCCTGCCTACAGAGCCCTGGGTAAGGAGACCAGAAGCACAGGCCTGGCCTGACCTCTCCCGGAGGCTGTGACCTCTTTCTTCCTTCCTACCCATGTCCTGGGCTGGGGTGAGCTGCCATGTGGACCTGGGAAACAGAAACTTATCACAGAGGCCGACTAGGAACACAAGACAAATGGTGGCCAGTGATCAGAGGAAAGAATGGGGTTCCCCTGGTAACTTCTAAATAAGGTTCAGGAAAGGACTTTCTGTGGGGAGAATAATTTGAAAGATCCAAGGCCCAACCAGGAAGGAGTCAGATCAGAAGCAAGGTAGCATCTACTGGATCTGTGTGACCTTTCCCAGAGGTCGAGCTCAGAGATCCAAACCATAATGATTTTTGTGTTCCACCCCCATTGAGTACAGGCTGTGTAGTGTTATCCTAGCAACGGTGTTCAGCCTCAGGAAGAGAGTCCTTCATGGCGTGGTATAGACACAGTTCCTCCCTGTGAATACTTACAAATACTGTTCAATCATCCAGAAAGAGATCTATTGAGAAAACAGACATTAAGGAAAGCTGGGCCAGTTGTGGTGGTGCACGCCGGTAGGATTTGCTGAAGGAGGCAGAGGCAGGGGGATCAAGAGTTCGAGGCCAGCCTGGGCTACACATTTTTTTGCCGGGCAGCGATGGCACACGCCTTTAATCCCAGCATTCGGGAGGCAGAGACAGGCGGATTTCTGAGTTCGAGGCCAGCCTGGTCTACAGAGTGAGTTCCAGGACAGCCAGGGCTACACAGAGAAACCCTGTCTCGAAAAAACAAAAAAAAAAAAAAAAAGAAAGAAAGAAAGAAAGAAAGCAAGCTGGAAGTGTTGGGGACATCAGGGAGGACCTGAGACATAGAAAGTCCAATGGTGGTTCTCCTGAGTAAGACTCACCAGGTTGGGTGTATTGGAGGATGCCTTTAATCCCAGAACTGAGGAATCAGCATCAGGCTGATTCTAAGAGTTCAAGACCAGGCCAGTCTATGTAACAAGCAGCCAGGTGTGCACAGTGAGACTCTGTCACCAAAGTAAAATTTACAGTATGAAGCTTTTAAAGGCTTGCACCAGAAATTTGGGGTGGGGGTGGGGGTGGGGGTGCACCTTTAATCCAGCACTCAGGAGGCAGAGGCAGGCAGATCTCTGTGAGTTTGAGGCCAGCCTGGTAAACTGGTCTACAGATCAAGATCCAGGATAGCCAAGGCAATAGAGAAATCCTGTCTTGAAATACACATGCGTGCGCACACACACACACACACACACAGAGAGAGAGAGAGAGAGAGAGAGAGAGAGAGAGAGAGAACACAAGAACAAAAGAAAAAAAATCGCCAGAAAGACAACCATCCAAGGTCTCAAGTCTCCCTGGAGATGAACCCATAATCTAATGAGTGACCAGGCCCTCCCCAAACGCCTACTTAGTCCACACTGGATTCCAGAATGTTCACTCAGCTCCTACCCTCCTCAGGCCCCTCCTGTCCCAACCCCGAGGTGTATGTGAATCTGATCAAGGCTAATGGGTACCCAGGAAATTTCTCTGCATCCTTTGGCGAGCTGCAGAGAAACTTCGTGAAGCATCGGCCGACTAAGCTGAAGAGCCTCTTGCGGTTGATCAAACACTGGTACCAGCAGGTGAGGGGGCCGCCAGGGTGAGGCTGGGGAAGGGCATCAACGGGAGACGGGGTTTCGGGAAGGGTGGGCAGATGCTAGGACATCTGCAACCTGAAGTTACGGTCTCTATGAGCTGATGTCCACTCCTGTGGTCTGTGAACGTTAAACCCAACAAGTTGAAGACTAAGGACTAAGGAGAAGGATTCCTTAAAATCTGTTCATACTACTCTGCCTCTCAGTGGTGACAGCTTCTGAGTCCTGGTCATGACTGAATGAACCAGTCCTTGGTGGTGACTACTTTTCCGGTGTCTCACGTGGTATCTGAAGAGAACCCAGTATATTTCGATGTAACGGGAGTGTAGAGTTATCTAAACTGAAAAAATGAAGCATTAGAATAGCCCCACCTCACGCACGCACACATGCATGATGGGAGGGCGGTCTTCTTGTAAAATAAACAGATACACGAAGAGACAGATCAGTAGTGATGGCACACACCGTAACCTCAGCACTTGGGAGACTGAAGCAAGGGGATCTGCCAGACTACATAGTAAGCTCCAGGCTAACCTGGGCTACACAGTGAGACCTGTCTCAAAGACAAGTAAAGCAGAGCTAGAGATGATTCAGCAGTTAAGAGGGCCCACTACTCTTGCAGAGGACCCGAGTTCGGTTCCCAGCATCCACATCACCTTGAAACTGCCTGTAACTTGCAGCTCTAGAGGATCCAGTGCCTCTGGCTTCCGTGAGCATCCACACACTCACATGCTCATATACATACATGTGTGTACACACATACATGATTAAAAATAAAGTAAAAATAAATAAATAAATAAAATAAAGTTAAAAAAAAAAAATAAGGAGTCTGGTAGAATTCTACCTCAGTCCCCTTGGACGGCACTGTCCACCTTTACCTGCGAATATTCATCTCCAGTTACACTTCATAAATTCTCTAATACTGGAGTGAGGAAATAGAGATTGCCCGTGCATGGTTTATATTATAATCAATCTATTCTCTTATAAAAATTAGCCGTCATGTTGAATACTCATCCATAAGGTCCCTTTGTGCCCACCCCCCAACCCTGCCACCACCACCACACACACACTTGAACCTGGGCTTCATCATCAGGCCTGGCCTTGAAAAAATTAAAAAGAGCTATATCTTAGTTTGGGTTCCAAGTGCCATGAAGAAAGACCATGACCAAAAGCAAGTTGGGGAGGAAAGGGTTAATTCGGCTCACATGTCCACATCAGAGTCCATCACTGAAGGAAGTCAGGATGGGAAGCCTAGCAGGGCAGGAACCCGGAGGCAGGAGCTGATGCAGAGGCCATGGAGAGGTGGAGCTTACTGGCTTGCTCCCCATAGCTTGCTCAGCCTGCTTTCTTATGGAACCCAGGACCACCAGCCCAGGGAGGACCCCGCCCACTTGGGCGGGACCCTCCCCCATCAATCACTAAGAAAATTCCCTACAGTCTTGCTCACTGCCTGCTCTTATGGAGGCATTTTTTTTTCCCTTGGTTTTTCGAGACAGGGTTTCTCTGTGTAGCACTGGCTGTCCTGGAACTCACTCTGTAGACCAGGCTGGCCTTGAACTCAGAAATCCACTTGCCTCTGCCTCCCGAGCGCTGGGATTAAAGGCGTGCGCCACCACTGCCTGGCCTTTTTGTTTGTTTGTTTGTTGTTTTTTGCATTTTTCTTAACTGAGGATCCCTCCTCTCAAATGACTTTAGCTTGTGTCAAGTTGACATAAAACTGCCCAGCACGGAGCTAGTACCAGTGGTTTTAGATTTTTAAATATAGGTCAAAAATCAACAGCGGGGCTGGGCAAGTGGCTCAATTAGTAACATGCTTGAGACACAAACGTGACAACCTGAGCCCAGATCCCCAGCATCCACGTAAAAAGCTGAGCTCAGTGGCACACCGGCTATCACAGCACAGGGGGGACAGAGACAGGGGGATCCCTGGGGCTTGCTGGTCAGCTTGGTCTAGCCCTGAGAGAGATCCAGTTCATTAAGAGAGCGGGTCTCAATATGTGGGCAGTGACTGAGGAAAATATCTCACCCCACCTTCTGGCCTCCATCCCCATGCATACGTAGTGTTACACACTTACACACATACAAAAATTTTTTTAATCTATCGGGCGAGATGTCTCAGTAAATTAAAAGGTGCTTGCCAGACTAGCTTAGCAACAGTACTTTAATCTGATCCCAGGAACTAACCTTATGAAGGTGAAATCTGACCTCCCCATCTGCACCACATCATGACATGACATGTAGAGAGAGAGACAGACAGACAGAGAGACAGAGACAAAGAGACAGAGAGAGATAGACAGAGACGCACAGCGAGATAAGGAGACAGAGAGAGAAGGAAGAGGAGGACTCAAAAAAATAAATTGTATTCCCCTAAATTTGAATTCGGACACAATTTGATGTCTCCTGGGCTAATCTAGACCCTTAATCCTAAAATGGGAAAACCAAGGCCCAGAAAGGGAAAGTAACTTTCCTGAGGTCACACAGCTTGTGGGTTAGAGTTTCAATGTTCTGTCTCTGGACCTGGGTGTCATCTTCATACTTGATCTTGGCATCACTCTCTGTCTCTTCCCCACTCTCTTCAGTATGTGAGAGACAGGTGCCCCCGGGCCAACCTGCCCCCTCTCTATGCCCTGGAGCTACTAACTGTCTACGCGTGGGAAGCAGGCACCCAGGAGGATGCAAACTTCAGGCTGGATGAAGGTCTCGCCACTGTGATGGAATTGCTCCAGGATCATGAACTCATCTGCATCTACTGGACCAAGTATTACACGCTGCAGCACCCCGTCATCGAGGCCTTCGTCAGGAGACAGCTCAAAGGAGAAAGGTGCTGGGTTTGTGCTTGTCACTGAGTCAGAGAAAGAGAGCGAGAGAGAGACAGAGAGAGACATCCAGACAGAGAGAAAGGGAAGAGTGAGAGAAAGAGATCGAGAGAGAAACAGAGACAGAGACAGACAGAGAGACAGAGAGAGACATCCAGACAGAGAGAAAGGGAAGAGAGAGAGAAAGAGAGCGAGAGAGAGACAGAGAGAGGCAGGGGGGAGGGAGAGAGTGGGAGGGATGTGGAATCTTATGACTTGACTTTATTGAATATGCACCAAGACTACCTCAGACATTGACATCTCAAGTGGACAGCGATCAGTTCAAAGCAATCAAGATTTCCCGAGGGTTGTAGGAGACATGAGTCTTCCCTTGACTGACATCTCCGTGCATGTATACACACGTACACACACACACACACACACACACACACAATGTAAGTTTTAAATTAACAAACCAAGAGTAAACTGGTACCTACAATGTAGATTGTTGAGGGTCAAAAAAATTCATTGTTGTCTTAGTCAGGGTTTCTATTGCTTTGACAAAACACCATGACCAAAAAGCAAGCTGGGGAGGAAAGGGTTTATTTAGCTTATACTTCCACATCACTGTTCATCATTAGAGGAAGTCAGGACAGGAACTCACACAGGGCAGGATCCTGGAGGCAGGAGCTGATGCAGAGGCCATGGAGAGGTGGAGCTTACTGGCTTGCTCCCCTGGCTTGCTCAGCCTGCTTTCTTACAGAATCCAGGACCACCAGCCCAGAGATGGCCCCACCCACAGTGGGCGGGGCCCTCCTCCTTGATCACTGACTGAGAAAATGCCTTACAGCTGGATCTCATGGAGGCATTTCCTAACCTGAGGCTCCTTCCTCTCTGATGGAGGACTTATTCTTAGGAACTCACTTCCGGAACTTAGGCAGACCTAGAATCTCAGCTTTTCTCTTGCTCTTGTTCTCTCTCCCCTCCCCCTTCCTCTGCTCCCCATTTCTTCCCACTTAGAAAACTGCCTGATCCCTTCCCACAGCCAGCACAGTGGGGATCAGCTGAAGGAATGAGCCCCAGCCTCCGGGGACAGCACCAGCTGCTCCCTGATCATCCTCATCAGATAGCTGGGTGCATGGAGCTCAAGGTGCCTGGTTCACTCCAGTAGCCTGCTTTCACCATCTTTCACAAAGACAAACTCCCAAATTCAAGGAACACACAGTGTAGTTCTTACTGACAGGCTCGGGGGTCCACTGCAGGCAGTCTCCCAAGGGATCCAAGCAGACTCCACACAAGCCAGTAATGACTAGTTGTACTGGCTAGTTTTGTGTGTCAACTTGACACAAGCTGGAGTTATCACAGAGAAAGGAGTTTCAGTTGAGAAAATGCCTACATGAGATCCATCTTTAATGCATTTTCTCAATTAGTGATCAAGGGGTTGGGCCCACTGTGGGTGGTGCCATCTGTGGGCTGGTGGTCTTGGGCTCTATAAGAAAGCAGGCTGAGCAAGCCAGGGGAAACAAGCCAGTAAGGAACATCCCTCCATGGCCTCTGCATCAGCTCCTGCTTCCTGCCCTGCTTGAGTTCCATTCCTGACTTCCTTTGGTGATGAACAGCAGTGTGGAAGTGTGAGCTGAATAAACCCTTTCCTCCCCAACGTGCTTCTTGGTCACGATGTTTGTGCAGGAATAGAAACCCGGACTGAGACACTAGTCATTCAGTGTTTGCATACCAGAGAGACTATTAGAGGCAGCCAGAGCGGTAAGAGTTAGAACAGCTGAAAAACTTCTCTAACAACTGTGAGAGTTTGAGGTCACATGAGAGGTTGTTTTAATTAACCCTTTACATGCCTTTAGTCCCAGCACTCAGGAGGCAGAGGCAGGGAGATCTCTTGAGTTCCAGGCCAGTCTGGTCTACAGAGTGAGTTTCAGGATAGCCAGGGCTACAGGGCTTCACAGAGAAATGAGAGAGAGAGAGAGAGAGAGAGAGAGAGAGAGTGTGTGTGTGTGTGTGTGTTTAGGGTCTTGGTGGTGTCACTGTTATCAAAGGCCACTCAGCCAATTTGTCCTCAAAGCCTGCCATGGCCTTGTGATGCCTCCCCTCCCCACCCCTCCGATTCTCTGTACTTCCCAGAATGTTCTCCTCAAAGAGATGAGAAATCTCATCCTCTCCAGTCTCTCTTTCTCCAGTGATATCCAGTCAAGGCCCTCCTTGATGGGCAGCTCTGGGGACACACAGATGCTCAGTCGCTGGAAAGGATGGAGGCCGGGAAGCACCTCCCTAGCCTATGGCTTCTGACCCAGAAGCATCATCTCTGTGTTGCAGGCCCATCATCCTGGACCCGGCAGACCCCACCCACAATGTGGCTGAAGGCTACAGATGGGATATAGTTGCTCAGCGGGCCAACCAGTGTCTGAAACAGGACTGTTGCTATGACAACAGGGACACCCCCGTCCCCAGCTGGACCGTGAAGGTAATGGTTCTTCTCAGCCTGACACTCTGAACAGTATGCCAGCATAGTGTTGGTTCACCCAGTGGAGAACAGCTTTTCAGAGGAGAGAAGTCTGGACTCCACTTTCTAGCCAAATACAGCCAAGAGACAGGCAGGAAGGTATAGGCCTTGGGGCTGTTTGTGAAACAGGAGCTTTGTAGCCCTGGATATCCTGGAGTTTGCTATATAGACCAGGCTGGCCTTGAACTCGCAGAACCTACCTGTGCCTCCAGAGTACTGGGTTTAAAAGCTTGTGCCACCACACCCAGCCTATGACTCAGTGAAGCAAGGCCTCTCTGTGTAGCCCAGGATATTCTCAAATTCACAATCCCCCTGTTCTGGAATGACTCCTACATTCCTGCAGAGGAGGAAAAGGAGGAGGAAGAGCAGGAAGGGGAGGAGGAGGGGGAGGAAGGAGAGGAGGAGGAAGCTGTATTTGCTATTACAAAGATGAATCTGGGAGGGGAATTTGTAGGTCACCAGACAGAAATGAGAGCTTAACCCCGCCTCCCTCTCTTGCAGAGAGCGCCAGATATCCAGGTGACCGTGCAGCAGTGGGGTCATTCTGATTTAATCTTCTGGATGAACCCTTATGAACCCATAAAGAGACTGAAAGAGAAAATCCGACTGAGCCGGGGCTACTCGGGCCTGCAGCGCCTGTCTTTCCAGGAGCCGGGCGGCGAACGTCAGCTCATCAGAAGCCAGTGTTCGCTTGCCTACTACGGAATCTTCTCCGACACCCACATCTGTCTGCTGGACACCATCTCCCCCGAGATCCAGGTCTTTGTGAAAAACCCAGATGGTGGGAGCCACGCCTATGCGGTCCACCCACTTGACTTCATCCTGAACCTGAAGCAGCAGATCGAAGACCGGCAGGGTCTTCGAAGCCAGGAGCAGCGGCTGGAGTTCCAGGGCCATGTCCTGGAGGACTGGTTTGACTTTAAGTCCTATGGCATCCAAGACAGTGTCACGATCATCCTGTCCAAGAAGAGGGAGGGGAAAGCTCCATTTGTGCCCAGCTAGCTTTCTCTGTCGTCGGCTCGTCTCATCCTAAACTCAGCCTAGTCGCCCCTCCTTCCGGTCCTCCGGTCCTCCTCCAGGATGGTCCACGCCTTTGGTACCCTGCCAGCAGAGAGCCAGAAGGGACGTGAGAAATCGTGTACAACCAGACACTAGCCAGACAATGGAATTCTGCAGTCACCTGGGAAGTCACACCAGAACCTCTGCCATCCTCATGGCCACGCTTTCAAGACTGGGTCAGTGAATGGCCTTCTTACAAACTGCTCTCCCTTGTTCGGAGGAAGCCAAAAGATCTTCCTAACCAATCACACGGACCCTGCTTCAAGTTGTCCCACCTCCAAATTCCCCACACCAACAACCTCCATCAGGGTGGCTCTGAGGCCTTCCCCTGTGCCCCCAACCACTTCTGCCTACCTCCGACTATCCAAGGCAAGGTAGAGTATCAAGTTCCTTTCCGATGGAGAATAAACAAGCCTTTGTTTCCTCCCGTATGAGTGGGCTTCATTCGTCATCACCACAGATGCCTCTCAACTCTGGGGATTGATAAGTGTAGGGAAACTGAGTCAAAAAGAGACAAAGTCAGCAGGGCAGTGGTGGCGCAAGCCTTTAATCCCAGCACTTGGGAGGCAGAGGCAGGTGGATTTCTGAGTTTGAGGCCAACCTGGTCTACAGAGTGAGTTCCAGGACAGCCAGGGCTACACAGAGAAACCTTGTCTTGAAAAACCAACCAAAGAAAATTTTTTGAAGACTTATTTTACTGGATACATTTCAGTGCTTTGCCTGCCTGTGTGTATGTGTACCACATGTGTGCCTGGTGCTCTCAGAGGTCACTATTAGATCCCCTAGAATAGGAGTTATGGGTAGTTGTGAGCCACCATGTGAGTTCAAGCAACAGAACCTGGGTTCTATTCCTAGAATAGCAGCCAGTGCTCTTAACTGCTGAGCCTTCTCTCCAGCCTCTCTTAAAACTTTTTCCACACGTGACTGCTTTCTCTCAAGAAATGTTTTCATCACCAAAGGCACATACATATGTAAAATAAGCAGGAAAATCAAACACTTAAAGAAAAGAATTCATAAAGAAACGTTTAAAAACAACTATATTTTCCCAGCACACGGGAGGCAGAGGCAGGTGGATTTCTGAGTTTGAGGCCAGCCTGGTCTACAGAGTGAGTTCCAGGACAGCCAGGGCTACACAGAGAAACCCTGTCTTGAAAAAAAATATATATATATATTTAAAGCCATCAAGATGGCTCAGGAGGTAAATATATTTGCTGCCAAGCCAGGCAAACTGAGTTTGATCTCCAGGAACCACATGGTAGAAGTGCAGGCCTCATCCTCTCAAACTGTCCTCTGACTTTCATGTTTGCATGCTCTCTTCCACACACAAATAAAAAAATGTAATACAATTTTTAAAGTTATTTAGTGTGCATATGACTTTGCCATCATTAAAGGCTAAAGCAAGCAGGTGTAATCCTGGTATGAGAGGAGCAGAAACAAGGGGGCCACTCAAGTTCAAGGCCAGCTTGGTCTACACAGCAAGTTCCAGGCTGACCAGGGATCTATGCACTGGTCTCAAAAGGACATGGGGGAGCCGGGTGTGGGGGCTCTTGCCTTTGAGGCAGAGGCAGGCAGATCTCTGAGTTCGAGGCCAGCCTGGTCTTCAGAGCAAGTTCCAGGACAGCCAGGGCTACACAGAGAAACCCTCTCTCAAAAAACAAAACAAAACAAAACAAAAAAAAACTTCAGTGTTTTCTTTCTTTCTTTCTTTTTTGGTTTTTTTATCTTCAGTGTTTTCAGTGTGTCAATATGTTGGTTCTATCATCAGCAATGCCGACAGTGCTTCTTCTCACCAATAATTGTACAGCAGACACGTGGGTCGGCCCACTTCAGAAGTTGTTGGAAACATTGTCTTAAACCCAGGCCAAAAGTCAATCACTTTTGTAATGAAACTCAAACAGCTCAAAATGGCAACTCTTACAATCAGATGTTCTACTAGAAAACAATCAAAAGACGTATTAATCTGGTATGTGTTAAAGAATGACATAAAAAATTCTTTGTTTTCTGCAATTAAACGGTGTGTTTTGTAAACGCAGAAAATTTTACGTGTATGGTAGGAACACTGCCCTTGGCATGCATCTGTCTCAAAGCCGAGCCTGGTTTCAGTATTCATTGGCGTTATGTGCTGGGAAGACGCATGCGCTGCAGAGCGAGCTCACCATATGTTCAATGCTGCAGTAAAGTTATGCAAGCTCCAGAAACATCACAGCTTCGCTGCAGGCTTGGGTTTTCCCGATTTTATCAATTACAAATGAATTCATTTTTCCTTAAAAAAATAAAAATAAAGGGAGAACTAATCCAGCTTCTGTCACCACCTTCTTGTTTGACTTCGTTCCCTGTGTAAACAAAAGAGGGAAAAAAAGAGGTGGGGAGGGGATCAGAAAAAAGGGGGGCGGAGGGGAGGGGAGGAGACAAAGGAAAAGAAAAAGGAGAAAAGGATTGGAAAAGGTGGTGGTCTCCTGGATCATTTTGGAGCTCATCTTTCTAGACCGTTCGCCGGCAATGGTGGACTGGGGACTACAATCCCCATAATGCTCCGAGACGTGAGTCACGTGGGAGGGAAAGTCAAATCAAAACCGGACGCTTTCCCCACAAGCCTTTGCGGCATCCCAAGATGGTGGCACCCAGTGGTACCATGAGCGACTCGGAGACCAGCAGCAGTGGCAGCAGCGATGCGGAGGAGCTGGCACGGTGTCGCGAGGCGGCGACGCCCGCCTGGGGGCTGGAGCAGCAGCCGCGGGGAACGGAGAGACCCGAAGCCGGTAGGGGGCTGTCCGAGGGCTGGGGCTCCTCCCCTGGGGTCTGAAACGGATGCGTGGTGGGGTCCGAGCTACTGCATCCTGAGGTTTTGGAAAAGCTTTCTTCGAGGAGCTTCTGAGACCAGTTGAGGATCCCACTCATAACGAGGGCAGAGGGTGATTGCTTTATTCCCGTGGAGGCCGCAGAGACACCTAAATGCCAACTGACTGCGCTGTCCTCCATGCGTCCTATGGCCTCTCTCTGGGAAGGTAACCCATCACCTGTCTGAGATGACCGAGATGCACCTCATTCCTGTATTCTCAGAATCCCGACTTTCCCTGCCCTCACATGCTGTCGCATTCAGACTGAGGTCACCGGGGAGTATACCTAACCGAGAGATTCCCTAGCAAACTGGGAATGAATCCGAAATCTGCCAGCATAAGGATTCTTAATCATGGTTAGAGAATCCAACAGGCCTATAATTTAGAGTAGAAAAAAAAATACTGTGTCTGTATTTTCATTAACTCATCATTGGAATTGAACAAATTTATATTTCATACATGTGAGCCACTATCACATGATAATACCTGTTGGCTTGTCCTAGCAGACAACACCATGTTGCTATATCCTGTTGCAGCCTTTTTCAGATGCAGCCAGGGATTTTTTTTTTCCCATACTTTATTTACATTTCAAATGTTTCCCCCTTTCCAGATCTCCCCTTTGGAACCTCCCTATTCCCTCCCCCCTCCCCCTGCCACTATGGGGGTATTCCCCCAACCATCCACCCACCCACTCTCATCTTCCCTCCTTGGTATTCTCCTATACTGGGGGATCTAACACCCTCAGGACCAAGGACCTCTGCTCTCCCTGATGGCTAACAAGACCCTCCTCTGTCACATATGTGACCAGCAGCATGGGTCCCTCCATGTGTGTTCTTTGGGTGGTGATCCAGTCTCCGGGAGCATTGAGGGGTCAGGCCAGTTGCCACTGTTGCTCTCTCCATGGGACTGCCAACTCCCTCAGCTCCTTCAGTCCCTTCTCCAAGTCCTCCCTCTGGGACCTCACATTCAGCCCTACGGTTGCTGTGAAGTGACTCTTGGGTATTTTGGACTTTTGGCCTAATAACCACTTAACAGTGAATACATACCATGTTCATTCTTTTGTGACTGCATTACCTCACTAAGGATGATATTTTCAAGTTCCATCCATTTGCCTGCAAATTTCATGAAGTCATTGTTTTTAATAGCTGAGTAGTATTCCATTGTGTAAGTGTACCACATTTTCTCTATCCATTCCTCAGTTGAGAGACATCTGGGTTGTTTCCAGTTTCTGGCTATTATAAATATGGCTGCCACGAACATAGTGGAACGTGTGTCTTTATTACATGTTGGAGCATCTTCTGAGTATATACCCAGGAGTGGTATAGCTTGGTCCTCAGGTATTATTATGTTCATTTTTCTGAGCAGCCAAGGATTTTATTCACAGTACACTGTTGGAAAGAAATCATTTACACTCTTCTCTACTTTAAAGGTCCTGTAATGTCTAGTCCCGTTTCCAGATCAGTGAGTTAGCTTAGCAATTGCTACACAAACCTGCAACCTGTACTGGATTCCCAGAACCCATCGTGGAAGGAGAGGATTGATCCCCAAAAGTTGTCCTATGACTTAGATGCACAACAGTAAACATTTTCAAGGCTAGGAAGGGGATGGATGTAAAACCAAAGCATATAACTTATAGTGGGTTTGTTGTTGTTGATGTGTTTGGTTTGTGTTTTTGCTTGTTTGTTTTTTGAGACAGGCTCCCTCCATGTATATCTGACTGCCTTGGGACTCACTATGTAAACCAGACTGGCCTTAAACTCATAGAGATCTGCCTGCCTCTGCCTCCTGAGTGCTAGGATTAAAGGCGTGTGGTGTCAAGCCTGGTTTTAAAAGTGATCTTTAAATTTTTTATTACATTTTATGTTGTGTGTCTACACGCGCACACAGGTGTCATGGGACATGTGAAGCTTAGAAGTAACTCCTCTCCTTCTGCCATGTGGGTCCTGGGGATCGAACTGAAGTTATTAGGCTTGGTGGCAAGCACCTGGAGAGCCATCTTGCCTTCCTTGGAGGGTAATCAACTCGCTTTATTGATGTAAAATACAAAAGCTTGGGGAGTTAAATGACTCACCCTGGGTGTGGAGTTTGACACTGTCTTTATTTTGGGGAGGGGGGGTGTGCGGGGATCGGCCATTGCTCTGTAGTCATAATGGGAGCTACTCCTCATGATCAGAAACTAGATATCCACCTCCCACACAGCCAGAGCATCAGGCATTTGAGAGCACACTGACAGAACAATGTTATCGGGCAGACACTGAATGTGTAACTGCATGAACACAATGGTGACCCTGGAGTTGATACCTCATGCCGAGCACCATCAACTGTCCTTTCTGCTCCCTTGGCACAAGTCTGCTTTGTCTCTTGATCCACATCAGAACCTCAGAGCCATCTTCACTGTCTCTCCCCTACAACACCTAGCCTGTCACATCTTCAGAGGGCTTGGTGATGCACGCAGACCTCCTGTCTGCCCTTGGCCTTGTCGGTCTCATTCTGTCTAGTGTGGCAAAGCTAAGCCAGTTTCTGTCACCAGTGGACCTGACCCCACCACTGCCCTTCTTTCCCTGATCCCAAGACTTTGAATTGCCCTCCTGGGAGGCCTGGGTAATCTCACCCCAACAAAGTCTCTCCTCTCCCGGCCACACCAGCAGCTAGCTAGCTTTCAGCATCACAGGTTCCTGTCTTCGGAGGCTTGCTTCCCTGTGCCTGGAGACCCCTCCCAGGTCTCCACTTGACTCAAAGCTTCATCTCTTAGGTATCTATCTGCCCAGCTGTCACCTTACAAAGCCACCTTTGAAGGAACAGTCCCATGCTGTACGCCTCGCTTCATTTGTTTTGTGTTTTTTATACACTTGGTATTAGCCAGTTATATATTGTGTTTGAATGTCATTTGGCATCCATGTTCACCTCGAACGTAAGTCCTCTGAGGACAGCGCCATTGGTCTGAGTTGTTCAGGTGGGGCGTCCGGTTACTAACAGCCACTCAGCATTTTCTTTGCTGGACTCAGCATCCCCAGAAATCGCCTCTCCCAGAGCATACAGCTCAGCACAAGCAGTCACTCCATAAACCATAGTCAAATTACATGTGGGCTTGCCTGGTAAACATTAACAGGCCCTCTGGAGCCAAATGACCTGTATGCTCCTTCCAGCTCCCATTAAGTCAGCTATTAGTCATGCATGAGCTCAAGGCTAGCCTAGGCTATGTAACAAAATCTCATTTTAAAAAAAATTAGCTTTTAGACTCTAGCCAAATTATTTTACATATCTTTGACTATCTCCTTTGCAGAATGGGGATAACGATCACCTCTCAAATAGAAACTGGGGGGGAGGTTCCTTGACTTACGTGCATTGGAGACACCTAGCTCACAGCCCCATGTCTGCACTATAAGTGCCTTTTCTTATTGTTCCTCAGGTGCTGCAGATAAACAAGCGCCGGCCCCCCAGCCAAGCCGCAGGTACTGTGTGCTCTTCATAGAAGCTTCACTCAACAAACACTGATTCCTCCTGTGCATGCCAGATGCTAGATTAACTACGGAAAGTCAGAGGGAACAAGACAAGGGGTCCCTCCCTAGTGAGGGCAACTTCTAAGTTGTCTGGAAGTGATGTCTGTATGTGTGTTGTAGGCGTGAGGTGAGCCAGCATGAGGAAGATGGCAACGAGCTTCAGACCACGCCTGAGTTCCGAGCCCACGTGGCCAAGAAACTGGGAGCCCTGCTGGACAGGTGAGCGGTAGCACGTGTCATCTCCTGATCCTCTTGCCTCTGGGATTACAACCTCATGTCCCAAACCCAGCAAAAAATAAAATAAAATAAAATAAAAAAATAAAAAAATTTAAAGAAATAAAAAAGGAAGAAAAATTGGTTAAATTGGAAAACAAAAGGTACTTTTGTCATTCCCCGAAACGTCACCCTTGGTTTGGCTCCTCCTCTCCCTCAGCTCCATTGCCATCGCAGAAGTATGGAAGAAGTCGCAAAGGGCAAGGCTGCAGCAGGTGGCAGAGGGCGGGGACGGTGAGTCCTTAAAGCGCTGATCAGGGCTGCCGTGGGGAGGTGCCACTGTGTGCCTGTGACCAGCTGCACCGTGGAGCAGGTTTCTTCTTGCGTCTGCCGTCCTCACACTCCTGAGGTGGGAATTCTAGCACCCCATTGCTGGGAAGAGCTAGCCCTGAGACCCCCACTTGCCCTGGTAGCTGCAGCGTTTTGGCTTCTTATCCAGTCTTCCCTCCCACCCCCCCCCCCCCCGGTCCCGTCCCATACCTGGGCCCTTTTGGAGGCCAACATAGGTAAGAGACTCAACTGCAGACTTCTAAAGCCTCTGGAGGCTGAGTAAGGTGGCTCATGCTTTTAATCCCTGCACTAGAGACAGGAGCAGGTAGATCTCTGTGAGTTCAAGGCCACCTTGGTCTCCATAGTTAGTCTCTGGACAGCCAGGGATACAGAGAAAACCTGTCTTAAACTAAGCCCATCAGAAGCCCCTGAAGCTTACTGTCTGGATGTGGCAGCCGGTCAGTGCCCCTCAAGCCTCCCAGCCTCTGGCTCCACAGGAGAGCGAGCAAGCCTTGCCTCTCAGACCAGCTTTAGTTTACATACAGCAGAGATGCCTCAGCCCTTGCCACTAGACTGGGAGTACCTGAGGACTGGCTGCATCCTCAGCACCTGGGGGGTCAGTCTGCCTTACCAACTGCTACCTCCTGTGGATCTTAGGGTCCGTGTCTGCTTTACTGACTGCTGGCTCTGTCCTGTGGTTCTTAGGGTCCGTGTCTGCTTTACTGACTGC
>JADRCH010000228.1:1948328-1961260 GCA_019843965.1 Rhynchomys soricoides | reverse complement strand
TCTGTCCTGTGGTTCTTAGGGTCCGTGTTTGCTTTACTGACTGCTGGCTCTGTCCTGTGGTTCTTAGGCTTCCGCCTTTTCTTCACATCTGTCCCTGGAGGCCATGAGAAGGAAGCTTCTCCAAGACCCTGCCGAAAGCGCCAGCCCCCCAGCTCCAGGTAAGACCTCACAGCCTCTCCTGACAGAGCCTGAGGAACCCCAATCAGGCTCAGACCAAAGGAACAGATCATCAGATAACTGGGCAAAGTGTCCCCTAGCAGAAAGGCACAGGGTTTTCTCAAAGAAGCTAAGGATTTATATACTTCACAGGCAGCCATCTTGGGCCAGAGTCTTATCTTTATCAACCTTGTCTCCTGAGAAGCTCTGTGAGGTTTGGGCACTGTCAGGGCCCTCAGTGTAGATGAGAATACTGAGGGTCAGAGAGTTCAGGTACTTAATGCAGTTATGTGACTGACAAGCAGAGAAGCTAGCTCGAGCCTGAGCTACTTGGCTGCCTCCCTCTGGTCTGGAGGTGGCCAGGCAGCTTTGAGGCCCATCCAGCTAACCCGACTACTCGCCACGGTAACAGTGAGGACAGTGACGAGGAATGGCAGCGGTGCCGGGAGGCAGCTGTGTCGGCTTCAGACATTCTCCAGGAGTCAGCCATACACTGTCCTGCCAAGGTCGAGGAGGAGGCCGAGAAGAAGTTGAAGAAGAAAGGCAAGAAGAAAGCGGACGCTGACTTGGCCACAGCCACCCGCCTGGAACAGGTAGATGAGGCGGGCAGCATCAGTGGGGACCCAGTGTCACTTGGGACCCAGAAGAAGAAAAAGAAGAAAAGGGCCAAGAAAACCAGAGAGGCTTCCCTGTGCCCACCAGCAGACTGTGCAGTGGCTAAGCCTGAGAACTGACCCCAGACTGTAGGTCCCGTGGCCACTGGCTCTGAGGGTCAGGTGCCTGTGGAGTTAGGGCAGAGCCAAGCAGTTTCCAGCTTCCCGCACTGACTCCCACAGGCGACTTTAGTTGGGCTTATCCGAGAGTCCAAACAAGAAGTGGGCATATGGGGAGATGCCTCTACAAGACTGGAATGGACTTGTGGTTCCAGAACATTCCCCGGCTTTTGAGACTGACTCTCAGAGCATCCATCTCCCCAACCTGTGCAGCCTTGTATGACAGCTGTCCTCGGGAACGGTGGGCAGGGGTCTCCAAGCTCCTGAGGCCCCAGAAAACTTTTGTACCTCTCACCCAGCCCACACAGACTTAATAACATTGTCTGGAAAAAAAGGAACAATCTCCCCCCACCTCCTCCTTTCCCCAAATTTGTCTATAACATGTTCATTTGTTAATAACACAGGTAAGTCAGTTCACTCACTGAAAATTGGGTGCCAGAGTGCTGAGCACCTACTTAGTAAAAGGCTGCAGGCTTGGGTACAAGGCCCCAAGAAAGAGAAAGAGGAAAATAAATTATCAGTGACCCAAGACCAAGAATAAATAGTCCTGCCCTAGTCAGTGCTGATCCTTTTGTCTTACTGTTTGTCTGAAAGAGTCTCTGTGTAGCTCCAACTGGCCAGTCTCCTGGTTTGCCTCCTGTGCAGTTACAATGAGCCGTCAATGCTGTGCCAGGATCCACTGCATCCCACTTACCAGGCAGGTGTTGTGCCCCTGAGCCACCTCCTCTGTGGAAAATGTTAAGGGTGCCTCTTATATAAAAAGCACATGTGGATCCTTCCACCCACGCCCTCAGATACCCTGTCATCCCGGCTTCAAGACTGCAGGGAATGGCACCACACAAGGACTGGGTTTCTTGCAGTAACGAGGAGGACACACAAATTCAAGCAGAATCACCTCACCTTAGTTCCAGTTAAACAAAAAGATGTGTAAACGTGTCTTGTGAGCCTGCCTACCCCTCCGGCCCCTGCCTATGCCCGGCTTCCCGATGCCTTCCCTCCTGGCCACTGATGGGTAATCAGGAAGCTCCCATGTGCTTTTTACTGACTTTACTAAAAGTTAAATAAACATACAGGCTTGCCCATGGTTGGCCGTAGGCTGCAGGGGATGCTGGCTCTCTCCAGGCCGACAGGATCCCACTGAGGGCCAGGTTCTCTGCAGTAGGCCCGAGGAGACAAAGTCAAGTGTGCTGTGGTTCTCACGGCTGCTCAGGACCCTGGATTTCTCAGAATGGCTGCCAGCCCCCAGGCCACTTAGGTACCTTCTCTCTGCTGGTCTCAGCACCCTCCCTACTAGACATTGCCCAGGCCTTGACTTCTGAGTTCTGCAGGTCTCCCTCACACCAGGAAGTTGTCAGGGCCCTGTGGACAGAGGAGCTGATTGCCCAAGATGTGACCTTGGTATGAATTACACACCCTAAGGAACAGGGGTGATAACCTTAGCCCTGACATGGCCTTTCTAGTGGAGGCAAGGTGCTAAGCTGGCATCAGAAGACACATTCAAGGGAACAAATGGCCTGCAAATGAGGTCCTGGGCCAAGAGAAGGGACGGCTTGGTAGGGGAAAGCCTAGGAGAGTCCCACATGGCTTCCCCTCAGCTCCCAAGCTTAGCAAGCCAGCTCCCTGGAAAGTCCCCGTGGTGGGGAGGGTGATCCACAAACATGCACATGGATCTCTGGTGCAGGGAGGAATGGCCTGGGGAGGCACAGGAGACGGCAGGCAGCTGTGTTGATCTGAGGTCTCAGAGCTGAGCAGAGATCCTTCAGGGCCTGCAGGCTCTGGCTGGGGATGCCAGCATCCCAGGCTTCCCCCTTCTGTCCCAAGCATTAAGTTTTCTATCCTAAACAGCAGAGGTGGTCCAGATACTGCCCAGATCGGGCTGTCCTCTGCTCCTTGAGGCTCGGTTCTCGGGCTGAGACAGCTCGGAGCCATCCATTTCTGATGATGGAGGAGCAGCTGTGGCATGAAGGCGTCGACTTCTAGGAAGGCCAGCAGCCTGTGTTAGGTGACATGGCAGGTTCAGATATCCTCCAAGCAGCATGGCTGTGGCCCTCCTCACCCCCTGTGCAGGCAGTGCAGGCTCTGGGGACCCAGCTCCTGGGAGGCAGTCACCATGGTTACTGGGAAGAGGAGGCCATCTGAGTGGAGATAAAAGTCTCGATGACACCATGGTTGGATGGCAGCAGGTGGCTGTGCCCGTTGGAGTCAGAGCTCTGATACAACACCAGGCTGCTGGAGGACACTGCAGAAGCAAACGAGGTCACTAGGTCACCAGCTGCCAGCCAAGTCCCCTCCGTCCCTAACCCCATCACTAGGGATACTCCAGGGGGAGAAAGCAGAGCCTCAATTCAGAATCAATAGATTCCAGCAACCCATCAGCCGCCCTCTGCCCTCAGGGCCCACAGGGAGGCTCCCATTAGAGTCCCTGCTCTGCTGGGCGGAGTCAAACACTAAGTGGGTGTTACTGGAAACATTTTTGTGTTCCTAGGGGTTAAACCCAGGGCCTCAAGCTTGCATACAACCCCTCAGGAGGTATTTTGTAGATGTGGTTAACAGTGAATTGGTTCCCAGTAAAAAAAAGTTACCCTTGACAATGTGGGTAGGTCACATTTAATCAGAAACTTTAAAGTGGAGCAAAACTAGAGTTTTCTAAAGAAATTTGTCATCAAGACCACAAATTCCTCCTGCTTGTGTCCCTGCTGCTGGTCTGTGGGCAGGTGACAGATGTGCACACCCCACAGCTGCACCCGTCAGTCCCATCAGATAAATATCCCACACACACACATGAATGCCATTGGCACTGTGTCTCTGAGAGTTCCAAACTGGTAAAGTGGCAGAGAGATGAGTCCTGGGGCTCACCGGGGCTCAACCTGTCTTTGCCACCACATAGCCGTGGGAGATGGGACAGGTCCCTCACCTTGACTCTATGTTTGCCCATCTGTCCAATGAGACAGTAAGTGTCTCCAGGAACTGTCATTACAGCTCCAAGGGCCAGTTGGGGAATCTGAGGCTCCATGGGATAGCAGCTTTCCTGAAGTCACAGAAGTGGGAGTGGAGGACACCCCAGAGCCTCACTCCATGACATTGCAGGCTGTAAACTGAGCAGGCGGATTCCGACAGGGACTGAGGGGTGCACATCCGCTGGGATGCAAGAAAACAAGCCCTTCCAGTTTCTCAGCCAGAGAGCTGAGAAAGCTGAGTTTTCAATGCTGGCTGCTCATTTAAAGAATGCCAAGCGCTGAGCACAGAGGAGATGGCTTGGCGGTCCTTCAGGGTAAGTGAGAAGGCTCAACAGGTGAAGGTGCGAGCCAACAAGTCTCATAACCTCAATTCCTGGGACTGTGGCAGGAGAAAACCAGCTCTTGAAAATTAGATGGTCTTTGTTCGCCACACACGCCACGTCACACACATGGACACACACACACACCATACAATTAAAGGAATTAAATTTTTAAAAAGGGTGCTTGCAGGGCTTGAGGGCTTAACTGGCTCAGCAGTTAAGAGCGCTGACTGCTCTTCCAGAGGTCCTGAGTTCAAATCCCAGCAACCACATGGTGGCTCACAGCCATCTGCAATGGGATCCGATACCCTCTTCTGGTGTCTGAAGACGGTGACAGTGGACTCACATACATGAAATAAATCTTTTTTTTTTTTTTAAAGTGCCTGCCATACAAGCACAAGGAACTGAGTTGGACCCCCAACCCTCAGCTAAACAGCCAGCTGTGTGTCAGCACAAGCCTGTGACCCCAAGGCTGAGGAACACAACATCCCCGGAATTCACTGGCCGGCCAGCCCTGACAAAACAGAGTGTTCCCAGTTCAGTGAGAAGCCCTGACTCAAGGGAATAAGACAGAGCTACAAAGAAAGACACGAAACATCCTCCTCTGGCCTCTGCATGTGGATGTCTTTATTTCCCTACTGCATCTGAATGTCTACCCTGTCTTCTGTCAAGTCAGCGAGCTGTGCCCTTAACTTTGGTCCCAAACTACTGCATACACTACTTGGCGTGCCGCAGGCACCACACACAGCAGGCAGAGGCATTTCCCATCTGCCCCCGGTCCATTGCACACACCACCTACTACCGGGAGACCCCAGAGCGCTCACCTGTGGGACTGGTGCTGAGCCGGTGGGCAGGCTGCAGGTGCTGGATGTTCGATGGGTCCTGGTTGGGGATGTGGATGGCAGTGGCCGGAGAGGATGGCTCATGAAGCCCAGGCTCGCTGGAGGCCTCTGTGTCTGAGGTGAAGACCTAGAGAACCAGAATAACCCCCTGAACTCTTGGACATGGGAGTGGGCAGCTTCTGTGGGGCCAGGCTTCAGGAGGCAGAGCCTTACCTGCTTGGTGGGTGTGAGGCTGGCGAGGGTGCTGAGGTTGGTGTCTGTGATCAGCATGGTCTGAGGAAGCAGGCTTGTGTGTGTGTACTGGGCCACCTCAGGCTTGTGACTGTATAAGGCTGGGAGAAGACACAGAGAGCTCTGACTCCCTGGACTCTTCCCCGGAGGCCTCACGAGTGAGTACCCTATGGGAAGTGCGCATGAGGCCTGACGGACACCCCAGTGGTAAATGCTTGGGGATCTAGGTAGGAGAGATGGGCCACTATCTTTCTCATTACAGAGGCCTGCACAGCTAAGCCTCTGAGGGAAGGGCTGGTGGCTTCCATCTAGGTAAGTGGGGCAGAAGCCAGCAATACCTGTATCTCCAGGGCACCTCTAACATGTGCCTCAAAGTCATTGTGAGCCTCTCCAAGAGACCCTGACACTCGCCAAGCACATAGGATGGGGCGTGCTGTCCCAGGAACTCAGCTAAAAGCAGAGCACCCACACACAGAGAGACACCCACGCTATCAGCCTCATGCTAGTTCTCAAGTCCATAGCCTCCAGCCATGCTGAGGTCCAAAAGGTCTGAGACCAAAGCTTTGCACAAGTTTGGTTCCCCATGGCCCATCTTGTGGCCAGCCTTATACAGATCTGACATACCTGAGTCGATGTGAGTGTGCATGCATGCATGCGTGATTGGGTGTGTCTGTCTATACACAAGTGTAGGCGTGTGAGACCAGTAGAACCTCAGAAAGTTCTCCCACTGGCCTGGAGCTCACTTAGTAGGCTAGACTGGCCGGCACAAGCCCAGGAGACATCAGTCTGTCTCTATCTCCTCTGCTCTGGGAAGCACTGGACACTACCATGTCCTCATTCTCCTTGCCCCCCTCCCCATGAATTCTGAAGGATGGAACTCTGGTCTTTAGCACTTACTGACTGAGCTGTCCCCAACCCCACATGAGTATTTAATCTGCTCATGTTGTATCTTTTACTACAGAAATAACAGTGTTCTGTGGACAGTGAAGCCCAAGGGGACTGAGAGTAATCTGTTACCCACAATCTATCCACAAGCCAGCTTTCTAAATGTGGCAAAGTCATAAACTGACATGTGCACGGCCCCAAAGGTTTCAGAAAAAAGACTGTGGCCTGTACTCTACCACCTAGACATGCAAAGCTGGGAGCATGACCGGTGGACACCAGCATCATACACATTGAAAAGTTCACACGCAAGCTCCTGCGTGCACACACACAAACAGGTTGGTGGCCCATAGATACCTGTGCCGTACACAAGCAGACTGCAGCACCCACTACCTGCCCTGCCTCGTGCCTACCACCCAACCTCTAGCCCACCTCTCCCAGACCAATGTGAGGGATGCTCACCGTGGGGGCTCTGCAGCTGGGCCATGGTGGCCATGAAGGGGCTCTGGGTCACGTGGCTCTGTACGGGTGGCATGAGAGGCTGCTGATAGGAGGGATGCAGTGGTTGAGAAAACTGGACCGGCTGCAGCGTGGTCAGGCTGCTCCCCATGCTGTTGATGACTGGCACGCTCTGTGCCTGAGTGGAGGCCAGACCTGTGCAGGACAGGCAAGAGTCAGTGGAACCTCCACGGACTCCTTAGACCCAGCCCAGGGCCTCTGAGGGAGACTACCCCTCCTTCTCAGAGCCTGGGGGTTAGAAGAGGAAGGGGAGGGGCTGACACATTTAAGTGGTCTTGAAAAGTCATTCTCCAGTCCTGGCCTGGTGGGGAAGGCAAGCTGTGAGGAGTTTCAAGGTTGTCAGGCTAGGCACGGGTGTGTGTGTGTGTGTTATGGCGTCTCCGTATGTCTTTTGTTTGTTTGTTTGTTTGTTTTGTTTTTTCGAGACAGGGTTTCTCTGTGTACCCCTGGCTGTCCTGGAACTCACTCTGTAGACCAGGCTGGCCTCGAATTCAGAAATCCACCTGCCTCTGCCTCCCAAGTGCTGGGATTAAAGGCGTGCGCCACCACCGCCCTCCAGGCTATCTCTCTGTCTTACACACTGAACAAAATTCCTGTCTATAAAGGGCTTAAAACTTAAGTAAATAAATAAAAATACCCCCAAACCTAGAAAACATCACTCACATGCACCCTAACCCTGCTGTTTCCCCACTCTCTTCTCAGACTGATGTCTGGTGATTTCTACACTATGCTTCGAGGGTTTCTTTGGTTTACTGTCTGGCATCTTGGGTGCCTAGCCACAGGCTCTCAGAAAGTGGTTGCCGTATGGATGAACCAATGAGTCCCAAGCTCTCTCCAGATCCCGGATTCCACCCAAGACACAGGAGCCCCACTCTCCCACCCACTTACCGATGACCAGGGTGGAGGCACCCGTGTTAGTGAATGTGGGTCCCAGGGAGGCGGGCTCCCCGGGCCCGATGGTCATGACCCCAGGCAGCGAGGCCATGATAAGGTTCTGCGGCTGCTGGCTGAGACCTGGAGAGGTCTGTTCCAAGCTGTGCAGTGCTGTCAGGGTGCTGACAGGAGGCAGGGGACCCCCCGTGGCTGAGACCTGTGAGGGTAAACCAAGTTGAGCTAGAGTGTCCTCACCCTGTCTCCCAGCCACAGACAGTGGAGCCAGGAGGGGTTTTCCCACAAGACAGGGCCGCTTACTCACCAGCTTGGCCTCGGTGCTCAGCAGGCTGCTGGGCTCCAAGCCTGTGGGGGATACTTGATGTAAGCCTGCAGACACTGTGACTAAGGGACCTCCGCTGCTGGAGGGCACCTCGGCTGCCTCGCTGGTTGCAGACTGTCCATACCGCACACCTAGAGTGGGGAGCATTGTCAGCACCCCAGTTTCCTGTCCCACAGACCTTCCACACCAGAGCCTACTGATTTGCACAGGCAGGTACCCCATCCTTCCTCCTATCTAGCTGCTTCCAACTCTTTTAATGCATGATGCTGTGTCTCCTACTACCTAATGTGTCCCCCTCTATGCAGAAGACACTAAACGAACAATGGAGCTGGGCCAGAGCTGGGCCTGAGCAAGCAGGGCCAGAACGAGCGGGCCAGAGAAAGAAGGAAAAAGTGTCTGAAGACAGCTACAGTGTACTTACATATAATAAATAAATAAATCTTTTTTTTTAAAAAAATGGAGCTGAGCCCGGCAGTGGTGGCGCACGTCTTTGATCCCAGCACTTGGGAGGCAGAGGCAGGCAGATTTCTGAGTTCAAGGCCAGCCTGGTCTACAGAGTGAGTTCCAGGACAGCTAGGGCTATACAGAGAAACCCTGTCTGGAAAAACCAAAAAAAAAAAAAAAAAAAAAAACCTGAGCTGAGCCGAATCCGGGCTCAGAGAACTAAATGGAGATGAACTGAGTTGAGCACAATGGACCGCGATTGGCCAAATTAAATCTCCTTAAATAGGACTAGAAATGAGTTGTGCTAGACTGAGCTTTTGCTGAGCTGAACAAAATCAAATCGAATCGGACCAAATCAAATTGAACCTTACAGCCCGCCTCTCATCCGCAGGCTCCACGTCCTCAGATTCAATCGATTGTTGGGTCAAAATATTTGGAAAAAAAAAATTTTCACATCTGTGCTGAGCACAGGTAGGTTTTCTCCTTGTCACCAGGCCCCAGCCAATACAGTGTAAGTGTCCACATCGGGATTACGCTGTATCGGGTATCATACATCATCTATGTGCAAGGATGAGAGGTGGATACTATCTATATACCTGTCTACAAAAGGTCCCGACCCCAATTCCCAGGCACCAAGGGCTAAGCTATGTAAAACAAACTAGCTTCCGTGGAATTAGTTTGGTCAAACGGAATGAGAATTGGTTGGATTAAACTCTGATTTGAACATAATGGTTCGAATGGGTAGATCCAAAGGGGGACTGCGTTTCATTGAGGTAGCCGCAGGTGAGTTAGGTTGAATAGAGCGGGTTGGCCGAGGGTGGACCACAGCCCGAGGACAGGCGGCGTCAGAGCGTGGGCGGGGTGGTGTGAGCCAGTGCGGATCCACCTAAGTGAGGTGGACGGAGTGCACAGCGTGAACTGAGCACAGCGGGAGGAAACGAAATAGAGGGGAAAATCCGGAGTGGAAGAAGTGAGGTGGGGGGTGGGGGTGGGGGGCGTGGCGAGAGTGGACGGGGTGGAGCCGACGGAGCGGGGAGGACGCAGTCGGGGGCAGAGCATTTTTCGGGTTGGCTGCAGCAGCTGGTGAAGCCCCTCCCACTCTTCTACAAATCCACTTCTCCTCTTCACCTCCCATCCCAGCTTCCCTATCCCTCAGCACTCACCGTGGACCTTACTGGGAGAGAGGGTGGTGGTGGGCAGGCCAGGGGAACTGTGAGCTGGCAGCGCAGGACCCGGGCCTGGCCCTGGTGGAGGCCCGTTGTACGTGTCCATGGCCAGCTTGTGCCGAAAGGCTTCTTCCTTGCGCCGGTTGGCAAACCAGTTGTAGACACGCACCTCCGTGACAAGGTTCGAGCCTAGCCCCTGTGCCTGCGATGGTGACACCCCCCTCTGGATGCACTCCGCCCTGCAAAGACGGCACCAGGCCAGGCTCAGAGGGGGAAGGACAGAGCTGAGATGTGGGATCTACCCTAGGGCTGGATTACAATACCAGCCCAGCTGCTGCGTGACCTTGGGCAAGTGACTTAGCCCGAATTGTTGCTCAGGTGGTGGAGGTTTCAAAACAATGGCAAAGACATTGACTTCTCTCCACTGAAGGACAGCAAGAGCTCTCAAGGACTTCTGAGGCTCCCTGAGGACCCAGAGACACCTTCCCTTCCCCGCTTAGCCTCCGCCCTCGTGGGCGACCACACTACCTACCTATTACACTCCTCCACCAAGGTCTCTCGCTCTTCCTTGCTGGGGTTCTTCTGCCTCTCATAGGCCTGGAACAGGATCTGCTGGGATGCGGGGCCCCACTTGAACCGATTCCTTCGCCCCTTTTTTGTTGGCAGTTCATCGCCTGTGGGCTCTTCAATCAATCCGCCCTGCCCAGCGTGGGTGAATTCTGTAGGGACAGAGAGCAGTGAGGCATTGACCACTGCCGCCCCATCCCCCAGTCTTTCTTCCCCAAGGTGCTTAAAGTTGGCCACTAAGACTGAAAGCATCCAATCAGGACTGGAGCAGTGAATCCGTTGGTAGCGAGCTTGCCTAGCACACACAAAATCTTAGTCCAATCCAAAACCAAGCCCCACCCCATGCTAAGGGGGGGGGGACTTGGTACCATAAACACCAGCATTCAAGAGGCAGAGGCAGACAGATCTCTGTGAGTTCCAGGCCAGCCTGGCTCAGTCACATCCACCCACTCACACTGCCTCTGAGGTGGCCATCTTGTTTCTGTCCTCACTCACTTGAGTGGTCACAGGATACCAGGAGCCATGGCCAAGACTTGAGGTACCAGAAACCATAATTTGGCCCCCTAAACTTGAAACACTTATTTTTAATATATTTTTGTTTGTATCTGTGTATGCCGTGTGGGGGTGCCCACAGAGGCCTGAATAAAGGTGTTAGCAGTGACTGTGAAACATCAGAGATGAGTACCAGGAATCGAACCCGGGTCCTCTGGAAGAGTATCGTTTTTATTATGTAATTCTGTCTGTCCTAGAGTTTGGTACATAGACCAAGCTGGTCTGGAATTGACAGAGATCTGCCTGCCTCTGCCTCAAGGTGTCGGGATTAAAGGTGTGCCTCACCATGACTGGCCCTAAATAAAATAGGTACTTCTTAAAGATAATGATATTATAATAAGATCAGGGTAAGGGGCTACCAAGAAAATTAAAGTTAAAACCACAATACAATACTACCATGGGTACCTCAGGGCTAAAACGAAGAGACCAACACTAATAAGTGTTGACATAGCTGGGCAGTGGTGGCCCATGCCTTTAATCCCAGCATTTGGGAGGCGGAGGCAGGCAGATTCCTGAGTTCGAGGCTATCCAGGACAGCCAGGGCTACACAGAGAAACTATCTGGAAAAACAACAACAACAACAACAAAATGTTGGCACAGATTTCAGAAGCATCTAGAATGTTGAGACCGTGATGGTTGGCATGCAAAACCACAACGATTGGGGCAGGAACTGCTAACACCCAGTAATCCCACAGCCAATAGAATCGTGTATGCACCTTTACCTAAAACCACAAGTAAAAGTGTTCTGATCCATCCAGTTCAAAGAATCAAGAGATCAGAAGTAATCCAAATGTCCATTAAAGAAGAGTAATGTCTCCTCCACATAAGGACTTGAACAATGCGAAATGACAAGGGACTATGTAGATGAATCTCACACAATTAATATGGAGCAAAAGAAGCTACTCCATATAGTGCCGTTGTGAAAACCTCAGAAGCAGCCAGAAGCAACCATGGTTGGAAGTTTGGATCAGTGACTACACTTGCCAGGGAGGGGTCGCTAGGAAGCTGTTCACTTCTTCATCCACTAGGAAGCTGTGTGGTTATGTACGCATTGAGAGAGTCAGGTGTGTCACGCATAACTAAAATCCCAGCCCACCGGAGGCTGAGGCAGGAGAATTGCCCTAACTTTGAAGCCATCTGTCCCAGGTGACCTTGAACCCTAACCAATACACCATCCTATGCTTCATAGCAAGTTCCAGACACGCTGGGGTTACAGGGAGACCTTGTCTCAAGAAGAAAGAAAAGGCCAGACGGTAGTAGCTCATGCCTGGGACACAGAGACAGGGGGATCTCAGTGAGTTCCAGGTCAGCCAGTGCAAAAGAAACGTGGACTTTGGTAATTAGGCCTGTTTTAAAGTTTTTTATTGAAACAAGCCATTCAACTGAAAAGTAGAAGGCTGCTTTCACCTCTGAGGTTGCTGAGCTGGTCGGGTGGCCACACGGGACTACTAGGACCAATCAGCGCCCCTGGGAGAAGACTCCCTGAGAAGGATGTCCACAGAAGAGAAAACAGAACCAAGCGGACAGGGTGGTGCTCTCCTGTGATGTCAGCACTGCAGAAGTGGAGGAGCGGTCCGAGGTTATCATAGCCTGCACAGTGAGTTTGAGGCTAGCCTGGGCTACACGTGAGACCCTATTCAAAACACAACAAAACTAAACAGGGAAAGAGGAAAGACAGAGAGGAAACAAAGCCAAGCCACAAAATGTCCAGCCGTCAGTTAAGGCCCCTGGAGGCCACCTGGAACCATTCTGGCTTGTTCACGTTCATGGTGCAATACATTACTTTTTATTTGTTTTGTTTTTTGTTTGTTTGTTTGTTTTGGTTTTTTCGAGACAGGGTTTCTCTGTGTAGCCCTGGCTGTCCTGGAACTCACTCTGTAGACCAGGCTGGCCTCGAACTCAGAAATCCGCCTGCCTCTGCTTCTCAAGTGCTGGGATCAAAGGCGTGCACCACCACTGCCCGGCCATAAAATAAAATTTTAAGAATACAAAAATCTCCAGGCTGCAAGGGACACATCTATAAAACTACTCCTGCATGGGAGGCTCAGGGAGCATTTTGGACTTGGGGCAGAAATGTAAAAGCCTGAGGATCAAAGAGTTTGCTGTGAGACCGTGTCTCTTAGGAATGTCTTACACCCATAGAGTCTCACCAAGACAGCTGCCTAAACATGAGCCGAACAAGGACAACAGACAGAAGACAGAGTGGACAGGGGTAGGGGACACTCAAGACCTCAACACAAAAACTAAAGGCAACCAAGGAGCGCTGAGAGAGGGAGAAAAGGTCTGTCTCAGGGAAGAGCACAGCGACTG
>JADRCH010000228.1:1934931-1948228 GCA_019843965.1 Rhynchomys soricoides | reverse complement strand
ATGGGAAGGGAGAGATGATGTAATTATAATCTCCAAAGGAAAAGAAAGAGAAAGAATCAAATAAACTAGATCTTTAAAAACAAACAAACAGACGGGCAGTGGTGCGCACGCCTTTAATCCCAGCACTCGGGAGGCAGAGGCAGGCGGATTTCTGAGTTCGAGGCCAGCCTGGTCTACAGAGTGAGTTCCAGGACAGCCAGGGCTACACAGAGAAACCCTGTCTCAAAAAACTAAAAAATTAAATAAAAACAAAACAAAAACAAACAACAACAACAAAAACCTCTATCATGGGGTCTGGTGATCCAGCTCAGGTCACGGGGTGGTGAGCGCTTTGCCCCCTGAGCCATCTCACGACTGTCCATCAACAGCTCGAAAATCTGCACTCCAACATCTGACATCTAAAAACTTTCTTTTTTTTCCCCCTTTTTAAAATTTATTTTTCTCCCATTTGTGATATATGGACGGTTTCCTCTCCCTCTGTGCCTTCCCCACTTCCCCTCCCCCAGATCCACTCCTCTGTTCCCTCCGGGACATCAACCCAACTCAGCATAACAAGTTGCAATAAGAGGAGAGGGTACCCAGTAGGAGGAAAAGGGTCCCAGAAGCAGGCAAAAGAGTCAGAGACAGCCCACTCTCACTGTTAGGAATCCCACAAGAAGACCATGCTACAGAACCACAGCGCATGCAGAGAGTCTACGCAGACCGGTGCAGGCTTCTAGGAACTTTTTCTATGTGGTCGTTCTTTGCAACAAAGTTTCCTGAGAGGTATTGGAAAAACCCTGAAAGTCCCTCAGAAAAATGGCTAAACAGTCAGAGATACCTCCCAATAACAGCCAACTGCTAGAAACCCTGGAGAGGAAGCGCAAGTCGGAGTAGCAGAGAAAACTTGCAGAAGGCTGACTCAGCAAGGTCACAAGTTCAAGGCCAGCCGGGGCTACAGAGTGAGACCCTGTCTCAAAATAAAAAGTAAACAGGGGGCTGGGAACTTAGCTCCGTGGTGGAGCACACGCTACCAGGAGTGAGGATTTGTGTTCTCTCTCAAGTATGGGAGGGTGGGGGTGAGGAATCAGAAGTTCATCAGTCTCTAAGCCCTTTCGCACGCTGTTCCTCTTAATTGCAACATCCTCTCTTACACCTCTGTAAGGACACTGTGGACTTAATGATCATGGTCCCCATGGAAGCTTCCTGAAATCTCTGCCTCCCTGTGGCAGAAGGGTTTATTCTCCTTTCCACCATCAGCGTGTTTTACTCAGCCCTGAGCCCAGCATACAGTAGGTGCTCAGTTAATACCAGTTATTGCCAGGTTTAGTTGTTTACATCGTATAATCCATGTCTCACTGTATAGTGATCTCCCCTCTCCCATCCAGCAGTGGGTGAATTCCCGGAAGGGGCAACCCAGTGTGTGTATCTAGATCCCGGGATCCGTCCTGCTCCCTTCCCTCCGCACCTTGTGGAGATTGCGCAGTAAGTCTGAGTATGCCTTTCCGGGCACGCCTCTCATCTCACATGTCTGTGAGATGGGGGCGGGGGTTACTCTCTCACCCCATAAGCTGTGGAGAGCTGCGGACCACCCCACTATGAGCTCCTGCCAGGGAGGAGGACACAGGCTGGGGTCGTTACTTACGCTGAGCCACCTCTCGCTGCTTGCGGACGTACCAGGTGTACAGAGCGGCCCGCTTCTGCGTCTTCATGGGAGTGCCCTTGTTGAGGTGCTGTGACAGGTGGGACTGGTTGAGACCTGTGGTGTCCACCACCTCCCGCTGAGGGATGTTGTGCTGCTGCAGGTACGACTTGACCATCTTTGCCACGCGCCATGGGTCCTCCCTGAAGGGGAGCAAGGACAAGATCTGCTCAGTGGCTCTTCCTGACACCTAAGGAGAGGCTGGGGTTCTGGAGACTGGGGTTCTGTGAGTAGGACACATGTATACATATACAGATTCCCAGTGGACGTTGTACCCGCCAAGTAGGAAAGACCTTCAGCTTATGACTCCCTCAGGGATCCTCCTCTCTTCTTAACCTGGATGCGTTATATGATGCTTATGATGCTTTTTGAAATATGTGTGGCCGGGCAGTGGTGGCGCACTCACGCCTTTAATCCCAGTACTTGAGAGGCAGAGGCAGGTGGGTTTCTGAGTTCGAGGCCAGC
Organism: Rhynchomys soricoides; assembly: GCA_019843965.1. Lineage (NCBI taxonomy): Eukaryota > Metazoa > Chordata > Mammalia > Rodentia > Muridae > Rhynchomys > Rhynchomys soricoides. Next base: position 1,946,082 of record JADRCH010000228.1, on the reverse strand, counting down.
CTGGTCTACAGAGTGAGTTCCAGGACAGCCAAGGCTACACAGAGAAACCCTGTCTTGAAAAACCAAAAAACAACAAAAAAGGAAGAAATATGTGTGTGTGCGTGCACAAGTGTGTATATGTATGTATTTATACATATGCACATACATATATACTTATGAGTATGTGTGTGTGTACCCACACAAGTGCACACGTGTGCACACGCACTACAATATGTGTGTGGAGCTCAGTTCTCCTTGCACCTTTATGTGGGTCCTGCAGATTGAACTGAAGCCACTAAGCTTCTGCAGCAAGTGCTTCTACCTGCTGAACCATCCCATGGGCCTCTTAAGTGAGTTTTAAACAATCGTTAATGACTGGAGAACTGTCTGGTTCCCAGAACCCAAATTGAGTCTGACACAGGGTATGCCATGGATAATACACAGGTAGATGAGTGGTGGGTGGGTGGGTGGATGGGTAGATGGGTGGGTGGGTGGATGGATGGATGGATGGATGGGTGGGTGGGTGGGTGGATGGATGGATGGGTGGATGGGTGGGTGGGTGGGTGGGTGGGTGGATGGATGGGTGGATGGGTAGGTGGGTGGATGGGTGGATGGGTGGATGGGTAGGTGGGTGGATGGGTGGATGGGTGGGTGGGTGGATGGGTGGGTGAATGATGGATGGGTGGATGGATGGATGTATGGGTGGTAGATGGATGGTGGATGGTGACCTATTTGGCTGTTTGTTTGCTATTTTTGGTCAACTTAACACAAACTAGAGTTATCCGAGAAGAACGGAACCACAAATTGAGAAAATCCCTTAAAAGACTGGCCTGTAGGCAAAACTTCAGGGCATTTTCTTAATTAATGATTGATGTCAGAGGGACCAGACCACTGTGGGTGGGACCACCCCTGGACAAGCAGTCTTGGGGTGTATAAAAAAGCAGGCTGGGCAAACTCTGTTTCTCCTCCATGCCCTGTGATTCAATTCCTGCCTCCAGGTCCCTGCCTTGAGCTCCTCTCCTGACCTCCCTTCATGAGGGAGCACAGCCTTAAGGCGAAATGAACTTTCCCATACTGCTCTTCGTCACAGCAATGGAATCCTGACTAAGATGGATGGGTAGACGCTGAGAGAAGGGACGGGAGGTTGAACATGTAGAGAAATACTCAAATAATTGGTTAGCTGTACGAACAGATGGATAAGTAACTGGATGGGTGGATTGATGGATCAATAGGCTGACAGTGGAGGAGGACAGACAGACAGACAGGTAGATACACAGATGGGGGAAAACCCTGAGAAAAAGAAAAGCTGTGAAATATGGACTTTCTCAATTTGCCACCAGAGCCACTAAAGCTTAGAGACCTTGTGTCCCTTGTATCTCTTGCCCAAGGGCTGTGCCGCAGGGCTAGCCCAGGAGAATCCAATTCCACTCAGAGCAGCCATCTCTAAGGACAGCCACCAGGCAGAAATCACACAGGGTTGATTAAAATCTCTAAAAGTCTGCAGTGCACCCTGTCTGCTCTCCCACAGCGCTGTGCTGCAGGGAGGCTTTGAAGTCAAGTGTATGGGGGGGGGGGATGTAGAGCTTGGTATACAGAGGCATCTTTGCTGCAGACGTGTGTGCCTGGGACCAGAATACCACGCTGGGGGCAGGGAGGGTCCCCCCGGAGACCACCCAAGATTCATAGCTCCATCCTCTCCTCACTGTTGGTCTCCCTGACAGAAAGGAGGGAGTATGTTTACAGACTGCCTGCACAATGAACAACCTCTTTTCTGAGAGAAAGAGAGAGAGACAGAGAGAGAGACAGAGAAAGACAGAGACACAGAGAAACAGAGAGATGGGTGCCACAGCACACACGGGACAGTCAGAGGACAATTTATAGCAGTCACTTGTCTTCGTTCACCATTCTGATCTTGAGGATCAAATTCAAACTCTTTTACCAGCAGAGCCATCTTACCAGCACACACACACACACACACACACACACACACACACACACCCTCCAAATATGCCTGCATCAGTAAACACTCCTCAATCCACGAGGCCGGGGAGCCCTGTGCCCCTCCCCCCTCAGCTCCGCAATCTGCTTCTAAAACTGGAGGCTTGAGATTTTACGCGCATGACAAACGGCATCCTTAGAAAGTGGTTGCTTCCTTGCTTGCTGTGGCAAACAAAAAGTCTGCCCAAAAGACACTGGTGCTGTCCCAACAGCCTTTGCAGCCCACTGTATAGCCGGACAGAAGGCCTGCTGGGGTTTCTGCTGCGCTGCTTGCTGCTTGCTTCATGTTAGAAAGTAAGGAAAGAGAAGCCAGCTGTAGTGACACGCTGTGGTGTGGTGGCACACGCTTATGATGCCAACATTAGGAAAACTGAGGCATGCCGGGCAGTGGTAGCGCATGTCTTTAATCCCAGCACTTGGGAGGCAGAGGCAGGCGGATTTCTGAGTTCAAGGACAGCCTGGTCTACAGAGTGAGTTCCAGGACAGCCAGGGCTACACAGAGAAACCCTGTCTGGGGGGGGAAGGGCAAAAAACCCCAAAAAACAAAAAAACTGAGGCAGGAAAATCTCCAAGTCAATCTGGCCTGAGTTCCGTATTCCAACCGTGTCCGAAAAAGCAAAAAAAAAAAAAAAAAAAAAAAAAAAAAAAAAAAAAAAAAGAACATTGGACATTCTTAGCTTGATGGTTCACACCTGTAATCTCAGCATGAGGACAGTGTGAGCAGAGAGATTGGAGGTTCAAGACCAGCATCAGCCACATACAAAGGCTAGCCTGATCTACAGGAGATCTTGTCTCAAAGGAAATATTTCTTTCGTTGTGTGTGTGTGTTTGTGCACGTGTGGTGTGCACATGTTTGTGGTATGTGTGTGAAAAGAGACTTCCCACATTCTCATGTAGCCATGAAATGTCAGAAGACCAGTCAGAAACTTTTTTTAAAGCAAGTGATACATTATAATATATATTTTGGTATTTCGAGACAGAGTTTCTCTGTGTAGCCCTGGCTGTCCTGGAACTCACTCTGCAGACCAGGCTGGCCTCGAACTCAGAAATCCGCCTGCCTCTGCCTCCCGAGTGCTGGGATTAAAGGCGTGCGCCACCACTGCCTGGCGATGCATTATAATATTATGTAACACACACACACACACACACATACACTATATATATATACACACATATACATACATACATACATATAAAATGCAGTGACTCCTCAGTGTGTTTGGGAGACCGATTTCAGGACCCCAGTAGATAAGAAAACTACAAGTGTTCAAGCCCTTAAGTACAACAGAAGACATTCTAGTTGGGCACAGCATACCCTTGTAACCTTAGCCTTCAGTCAGAGTTCAGGGCTAGCCTGAGGTACATAGTGAAACCTTATCCCAAAAAAACCAGAACCAGGGGCACGGCCCAGTGTTTAAAAGTACTTGCTAGGGCTAGAGATATGGCTCAGCAGTTAAGAGCACTGACTGCTCTTCCAAAGGTCCTGAGTTCAATTCCCAGCAATCACATGGTGGCTCACAACCATCTGTAATGGGATCCGATGCCCTCTTCTGGAGTGTCTGAAGACAGCTACAGTGGACTCATACACATACATAAAGTAAATAATTTTTTTTTTTTTAAAAAGAGCACCTGCTGGTCAATCATTCGGACCAGAATTTGGATCCTAACCCCATATCTGGTCTCTCACAAATACCTGTAAATCCAGCTCCCAGGAATCTGTCACCCTCTTCTGGCCTCTATCACCAGCCATATGGATGTCGCAGACATGCTTACACACAAATACATAAACACAAATAAATAAATCTTTGTCCAAGCCTGTTGATGCCACGTTTAATCCCAGGCAGAGGCAGGTGACCAGCCAGGTCTATAAGCTCCAAGCCAGCTGGGGCCACAGTGGGACTCTGTCTCCAAAACTAAAAGTGAGAGGCAGAGGCAGGTGGATTTCTGAGTTCGAGGCCAGCCTGGTCTACAGAGTGAGTTCTAGGACAGCCAGGACTATACAGAGAAACCCTGTCTCGAAAAACCAAAAAAATAAAACAAAAAAAACCTAAAAGTGGGTAGACTGGGACTTCCATATCCTGTTCCAATCAGCTCGGTTTGCAACAGCGGTGCTATGAAAAGTCCGGCTCACAAAGACGCGACAAGAAAACAAACGATCAAACACAATCTGCATTCGGTGCAGAAGCAATTTAAAAAGTTATTTTCAGTCCCCACGTGGTTGAACTGGGCAGGTTTGGAACTCAGCGATACAGAGGACAGGCTGCATCTAACATTTCAAATCAAACACAAACTGAAACCTGCCCCTAGCTCTCTGAAGCCAGCTCCCCTGCTTTGGTCCCCAGAACCAGCCCTGCCTCACACCCTGCACCTCCGCAATGCTGTTCTCAGATGCAGAGCTTACCAGGGGTGCTCAACTTGTGGGTTGTGACCCCTTTCAGAGGTTCTAACGACCCTTTCACAGGGGTGGCCTAAGACCATCAGAAAACACAGATAATTTCATGACGATTCATAACGGTAGCAAAATTAGTTATGAAGTAGCAACAAAATTATTTTATGGCTGGGGGTCAGCACAGCATAACGAACTGTATTAAAGGGTCGCAGCCTTAGGAAGGTTGAGAACCGCTGGCTTAGTCTCTGACTTTTTCCTCTTTATCAGCAGCTACCAGATGGGCAGCGGAGCAAAGAAGGTGGACCGAGTGATCTAAACCGGCACTGCAAATAATACAGGATGCGTGACTCCTAGGGGTCACTGGGAGCTGCCTGAAGCTCGCTTCCAGCCCCGGAAGTACGCTTAAATTGGACCCTGGCTCCACCCACAAAACTCTGGTTGAGAAAGAGAAAGGTGAAACCTTGTCCCAGGTCGATGTAACTGAGGCTCGAGAATATTTCTCATCCCCAGGGACCCCAGCTGCTTCTCCCCTCTCACACCCCCCCCCACCATGTTTGGGGGCCTCTTGGAGCCTCACCCCTCCTCCCTTCCCTGGGTGCCAGTCAGGGCTAGGAGGGAAGTAGGGACAAAGTCCAACCTGCGCTTCTGCAAACATGTTTATCTGATGGCCACCCTTCTCTAGCAAGGGCAGCCCGCACCCCGCTCCCCTCCCTCCTCTGTAGGAAGAATGGGTCGCTTAGCTCTCTGCGCAGGCGCAGGGCCTTTTCCTACAATCTGCCAAGATGTCTCCGATTCATACTGTCTCTCTCCCCTCCCCTGCCCTGCCCCTCCTCCCTCTCCTTTCTTCTTCCCTACTCTCAACCCCTCTCTCCTCCATCTCTGTCTCTATTTCTGCTATACCAGGTCAAATGAAATAACAGATACCGTAACCTCCCTCCACAAACACCGGAAACACTTACAAACCGAAGGCAAGCATTTGAACGGAAGCACAAGTGTTCAAATTCATAGGAAGCTTGAGCGCTCTCACTTTATAACCTTGGCTGGCCCCGAACGCTTACAGATCCTGCCAGCTTCTGCCTCTCCAGGGCTGGGATTAGAAGCAATTGCCACCACATCTGCTTTTTAAACAATTCTGTTAACAACCTCAAAGAGGGGTTATAAAATGCCAGACAGAGCTAGGCATGGTGGCACCGGCCTGTAATCAGCACTTTGAGAGCTGAGGCTGTAGGATCATGAGGTCTTAAAAAGTATATGAAAGATAAAATTGTCAGAACCGCCACCATCATCACCATCACCACCACCACCACCACCACCATCATCATCATCATCATCATCATCATCATCATCATCATCACTGTGGTCCTGTCCATCCCTGTCCCCACAACAGAACCCAGAAAGATTGAAGATGCCCTCTGCTTCCCTCCCCAATTCTGGAGTCAAACAAGTGTTTCCAGCTTTGGGCCTTTGGTTCTCTGGTACCCAGAACCATGGAGCTAAGAGATTAGACTGAAGGGCCACTCCTCTAGAGAGAAAGCTGAATTCTCAGTTCGGGCTGGGGTTGGGTTTAGATCTGAGAAAAAAAAATCCCAGCTCCGCTACCCACTCTCTGAAGTGCTTAACATCTGTGTCCCCCAATTCCTCCATATATAAAGTAAGATTAGAGATATTTCCTATTTCTCACGCTGGGGATATAGCTCAGCTGGTAAGCATGCATGAAACCCTGGATTCAACCCCAGAGTCACATAAAACCCCAGAGTGCACATAAAACTGGGCATAAGCCAAGTTAGTGGCACACACCCATAATCCCAGCACCTGGGAGGCAGAGGCAGGTGGATCTCTGAGTTCAAGGCCAGCCTGGTCTACAGAATGAGTTCTAGGATAGCCAGGGCTACACAGAGAAACCCTGTCTCGAAAAATCAGAACACAAAACAAATAAATCAGATATGGTGGTGCAGGTCTGTAAATGCCGCACCTGACGGGTAAGGGCAGGAGGGCTGGGAGGTCAAAGTCATCCTTGATGCATTGAATTTGAAGCCAGTATGGCATACTTGAGACTCTGCCGTGTGTGTATGCCTGGTTGTGTGTGTGTGTGTGTGTGTGTGTGTGTGCATGCACTTCTCCTTGTGTGTGTGTGTGCTTGTGCCTGTCTCTGTGTGTGCACCTGCCTGTGTTATGCCTGCCTGTGTGTCTGTGTGAATCTATTGGTCTGTGCCACTGTGTGTATGCATGCATGTGTATGCTTATGCATGCAGCTGTGTGCATGTGTGAGTGTGGGTGTGCATGTGCATGCATTCGTGCATGTGTTTTAGAAACTGTCCAGAGGAAAACCTAAGTTTAGTACATCTTTAGGCCACAGTGATTTTTCAAAGCCTGACATGTGAAAGAATTTCCCATCAAACTGAGCAGTAAGAATGTCTGGGGTGTGTATGTGTATGTGTGTGTGTGTGGGGGTGTGAATTCGCAGAGCTTGCATGGAACTCGAGAGCTCTCTGCAGACATGGGCAAAGCTGTCACACACAGCCAAGTCTGGCCTTACTACTTAAGGAGGTCCCTTGGCTTCACTGAGCCTTCCTCTGCTCATCTGTAAAATGGGACCATTCAAATGCGACCCTGCCTTCACCACTCTGCAGAACAAACTGGGACTTGGGGACAGAGCCCACCTAACAGGCTGCAAAGGGACAGAGCTGGCATGGGGAACCAGGCAGGCTATTGTCTGCTGAAGCATCCTGTGTGCTGCCCCGTTGCTGCATTCCTGGCCAGGAGAACCCTGCGGCAGCTTGGCTGGGACTAGGGGCATCAGGAAACAGCAAGGTTGGGGTTTAAGCAGTTGGCAGATAGGAAGGTCCTGCAACGGCATCCAGGATAGAACTCTGAGTCCCAAGTGCTCCCCCAGGGAGGAGTAGGAGGAGCGCCCTGGGACATCTAGTCTCTTGATCACTCATGTCTGGTGTCTGTCATAGTTGAATGAGGGAGGGGATCGTGTGGTGACATCATGAGCTTTTCCCTGAAGATGTTTTCACATCAGGAGACACGGAATGAACGCAGAGACAGATAAAATAATGAGACAATCAGGGGACAGGAGAAAGCAGGCGGAAGCAGAAAAGGGAGCTGGGGGTACAGCCCTCAGGCAGAGAGGGCGGCTAGGGTGCTAAGAGCCATGCAGGAAGTGGGAAGAGGGTCCCGAGCAGGAAGACTAGGGCAGGCAACTCTGAGTGGAAACCAGAGTGCGTGCGCATCCAGGACCTGCAAAGCCAGCATCGGGGAGCAAAAGAAGGGATAACTGAGTGATCCAGCGATCGAGCAATCGATCGAGCGTAGGGAAGCTGGGGGAGGGGAGGGCATGGAACTAGAACTAAGATAGAGAATTTGCCTTTACTCTGTCTACTTGCTGATACTGAGGCAGGGGAGGGAGAGAGTCTTGCCCAAGGTCACACAGTAGACAAAGGATGGAGCTCAGCGAGGAGAGCTGAGGTGTCTGCCGTGGCCTCACACGTGATGCGTATGGGGTGGAAGTGGGATCTGAGACCCCAGACCCACCTCTCTCTCTCCCAAAAGTAAACCTTGGAATCAACGGCTCCCATGGGGAGTTGGTCCTTCCCACCACCTCTTCCAGCCTCAAGGTCCCCACTAGTCAGGCCTTCATCAGGGGTCCTCCAGCCCTCTCCCCAGAGTTCCCACCCCCCTCCTGAAAGTAGAGGCCCCACTTTTTGTCCCTGGGGACATTTTCAGGTCCCCTTTGTTACCTGAACAATAAGTAACCCGGGTAGTTAGTTATAAACTCCGCAGGAACAAGGAGCTGGTTGATAATTTATAGCAACATCTCGAATTTAAATGGAAAGCAAATAGCTCGCTGTTAGCATTAAAGAAAAGCAACCTGGGAGGGACTCACTCCAGCCTCCTCCCAGATCAGCCTCTCTCCCCTGACCCTTCTCCCAGCTGCTCAGAGACCCTCTCTTTTCCTGGCTCCTCTGCTCTCCCAGTTCTCCCAGTCCTCTTCTTCCATCTCAGCCTGTCCCTATCCCCTCTGCCTCTAGGATTCTGCTGATTTCCCCCCACAGGGAGCACTTTGACCTCTGCTCCAGCTGCTTTGGACCAAGCTCCCCTCCAGCCCCCACTCCCCCCACCACGGGGGCTGCTGATCAAGAGGTCCCACCTAGCCAGGTAAGAAGACCCTTGGCATCCCTGGCCCCTCAGCCTCGTACTAAGCCCCTAGTCCCACCTGGGGCCCCTGGACAGGTCAGGCCCAGCTCCACCCTATCCAGGTTTCTTGCGCCCTGGTTCTGGCAATACTCGGCCTTTTGCCCCTCCCCTGCCGCGAGGCAGCCCTTTGCCCTCCACTTTCTGCCAAGTCAGGGGGCCTGACTGCTCCTCTGCCCCTTGCCCAAGGCCCAGGGAGGCTTCCTGACACTTTCAGAAATGCCGGGATCCACCAGCCCTCCCCCACCCCGAGTCAGGATCAGGACCTTGGACAGAAAAGAGGCTGCCTCCCGAGTATCCTTGGGAAACTACCCTCAAACTCCTCAGCCAGCCCTCAGGCCCCTCCTTCGCAGCTCCTTCCCCCCATCTAAGCCTCAGTTTCCCTATCTGTAAGACTGGTTTATTAACCGCTTCCTTCTGGGAGCTCATCTCTATAGTATGGGGATTTAGGCACCCCGAAACCCCTACAGAAAACAGCATGCGTGCGGGGCTCTAATCTCATGGAAACTGGGCATCTCCCAGCCACCGTCCCTACAAGTTAATGATCACAGGCCTTATCAGAGTCTTTTGCTATTTATAAATTTATAAAACAAAAGAAATAATAGCGTGCATGGGTAATTAGTAACCAGGGCGGCTTTGCTGAGGAGAGGGGACGCATTGAAAGTGGGACCCACCAGCACTCCAGGAAATGGGGAGCCAGACAACAGATGAGGGGGGCTGATATGGGGAGGCTCCTAAACCTGCATCAGACCAGGTTGGGAAGCTGCTCCCCCAAACCCCCAGTTCCATCTGCCTCAGGTAAGAAATCCAAGCTTACCCAGCCAAACGCTTAAGACCCTGGCAGATCAGGAAATCCCCTAAAACCCCAACATCAGCTCGGCCTCCTCAGGGGCTTTTGGGCCCCCAAACCTGGGATCTAACCCCTTAGCAAAGAAGATAGAATTTGTGGGGGCACAAACAACCACACTGGAGAAGATTTCTACCACCCGCTGGTTCTCCAACCGTTTTTTCTTGGGGCTTGCTTCCTTTGTCCTCTGTTTCAAAGTGACCTCGGACCTGTCCCTGTTTCCTAAGGACCAGGCTGCAAACAGGTAGCCCGCAGATATGGGGTATGGAGGAAAATGAGAGGTAGGTTTGACAAGAACCCTTTGACCACCAGCCTGAAGACCACAGCTCCCAAGGCCTCTAGATGGGAAGTGGAGCTCGCAAGGAGTATAGACTGGGTCACTATGAGTTCCTTCCTGGGTGCTGGGGACAGGGTGGGGTCCTTACTGAAGAAGTGACTCCACCACGGCCTTCTGGTGGGCTGCCTCCTCTGGGCTGAGGTTCTCCAGCTCTTTCAGAATGGGTGGCGCGAAGTCTTCCCCATCGTCATCCGTGTCATCTTCCGAGGCACGCGTCTCCCCCAGGCCATTGGGCAGCTCGGTCAGGTCCCCTCGATTCCCACCGCAGGACTCCCCCTTGTCCAGGGGACCATCTCCAACCATCAGGTAGGGCCCTGGCTCCCCTAAGGCCTGGATCAGAGCCTCTTTACTCAGGCCGGACTCGAGCAGGGCAGCCAGGAGCTCCGTCTGCAGCTGGCTCAGCTTAGAAACCATGGCTCCGCTGCCACCAGGCCACGCGGCCCAAGGCCACTGAGCTAGCCGCCTCCCCCACCCACGGTCGGTGTCTACCTGCCGGCAGGCTGGCAGTCAACGAACCAGGCTCGCTGCACCCACTGCCCCCCCAAATCCCACTAGTCAAGCCCTGTGGGCACCCCCAACCCCCAACCCTAGCCCCAGCCGCCAGTGAATCAGGGCCCCTGCCTGCTCTGTTTACATTGGAGCTGGGGAAATTCTCCAAGGTTCATATTTATCCGTGCGCTTAGCAAAGGGACTGAACTTTGGACTTCAGCCTTGCAAGTGCAGGCCTCATGGTAGTGAGAGGGACCAGACCGGCGGCCATGGCCTGCAACTGGGAGTGAGCAGAAGGGCGGGTGGGGGAGGAAGAGAGGGGGCCAGGGGCTCAGGGGTAGAGGCAGCAGGAGCCAGGAGGCCTCTGGGAGCAGCGCCGGGTGCCATGGCCCAGGATGCTTTCAGCCTGATGCAGAAGAACTTTAAAAGCCTGTTTCTTTGGGCTGCTGGAACAGCAGGAAGCTCTGGGCCATTGGGCCAGTTCTCAAGGGCAGAATTAGGTCACATTTCCTGGAGTGGGTCACTGCACCTCAGTCCTAGCCCCACACCAGACTTCCCAAGGGAGAAAACCTGTGTCTTAGCGCTTCAAACTTCTGTGTTGAGGATTGTGCTGGGTTATAATGTGTTGCTTCTTATCGTTGTGTGATCTCAACCAGGATGATGTGTGTGTGTGTGTGTGTGTGTGTGTGTCTGTCTGTCTGTCTCTGTGTGTGTGTGTCTCTGTATGTCTGTGTTTGTATGTCTCCATGTGTATATGTCTGTGTGTGTGTGTCTGTGTGTCTGTTTGTCTGTGTGTGTGTCTGTATGTCTCTGTGTGTATATGTCTATGTGTGTGTCTGTCTGTCTGTGTCTGTGTGTCTGTGTGTGCCTGTATGTCTGTGTGTATATGTCTATGTGTGTGTGTCTGTCTGTGTC
>JADRCH010000228.1:1924574-1934921 GCA_019843965.1 Rhynchomys soricoides | reverse complement strand
TGTGTCTGTGTGTGTCTGTATGTCTGTGTGTATATGTCTATGTGTGTCTGTGTATTTAACCTATGTGTGTATGTGTGTGTGCATCTGTGTATCTGCATGTGTGCACACATATGTATTGTTTTTCGAGACAGTCTTACTATGTACTTCAGGTTGACCCTGAACTTCTGATCCTCTTGCCTCTTCCTCCCAAGTGCTGGGATTATAGACCCATACCACAGCCCATTTTTAGAAGTGCTGAGTGTCCGATCCAGGGCCTTATCTACACTAGGCAAGGGCTCTACCAAGAGCCAGAACCCCAGCCCCAAATATACCGTTTTAATTTTTCCCGAGTATAACTTTTGTCAGAATTACTTAATGAAAGCACTTAATTTTTTTTTATCTTTGTGTGTGTGTATATGTGTGTGTGTATATGTGTGTGTGTATATGTGTGTGTGTGACAGCTCGGGTGTGGAGGTCAGGGAACAACTGCAGGAATCCGCTCTCTCTTCCACCCTGTGGAACCCAGGCGATCTGACTTGGCCAGCAGCACCATTACCTGCTGGGCCATCTTGCTGCCTTCTGACAGCATGTTAGCAGCTGTAATGACATCCCAGTTCATTACATACCATCCGATCAATTTAAAACACTTTCACCATCCCTAAGAAGCTGCACGTCTGCTGGGCTGCCAGTCCCTGTGCAGATCTCTAGCCCAGCCTCTCTCTGGCAGCCATGGAGGACCTGAAGCTCACCCATCCAGAGCACGGATCCCGTTTATTCCTTTAATAGGGAATGAATGACAGGGCACTGTTACAAGGAGACCTGGCACTTTCCCGTGCATCCATGGACAGCTAATTATGTATGTTCTGACCATGTTTTAGCTGCTAGGAACATCCACATCCAATTTTTTGATGTGAATGTGTGCTTTCCATCCTTTAGGGTTTTCTCATTAACTTAAGAAATACAGCACATGAACAAAGAGTTCTGGGCCAGCCTGGGCTACATACTATAGATCAGTTGTTTAAAAAAACAACGATGAATAAAGTATCACACTTCCCATTAGGAGCAGGCCCACTCTTCCCTCACTTCACCCTGGCCGTGCCCAGGGAGCTTCCCCTCTTCCCCTCCCGACACCCCCAGCCCGTGTCCTTTTCCTGGTGAAGAGAGCTGCCCCTAGACTCTACTGTTTCCAGAACCTTTAGGGTTCTTTGGAGCCAGGGTCAAGTTTTGCTATGGGGAAGGGAGAGGAGGAGGTAATACCCAGAAAGCCTCCAGGCAAGCAGCAGGCAAGAATGCAGCTAGGGAGCCAAGCGTGTGACAGGCAGCCACGTCCTCTTCCCCTCAGCCCTCTCCGTGTGGCTGCCAGGAACTTTGAGACCTCTTGTCGAAATGTTATTTTTGATAAAGGGTGTTGAATTATAAAATAAAAACAAGATGAAATATTAAAATATTAAAAGGGCTGCAGACATAGCTCAGTGGTAAAGCTGTCCCTGGCATGCGTGAGCCCCGAGGTCTATCCCCAGCATACACATTTGAAAAAATAACCAAGTAGGGCTGCAGTGATGGCTCAGCAGTTAAGAGCACTGGCTGCTCTTCCAGAGGACCCAGGTTCAGTTCCCAGCAACCACAGGGTGGCTCACAGCCATTTGTAACTCCAGTTCCAGGGGTTCAACACCCTCATTCAGACATACACGCAGGCAAGACACTAACTCATATAAGATGACAATAAATTTTAAAAAATAACTAAGTTAAAATTTAAAGTAATTTACGTGATATTTCATTAAAATAAAAATTTATTATAAGTATTACCTATAATTTATGTAAATATAATTATGTTATTATAATTATAATATATTGCACTTAATTATAATTCATTTTAAATTATTTTATTGTTTGTTTATTGTGCTGGCTAGTTTGATATCAATTGACGAAAGCTAGGGTCATTAGAAGAGGGATCACAGTCAGGCAGTGGTGGCGCACGCCTTTAATCCCAGCGCCCCAAAGGCAGAGGCAGGCGGATTTCTGAGTTTGAGGCCAACCTGGTCTACAGAGGGAGTTCCAGGACAGTCAGGGCTACACAGAGAAACCCTGTCTCGAAAAACCAAAGAAAAAAAGAAAGAAACAAGAAAGCAGGCTGAGCAAGCCAGTGAGCAGCAGCCCTCCATGGCCTAGCTCCTGCCTCAAGGTTCCGGCCCGACCTGACTTCCCTCAGTGATGGTCTGTGGAGTTGTAAGCTAAAACAAACCCCTCCCTCCACTAGGTGTTTTCTGTCAAATAACGTCTTATCACAGCAATAGAAACTTAACCAAGACATTCATTTGCTCTCTGTTTTTGGTTTGTTTTTTTTTATGTATGTGTGTATCTTGGTTTTTCGAGACAGGGTTTCTCTGTATAGCCCTGGCTGTCCTGGAACTCACTCTGTAGACCAGGCTGGCCTCAAAGTATTTATTTATTTATGTTTAAGCATGTGTAGGGAATGCTTGCCTGCCATGGTGCCCTTATGGAGTCAGGGGACAGTTTGATGATGCTCTCCTTCCACTTCCTCTGGCTTCTGGGTCTAAACTCAGGTTCCAGGGATCGAGCCTAGTTTGTCAGATTTTCATTGCTGAGTGGCGAGTGTGTTCACCACAGAACCTGCTTACTGGCTCTACTTTGGTTTGGTTTGATTTTTGAGTCAGGGTCTCACTATGAACCCTGGGTGTCTTGGAACTTGCTATCTAGTCCAGGCTAGCCCTAAACTCACAGATATGCCTGCCTCTGCTTCTGGAGTGTTGGAATTAAAGATAGGAATCTCTGTGCCCACTACGTAAGAGTTTTGACATTTTAAATCTCATCCTATTATTTATTTGTTTATTTGTTTGAGATGGGAGCTCTTTCGTAACTGGGTTTTTTGTTTTTTAATGACAAGATTTCACTAAGTATCTGAGGTTGGCCTCAAACTCATAATCCTCCTGCCTCGGACTCCCAGTCGATAATATCATAGGCATGTGCCACCATGCCTGACATAATTTTAATTTTAAAACTTTTAAAAATCAGATAGAAAGAGAAGGATCATTAGTTTAAGGCAAATAGCCACATAGTTAACTTGAGGCTAGCCTGGGCTAGAGGTGGTACCGCGTCTCCAAACAAACAGACAAAAAGTAAATAAAAACAAAAAAATCAACTTTACTCATTCCTCTCTCACTGTTCATGTTTGGTTCTATTTTCTACGAGGTGATCAGCTGCCTCATGTCCCTGCTGTCATACCTCCTTCACTGTGATGGGTAACCCCCACCCCAGCGATGAGCCATGATAAACCCTTCCCTCTTTAGGGTCTGTTCTGCCAGGTGTCAATCACAGTAACCGGAAGAATAACTAACCAGGCAATGTTGACTGGCTGCTCATTTTCTGAGGTAGGGTCTTCTCTGATTTGTCCACAAATGTAGTCAAAGCCTCATATATTGTGGTATAGAACACCTAAATGGGAGATGCTCAATAAATATTTATTAAATAAATCTCAGGCTGGGGAGATGGCTCAGTGGTTAAGAATGCCGACTGCTCTTCCCGAAGGTCGTGAGTTCAAATCCCAGCAACCACATGATGGCTCACAACCATCCATAATGAGATCTGATGCCCTCTTCTGGGGTGTCTGAAGACAGCTCCAGTGAGCAGGGCCAGAGCGAGAAGAAAAAAGTATCCGAAGACAACTACAGTGTACCTACATATAATAAATAAATAAATCTTTGAAAATAAATAAATCTCATTATAACTAACCATGTTTTGTGGGTTTTTGTGGTGTGTGTGTGTGTGTGTGTGTGTGTGTGGTGTGTGGTTCTGGGGTCCAATCCACTCTATGATTTGAATATTTTCTTCATAGTTTGGAAAGCCACACCAGCAGTGTCTCTGGGTCTCCGGCATCACTGAGAGCTTCAAGTGCTGATTTCCAGAGTGAAGTTACTGGGAAATTGAGCATGGCCCTCTCTTGCCCTCCCACCTTCCTCCAAGGCTCAGTGAGAAGGCTTCTTGGCTAGATGCTGCCTCGTCCCTCCCGGGTTTTCCAGTCTCTAGAGTCAGGACCTCAACTGCTTCCTCTCTTTTGGGTTTTTGAGACAGGGTTTCTCTGTGTAGCCCTGGCTGTCCTGGAACTCACTCTGTAGACCAGGCTGGCCTCGAACTTAGAAATCCGCCTGCCTCTGCCTCCCGAGTGCTGGGAACAAAGGCATGCCCAGCTTTTTTTTTTGAACATTTACTATGTCCATGGAGGCCCTCTGGTGAAGTTCCTAAACGGAGTATCCCAGGACACACCAGAATGATCTTAGAGAGATCTAGACAGTAACACAGACACACCTGTCTGGGTGCCTTACAAAAAACCGGCAAAACAAAATAACAATAACAAACCAAAAACTGCAGTCGTGCCTACCCCCCCCAACCCCCTCAGTCTGGTCAAGGAAGCAACTCTCGTTCCTTATTTACTGATATTACTTCCTCTTGAGACCAGCTTTATGGCTCTTTTGATGTAGAGTGAACTGGCAAACCGCACCCAAAAATGATCACAGAGCCGAAAATAAAGATGTAGATTCTAATCTAATGCCAAAATCTGAGCTTCTCAGGCACAGTGGTAGTGTTAGAACACATTACATGTGTTAAGGAAAACAAGACAAGACAAACAGACAAAACGGGCCATGTCTCTGATCCCAGCACTCAGAAACAGAAGCAGGTGAATCTCTGTGAGCTCAAGGACAGCCTGGTCTACAGAGTGAGTTCCAGGCTAGCCAGATAACTAGACATATTGAGAACTGTCCTTTTTTTTTTTTTTTTTTAAGATTTATTTTATGTATATGAGTACACTGTCACTGTCTTGACACACACACACCAGAAGAGGGCATCAGATCCCATTACAGATGGTTGTGCGCCACCATGTGGTTTCTGGGGATTGAACTCAGGACCTTTAGAAGGGCAATTAGTGCTCTTAACCACTGAGCCAGCTCTACAGCCAGAGACCTGTCTTAACAAAATAAGCAGGGCAGTTCTTCTTCATCAAGAAGAACTTGGGACAGGAAAACCATGGTGGCTGAGCAGGTCCGTGTCCTTCCGCGTGAGTGCAATCCTCTTCTTCAGGAGTAGAGGGCGCGCGACCTCCACGCGCCAGAGCTTTCTGCTCTTCCTTGCCTAAGAATTCTCCGTCAGGGGAAATTTCTTCAGATCCACCCACTTTGTTCCTGGATCAGATTTCCCCGTCTAAATGGCAGAGAATCTCTTGTCTGAGCAAACACTTCAGGCAGCGTTGCCAGGATCTCACCTGCTTTCCCTGCTCCGCAGGTGCTGTTAGGAGACAATCTGCTTCTCACAAGCAAAGAGCCCAAGGACATCTATGATACAGAGATGCCAATCGAAGTTGGCCAAACAGTGAACCTCGGGCTGGCAACATTCGCTGGGTGAAGTGCTTGCTATGCACTCGCAAGGGCCTGAGCTGGGATCCCTGGCACTCAGGCTGACATCTGGGTGTGGCTCTGCATATCTGTAACCACAGAGCAGGTAGAGACCAGAAGGATCCCGGGGCTCATGGGCCAGGCAATCTATTAGAAATAGTGAGCTTCAGGGTCAGTAGGAGACCCTCTCTTAGAAACTAGAGGAAAGCCGGGCAGTGGTGGCGCACGCCTTTAATCCCAGCACTCGGGAGGCAGAGAAACCCTGTCTCGAAAAACAAAACAAAACAAAAAAAAGAAAAAAGAAAAAAAGAAACTAGAGGGAAGCGTGATAGAAGACACTCTCCACCAACCTTTGGCCTCTTCATGCGCCTGGAACACACAGACACACGCATGTGCATACACACAGAGAGCAACGAGCTAGGGCTCAGGGACCTGTTGAAGGCATCCTTGGATGAAAGAGCCCGGACTGGGCAGACAACTGCAGGCTCTGCAGATCACATGGCCACTCTGAGCCTCAGTTTCCTAATCTGTCCAGGGGAGTAGTGCATCTAATACACGGAGGATATTGCAGAATTTCTACCATTTGAAATCCTGAATCTTGCCGGGCAGTGGTGGCGCACGCCTTTAATCCCAGTACTTGGGAGGCAGAGGCAGGCGGATTTCTGAGTTCGAGGCCAGCCTGGGCTAAAGAGTGAGTTCCAGGACAGCCAGGGATACACAGAGAAACCCTGTCTCAAAAAACAAAACAAAACAAACAAACAAACAAACAAAGAAACAAAAAAGAAAGAAAAAGAAAGAAAGAAATCCTGAATCTTGTCTAGAAGAAGACAGATACTTCCAGACCCGACTGTCGTGGAAGCCTGGCATCAGGATTGCCCACTGCATGAAACCCACCACCACTCTCCAATGCCTACAGGAACTGGGACACAGGAACTCGCCACCAGGGTTGAGCCTATGTCTGGCCCCTCACTCTTGCAAAGCTTCTCCAACCTTCTGGGACTTGACCCATCCGGGTCTGTCTACATGAGTCACCCTCCCCTGCTTAGCCACTCTTTCCCAGCCTTTCCCTCTGCTACAGACCGGGTGTTTGTGCCCTCCGCTCTACAGCTGTTTATGCTGTAAGGGGTGGAGCCAGTGAGGGGAGGGGCTTAGTGACCTTGCCAAAAAAAAAAAGGCCCAAGGGAGCATGTTTGCTCCTCCTGTCCTGTGAAGAGAAAGAAGGCTCCATCAGGACCGAGAGAGGGCTCATCTGTTAAAGGGCCAGCGAGTGCAGCCCAAGTCAGTTCAGAAAGTAACAGTAATTTAGCAGCATCAGGTATTGGGTCTAGCTGTGTATAGTAGGAAACTCAAGGCCGTGGTGTATTCCAAATCCGGCCTAATTTCTTTCAGAAACAGCATTGGGGGCCCCACAATGTCTCCATTACCCTTTTACCTTACTATCTTCAGGGCGTGGACAGGCTCTAGATCCCAGGAGACCTGTGTGGGGCTGCCACCTGCCGGCCAAGGGTCTGAGCTCACTCATTTGCATATATTATATTCTATTATATATTAATATAAATCACATAATTTATATTATATGCATATATAATGTAAATATCATATATATATATCCAGGTGCAATGGTAGATTCCTATAATTCCAGGTACTCAGGAAGCTGAGGCAGGAGGATTGCAAGTTGGAGGCAAAAGTTGGAGCAATTCCAAGGCAGCCTAGGGCTAGATAAACAAGACTTTGACTCAAACGGTAGGGGGTTAAAATGAGGGGAGAGGGTGTAGCTCTTGAAACAACTGAGAAACAGTTCAAATTTTGTGACTAGTGAGAGGTTTTAGTCTGAATCAGAATTCTCAGTCTTCAGGCTGAGGATGAAGCCCAGGGCCTGCCTGGGATGCGCAGAGCGCAGGGTCCAATCTCCATAAGGTTATACACTAGGCAGGGCGATGCGTGCCTGTAAACCCAACACTCAGGAGGCAGGAGCCTCACTCACCCTTTCTGCGGGTCATATTTAGGCCTGGGATACATGAAACCATGTTTCTAAAACCATAAGAATTTATAATGCTCTCCCCTCTGAGGACAGCCATCCTGTGTTCTTTGGGATAAATTAATTGCTCTCTCTCTCTCTCTCTCTCTCTCTGATAAGGTCTTGCTCTGTGGCCCTCAAAATCCTCCTGCCTCAGCCTCCCCAGTACTGTGATTTAACACTTCACTCTCTGGCATCTTTGTCAGATGGTCTTTTGTTTGTTTGTTTGTTTTTGTTTTGTTTTTCGAGACAGGGTTTCTCTGTATAGCCTTAGCTGTCCTCTGTAGACCAGACTGGCCTCGAACTCAGATATCCGCCTGCCTCTGCCTCCTGCATGAGTGCTGGGATTAAAGGTGTGCGCCACCACTGCCTGGCTTTGTTTTTCATTTTAATTAAAAAAAAAAATTATTTAGGCCGAGTGGTGGTTGGAGGCAGAGGCAGGAGGATCTCTGAGTTTGAGGCCAGCCTGGTCTACAGAGTGAGTTACAGGACAGTCAGGGCTACACAGAGAAACCCTGTCTCGAAAAAAAACCCAAAAATCAGCAACAAACGTTATTTAGTTTAGGGTGAGTGGGGGCACGCACGTAGAAACAAGATCACAGCCTGTGGTCCTCACGGTCCAGTTAGGTCCTGGTGATCGAACTCAGGTCTTTCATGATCGACAGCTAGCACCTTTACCCACTAAGCTGCCTCTCCAGCCCCCGTTCTGTTTGTTTTTGTTTTGTTTGAGGCAGAGTCTCAGTATGTAGCCCAGGCTGTCCAAGCAACTCCCTCTAAGTCCCAGGCGCTGGAACGACAGGTGTAAGCTGCCACACCCGATTATGACAGTTCGTGGTTCTGCCCTGTGGCTGCAGGTGTGATCAAACTCCATTTTGAGTCATAAGGGAATGAGTTCCGAGAAGCTAAGGCTGCCTAGCTATGTATGAGGACTGGGTTTTATCCTTAGATCACCGGAGATCCAACCTCCCTCCGAGTGACCAACCCATGGCGAGCCAGAAGGAGTCCAGCTGCAAAGGAGACCATTTCCTCAAGAAAACTTAAAAGCAGCCAGGCAGTGGTGGCGAACGACTTTAATCCCAGCACTCGGGAGGCAAAGGCAGGCAGATTTCTGAGTTCAAGGCCAGCCTGGTCTACAGAGTGAGTTCCAGGACAGCCAGGGCTACACAGAGAAACCCTATCTCAGGAAAAAAAAAAAAAGCATCACAAATGATTTCGGTTTAAAAATGGTTAATTATATTTGTTGTTTCTTTGATTTTTTTATATATATGAGTGACTTACCTACGTGTATGCCAAGGGACCACATGTGTGCAGTGCCCTCCAGGGCCAGTAAGGGCACTGGATCCCTTGGAACTAAAGTTACCAACATTGGTGGGTACTGGGAATTGAACCATGGTCCTCCGCAAGAGCAGCCAGTGCTCTTAACCACTGAGCCATTTCTGCAGCTCTCTGTTCTTGTTTAATTTTGAGACAAGGGTCTCCTGTGGCTCAGGCTGACGATGACCTTGTGTTTCTGAGCCTCCTACATAGGTGTTTAGTATCACAGGTACGTGCCTCCGGACGTACCCAATTCTCTTCCGAACATGAGATTGAACCCAGGCTCTTTTTTTTTTTTTTCGAGACAGGGTTTCTCTGTGTAGCCCTGGCTGTCCTGGAACTCACTCTGTAGAGCAGGCTGGCCTCAAACTCAGAAATCCACCTGTCTCTGCCTCCCGAGTGCTGAGATTAAAGGCGTGCGCCACCACGGCCCGGCAAACCCAGGCTCTTGTGCGTGCCTGGATAACACTTCACTTACTGAGCTACAGCCCCAGGCTCTTCTTACTTTACTTTTCCTTCCCTTGAGACAGGATCTCTCAGTTCCCAACCTTGCTCAACATGGCCTCAAGCTCAAGGCAATGCTCCTGCCTCAGGCTCCTTCGGACAAGTGTGAGCTACGCTCCAAGCTAAAATTAGCTCCCTTAAAAAAAAATTTCCTTATCTTATTCACTTACATGTACCCCTCTGTTCCTCTGTGTGTGCACAAGTGTGTGGGTGCCTAAGAATGCCAGAACAGTGTACCAAATCACCTGGAGCCGGACTCAGAGGTAGTTAGGGTCACCTGATATGGGTGCTATGAACTGAAATCCAGTTAACCAGAAGCAGACAGCTGAGCTGACTCTCCAGGCCCTAAAATCAGTCCTTTCGGACAGCCCTGTTCAGCTTCTGTGCAGAGTGAATGGGAAGCTGATTTAAGCAAGTCTCAGGCTGCTCCCCTGCCCCAGGAATCAGTTATAAGCAATTGTCTCAAGGCTGGTTTATATCACGCGCAGAATTGCTAGACACAGAGTTGGGTCCCCACATAGATATGCCTGCATTTAAACTATAGATTTCTCTATAGGTTGCTATCTCCTCCACCCAAGTCTGTGGGCCCATGTCTATAAATTCAAACAGTCAATGGTCAAGATTACTGTTTTAAAACTAGCATCTGTACTGAGTATGCGCAGAAGTCTCTTGCCACTATACTGTAAGCAGTACGGTAGACAGGCTGCATTTACTGGGTTTACACTGACTGGAAGTGTGTGGGGAGCCAAGCCTGCTGGTACCGGCCTATAACGTCTCCCACTCAGAAAGCTGAGGCAGGAGGACAGCAGGCTGGAGCAATATAAGTCTGCCTGGGCTTGCAGAGTGAGATCAAAGCTTGGACATGCCGGGCAGTGATGACGCACGCTTTTAATCCCAGCACTTGGGAGGCGGAGCAGGCGGATTTCTGAGTTTGAGGACAGCCTGGTCTACAGAGTGAGTTCCAGGATAGCCAGGGCAATACAGAGAAACCCTGTCTTGAAGAAGAAGAAGAAGAAGAAGAAGAAGAAGAAGAAGAAGAAGAAGAAGAAGAAGAAGGAGAAGAAGAAGAAGGAGAAGAAGAAGAAGGAGAAGAAGAAGAAGGAGAAGAAGAAGAAGGAGAAGAAGAAG
>JADRCH010000228.1:1896811-1923464 GCA_019843965.1 Rhynchomys soricoides | reverse complement strand
GACCAAGCCCAAAGAAGAGAACAAGTTGGGTCAGGGTTCAAGCCCAGATGGAACCCGCGACTCAGCAGCCGACTCTCTGTAGGCTCATTTCCTCGTTTCTCCAATTGTGTAAGGATGCTTGTGATCCCCTAGGGATACTCTGAAGATTAGGTGAGCAAAGCCGGTTACCTGGATGTGCTTATTTGTGATCTCTCCTTCCCATCTTCAAAAGGATTCTCGCTTCATCTACAGCAATGGGCTACATGCTGTGACAATAGAGCTGAGTTCACAGAACTGAAGCATCCGGCCTCCTCCAGGGAGACCACATGGAGAGGAAGAGTGGGGTTTGGCTTGAGGTTTTCGGTTTTTGGTTTTGGTTTTAAGATTTTATTTATTTTATGTATGAGTACACTGTCACTGTCTTCAGACATACTAGAAGTGGGCATCAGATCCTATTACAGATGGTTGGGAGCCATCATGTGGTTGCTGGGGATTGAACTCAGGACCTCTGGAAGAGCAGCCAGTGCTCTTAACCACTGAGCCATCTCTCCAGCCCCTACTTTTGACTTTTGAGAAAAGCTCTCTCTGTATAACCCAGTCTGGCTTCAAACTGAGAGTCATCCTGCCTCAGCCTTTGGAGGTCCGGGATTCCAGACAGGTATTTGCTACCATGTCCCACTGAAGTATCCTACAGAAGTCTGACTTGGGGACTCGGTTGTAGTGTGCAGGACATCCTGGATTCGATCCTCAGCACTGAATAAAACTGGATCTGATGATACAGGCCTGAGGACTCCAGCTCTTGGAAGGGATCAAGGCCAGCTTGGAATACATAAGAGGACCCTGTCTCCAAACCAAGTTAAGTATTTTGCAGTCCTGATCTGACCATCTCATTTAGGAGCAGACTAAGGAGAATATATCCAGACAGCAGTGACACACAAAGGCTTCTAGCAGCTAAAAGTAGAAACAAATAGATGAAGAAAATGTCATCGAGGATGAACATGTAACTCAATGACTTACGTAGTACATGTGCCATGAGCACACACGTACGACCCCCTAGCATGGCTGCAGCCATTTTGTTCCATGCCCGCCAGCGATTTCATATTGATGCTGTAATGTGCCTGCCAGTCATTGACTCAGAAAAATAACTTGGCTCAGAGCAGGGTCAGGTTGACCACCTACCCTGTTATGTTCTGTATGTTATGAGCTTTGTTAGTCTTAAGGAATTTCACAATCATAAGCTTCACTTGGGATCCATCAACATAAAGGTCGATAGGAACTGTTATGTCTAAAGTCACTTGAGTCTGGGCCGACCACCAGGCAGCACTTCCTGCACCTGCATATGAACCCCTTGTGGTTCTTGTGGTTTTAGCCCTGAGAAATGTTCAGGGTCATAGCTTCAGCTCCTGAAGTCTGAGCTCCATCACTGATCCATCAGTCTTGTGCGGTCAATAAACTATCCCTGTCT
Source organism: Rhynchomys soricoides (assembly GCA_019843965.1). Taxonomy (NCBI): domain Eukaryota; kingdom Metazoa; phylum Chordata; class Mammalia; order Rodentia; family Muridae; genus Rhynchomys; species Rhynchomys soricoides. The sequence goes on along the minus strand of JADRCH010000228.1, from coordinate 1,922,020 downwards.
GACTGAGATTGGTGTTCGTGTGGTTTGTGGGGTGACTCCTGAACCTCAACACCTGCACTCATACACATTCTTACACGTTCATGCACACCCTTAGGTTCACCTCTCTCTCTCTCTCTCTCTCTCTCTCTCTCTCTCATACACACACACACACACACACAGTCACACTCAAACACACAACATTGACTAATTGAGACAATGTCAACAAAAGCAATGAACAATGTATCGACATGCATATGCATCTGTCACAAAGGCATAGATGAACCTCAAAGTAATCACGCTGGTGGAAAGGGGAGACATAAGGGATGACTTAGCATTAAGACTTGCTGCTCTTGGGGGCTGGAGAGATGACTCAGCGGTTAAGAGGGTTAAGAGCATTGACTGCTCTTGAGAAGTTCATGAGTTCAAATCCCAGCAACCACATGGTGGCTCACAACTATCTGTAATGGGATCTGATGCCCTCTTCTGGGGTGTCTGAAGACAGCAACAGTGTACTTACAGATAATAAATAATAAATCTTTAAAAAAAAAAAAAAAAGACTTGCTGCTCTTACAGAGAGAGGACCGGAACTCAGTTCCCAGCACCCAAGTCTGTGGCCCACAATTGCCTGTGACTCCTGCTGTGAAGTCTCTCTTCTGGTCTCTGTGGGCGCCACATGTGCAAGCAAACACAAGCACACACATTCATACACATAAAATATATTCCTATCTTATAGAACAGTCTAGGAAATGAAAACTCACCTGCAGTGACAGAGGGAATCACAGTTGTTGAAATGGAGCTTTGCTTTATGCAATCCACAGACAGGACCTTTCACAGGGTCTCTGCTCCATCTGTCCAGGCCGGAGATGTTGCCATTCCTGTGACTATTAATGACCTTGATTGTGACGAGGGCTTGAGAGGTGGCCATCTCTGTGGACGTTTATCAGATTACACAGTGGAAGAGCACACAATGTATTGTTGGTCTATACACCTCCACAAGGCAGTGTGCATTTTATTTACTTATTATTTATTTTTATTATCTTTCAAGATTTATTTATTTATTATAGGAATGCTCTGTCACTGTCTTCAGACACCCCAGAAGAGGGCATCAGATCTCATTATGGATGGTTGTGAGCCACCATGTGATTGCTGGGATTTGAACTCATGACCTTTGGAAGAGCAGCCAGCACTCTTAACCACTGAGCCATCTCTCCAGCCCTATTATCTTTATTTTTAAGTAGAATTAATTATATATAATATAAATAATAAATAATAACAAATATTTTATTATTGTATCTATTTTATTTTATATTTTTATTATTTATCATTTCATTTTAGTTTTATTTATTATTGCTATTAATTGTTATTATTATTAGTTATTGCGTGTGTGCACCCATGTGAATATAGGATGATGTATCCTTGGTTACAAATGCACTCCTACAGATATGTGGAACGCAAAGCACCATCTGTAGGAGCCAGTTCTTGCCTTCTACCTTGGATTACAGGGAGGGAACTCAGGTTACAAGGCTCTGGTGACAATCGTGTCTGCCCACATCTGCCAGCCCTAGAGCTCCTTTTACAAAAGTCTCTCTCTAGGGCTAACATGCCCAGCAAACACGAACCCCTGGCTTTGATTCTCAATACTGCATAAAGCCAGACAGTGGTCCCAGCACCTAGAAGGTGGAGGCAGAAGAACCTGGAACCTAGATCATCCTCAGCTACATAGTGAATTTGAGGCCAGATTGGGCTATAAGAAACTCAGTCTTTTAAAAAAATGTGCTCACGCCAGGCAGTGGTGGCGCATGCCTTTAATCCCAGCACTCGGGAGGCAGAGGCAGGCAGATATCTGAGTTCGAGGCCAGCCTGGTCTACAGAGTGAGTTCCAGGACAGCCAAGTTTACACAGAGAAACCCTGCCTCGAAAAATACAAAAAACAAAACTATATATATATATATGTGTGTGCTCGCTCATGAGACTCCGCTCCGCTCAGCGGAAGAGCACTCTCTAAGTTTACACAAGGCTATTGGTTTCATCCACAGAGAAGAAAATAAAAAGCTCTCCTCATCCAGGCATTTTCTGAGAGACTGGGAAAAGATTTTAATTACTTCTAATTACATTTTTTTTTCTGCCAAATAAGTCACCACACAGAGATGAGGCAATGAGAAGCCTTGGTTATATTTGGCTTGCATTTATTACACATAGAGCTTGGTGTCTGTCGCAAAAAATAGCCTGGCGAGGGTAATTAAGGCGGCTCTTCCAGATACCACCCGTCCGTTCGACAGGTTCAGGTGAAGTAAGCTAAGAAAGATAACACTGTGATGCTCAGTAACGCCAGAGACTTTGGCAGTCAAAATGTGTGTAAATGTCAGAATCTGACCAAAGCACAGCGGAAGGCAGGGGGACCGGGCAGGTCTCCAGGGCCACATCAACATCCTGTGACTACACAAGTTAACAAGCTCCTCCAGCAGCCCGGGTGATTACAGCAGCTATGATTGCAAAATGCTTCTCTTTGGTGTTCCCCTTTCTCTGTGTGCTCGGTAAAGATTGGTTCGGTTTTCCAGGCGACAACACTGAGGCTCGAGGACAGAGAATCTAAGACCCAAACCTGTAGCCATGGCTGGCCGAGACCAGGCTAGCTTTGAACTCACAGAAACCCTTTGCCTCTGCCTCTCAGGCGGTGAGATCAAAGGCGTGTACCTCCACGCCCGTTTCCAGCCTCTCACATGATCTGCATTTCTTCCCACCCAGACACACCTGGATCAGATAGGCTTTTTTAAAAACGATTTATTATGTTCACAGCATTCTTCCTGAATGTATGCCTATGGGCCAGAAGAGGGCACCAGATCTCACTATCTGATGGTTATAAGCCACCACGTGGTTTCTGGGACTTGAACTCTGGACTTCTGGAAGAACAGGCTTGACCACCCCAAATAGGCTTTCTTTATCTCTCCTTCCCAGAGGTCACTTTGGAAGCCAATGATGGTTTGGGTTGGGTCTGGTTTGATTTGGTTTAGGTTTGGTTTGGGCTTGGTTTGGTTTCGGTGTGGTTTGGCTTGGGTTTGGAGTTCTTTTGAGACAGGTTCTGTGTACAGAGGCCAGGCTGGCCATAAATTAGAAATCTTCCTGCATCTGCCTGCTGAATGTTGGGACCACAGATAACATGCCATCACATCCTAGTGTGCGTGTGTGTGTGTGTGTGTGTGTGTGTGTGTAACCATCCACCATGTCATCGTGTGTGTGGATACACTCCTCCAAGTAGCACGTGTGGAGGTCAGACGTTGATGTCTGGGTGTCTTCCTCTATCTTTTACCTTACTTTTCCAGACAGGGTCTCTCGCTGAACCTGGCAATCATCCTTTCAACCATACTGGCCAGACTGCAGCTCCAGTTCTTCTATCTCTGCCACCCAGGTACAAGACACCAAGACAGCATTTTACGTGGGTCTCAGGGACCAGAGGTAAGGTTGCTTGGAAAGTCCTTTATCTACTAAGTTGTCATCTTCTTCGGACCCTGACTGGTTTTATGGACCCAGGGTGTCTCGCTGGGACCTAGAAATCAACAACTGTCCATGTTGGCCAGCCAGCAAACCCACGTGTTCTGTGACACACACACACACACACACACACACACACACCAGTACTGGAATTACATGTGTACACTCCCGTGCCTGGCTTTCTCATGTGAGTTATGAATGTTAAATCATGTCCTGGAGCATGCAGTGTGTGTGTGTGTGTGTGTGTGTGTGTGTGTGTGTGTGTAGGTGCGAGAGAGGGAGGGAGGAGGGGGAGGGAGGGAGAGGAGGAGAGGAAGGGAGGGAGAGGAGAGAGAGAGAGAGAGAGAGAGAGAGAGAGAGAGAGAGATAGATTGATTTACAAATCTAGCCCCTCTGCCGGGCAGTGGTGGCGCACCCCTTTGATCCCAGCACACAGGAGGCAGAGACAGGTGGATTTCTGAGTTCGAGGCCAGCTTGGTCTACAGAGTGAGTTCCAGGACAGCCAGGGCTACACAGAGAAACCCTGTCTTGAAAAAAAACAAAACAAAAACCAAATCTAGCCCATCAGTGGTGTTTTGGACTAAGGAGAGGGGTTCCAGGAGCCTCTGAGCCACATTCTAGAAACAAAAGAATTAAAGAGTCACACACTCTCCCGCCACCTGCCCAGGCAAACTGATGTGTTTGTTTTGTAAATCTATCAGCAATGTCTCCTGTAAACTTACTCAGGTTATAAGGCAGATACATCTTATCATTCTTTTCTTCCCCATTTAATTTGCTTATTTTCGAGGCAAGTTCTCCCCCAAGTAAACCAACAAAGCTCTTTCTGCCTCTACCTCCTGAATGCAGGGATTCTAGGCCAACACACACTGTTACAGTTTTTTCAAGGTTTGACTGTGTAGACCAGGCTGGCCTCTAGTTCACAGATTCACCATCCTCTGCCTCCAGAGCGCTAGGATCAAAGCTGAGGCCCACCGCTCCCACAACCCAGCTAAACTGATTTAAGAGAGCTATTGTGTATGAGATTTAACTTGCAAGATGAATTTGTTTATTCATTCCACAAATGAATTCAATATGTGAGACCATTAATAAATAGTGAGTGGAGCTCACTGTGTATGGGCCAGGCATGTGCCCAAGTATTTGACAGGCATGTGAACAATTCATCGTTAGAGAACAAGTGTGTGAGGCAGCTTCTCTTATGTCTCAGTCTGTGTGGGCTGCAAGAACACAGACCCATAGATGGAGAGATTTATTTCTCATCATTCTGCAAAGTCCAGGGTCAAGGCGACAGTAAAGCAACCTTGGAATGAGGCCTCTTGGCTTGGGAGTCGTATATGCCCATGGGGCTGGAGAGATGACTCAGCTCCTGCACTGGATGGTCTTACACAGACCTGGGTTCAGTCCTCAGCACCCATGTGGTGACTCACAACTGTCTGTAAGGCCATTCCAGGGAGTCCAATGCTCTCTTCTGACCTCCTTGGGCATCAGGCATGCACACAGTGCACAGACATACATTCAGGACAAACACACATATACATAAAATAAAATAAGAATACCATAAAACATTAAAAAGAAGCTGGCCAGGCAGTGGTGGCGCACGCCTTTGATCCCAGCACTTGGGAGACAGAGGCAGGTGGATTTCTGAGTTTGAGGCCAGCCTGGTCTACAGAGTGAGTTCCAGGACAGCCAGGGCTACACAGAGAAACCCTGTCTCAAAAAAAAAAAAAATACAAACAAAAATACAAAGAAGAAGAAGAAGAAGAAGAAGAAGAAGAAGAAGAAGAAGAAGAAGAAGAAGAAGAAGAAGAAAAGAAAAAGAATTAACCTTGAGTATGTTCTTGAAAGCTATATCTCTATCAAACCTTGGGGGGTTTGGACTTTAACATATAAATGGGGAGGGGGCACCTATAGCAGACATAATGCACAACAGTTGATTTATCCCTGTGATGGTAAATCTTGATTCAATAGAGAACGGTCTAGTAAATTAGTAATACCCACTTCTGGGTGTATCTGAGGGCCTTTTCGGGGACTGCTAGATTACATCTAGAAGGTTCTGGTCTAATGAATAATTTAATTCTAAGGCAAATCACCAGGTGTGCCAGGCAAGCATTCCACCACTGGGCTGGTCTCACTTCAGCCCTTTCTGTGGCCTGGTGCTTTCCAACAACCATGACTCCAGTTGCTTGGTTCCACCCTAACCTCCCTGCCTTGGAGCAAAGCCCTCTGAAGCTGTGAACTAAGGAACCTCTTCCTTCCGGTTGTTCTGCTAACAAATATCTGTTTTAAAATGAATATACAGCCAGCCAGTGGTGGCGCACGCCTTTAATCCCAGCACTCGGGAGGCAGAGGCAGACAGATTTCTGAGTTCGAGGCCAGCCTGGTCTACAGAGTGAGTTCCAGGATGCCAGGGCTACACAGAGAAACCCTGTCTCGAAAAACCAAAAAAAAAAAAAAAAAAAAGAATGTACACAGTGGTCCATATTAATGTTGACCGAGCATGCAGTCATCTCTATTAGTCAGGGTTGTTTCTACTGTTCTTCCACTCCCCGTAGGTAATCCTTCAGTGACTGTCCTTCCAAGCTAAAGTTTAGACATAATCCTTCACTGTTTCTTTAGGATACATTCCTAGAGCAGTATAGTTCCTGGGTCACAGTGTCTGTGTGCTTTTTAGAGTCCATAAATACACAGTCAGACAAGTCCCACGCTCCTCATGGTACCCTATCCTGGTTCCCAAGCAGTTGCTGATGGCTAGATGGGATTTCTTCTTTTTCTCTGACCTGGGCGGAGCAGGTACCAACCAGTGCAGCTGGCTGCATGCCAGGATCGAGCAGGAGGAAGCCTTCTGGATAAATCAGGCCTGTGGCTGGCGACTCTTGTACAGTCACATTCATTTTGTTAAAACTTGTGACTGTGGTTTGAGGATGTGGTTTAGCTGTTATTTTCCTAGTGTGCCTGAGACTCTGGGTTGGCCCCCCCCCAGCATGACATAAACCAGGCGTGCTGGCGTGCTTCTGTAATCCCGGTTTGGAGAGGTGGAGTCAGGAAGGCCAGTAGTTCCAGACCTTCCTCAGCTATAAGTTTGAGGGCAAGGCAAGAGCCTAGGATTTGGATCTGGGACCTGCACTGGGCCCAACAGACCTCACCAGGAGAGCTGAACCATGGGAAATGATTTCAGGCTGATTGCAGAGCGCTCTATAACCAGTGTGCTAGCTAGGCTGGACCAGCTGGCGTGCAAGCATTAATCAATTTGCTGGTTGATTAACTCGGGTGTGTCCCCTTAAGTTGTTTTCTATGCCTCTTTTCTGCTGGGTCTCCAATGCTGTCACACCGTTGGAGGGTCAGAGCTGGTTCTGGTTTGGGGAGTTGGTTCTGGACTGGGGAGCGGCCCAGTGTCAAATCCTTCCCACATTGTCTGGCTTGGCTCAGATATGTGCTACAGAATCCTAATTGATCCAAGGAATATTTCTCCTAACAGTTTCCTCACTTACTCAACTGTTTTATTAAGTCATCCAAGGCTCTATTCTCAGGCTGGCGAGATGGCTCCATGGGTAAAAGTGCCTGCTGCCAAGCCTGCTGACCTGAATCCTGTCCCTTGGACCAACATGGTGGAATCAAAGTTGTCCCCTGACCTCCACATACAAACATACTGAGGCACATTCTTACTGTGTCCACTAAATAGATAACAGATATAAAAATTATTCCCTAGGCCGGGCAGTGGTGGCGCACGCCTTTAATCCCAGCACTCGGGAGGCAGAGACAGGCGGATTTCTGAGTTCGAGGCCAGCCTGGTCTACAGAGTGAGTTCCAGGACAGCCAGGGCTACACAGAGAAACCCTGTCTCCAAAAAAAAAAAATTATTCCGTAAATGTATTTTAATATTTCGAGGTTGTTCTTTAAAGGGCATTTGTATGCTTTTACCTTTGTTTTTACCTTATTACCTTAGTGTATGTGTGTGCACGCGTGAGTGTGCATGTGTGTGTGTGTGCATGTGTGTGTGTGTGTGTGTGTGTGTGTGTGTGTGTGTATGCCTCTGTGGTCTTTTTCTAGGATGAACCTTTTTGTTCAGGTCAGAACATTCAGTGCTGCAAAGCCTTCTGTTTTGCGGCATACATTTTTGTGGTACATCTAGCAGTGGGTTTAGGGGCTCCACAGGAAGCCTGGTCTAGACCTACCAGGTCCCAGTGTCACTCTTAAACATTTGCTGATTTCTATTCTTCATCTCTTTGAATGAATAGTCATATTTGATCATTTAATGCTTACTTTCTTAGCCGGGCAGTGGTGGCACACGCCTTTAATCCCAGCACTTGGGAGGCAGAGGCAGGCGGATTTCTGAGTTCGAGGCCAGCCTGGTCTACAGAGTGAGTTCCAGGACAGCCAGGGCTACACAGAGAAACCCTGTCTCGAAATTTTTCAAAACAAACAATACTTCCCTTCCTCCACTCTGACTGATGGGGTTGTATCCTTGTAAGCCACCACTAACTTGAAGATCTCTCAAGTCGAAAGGATGCTCCAGGCGTGCCAAAGAGCCAGTTTAACCATCCCTGCTTCAATCATGCTCTGAATGTTTACATTAGCCTATAGTTGGGCAAAGCCATCGACTATACAAGGCATCTCATATAATGTCTTGGTTACATGTCTATTGCTGTGATAAAACCCCATGACCAAGGCAGCTTATAAAACAGAGTTTAATTGGGCTTGTGGTTCCAGAGGGTCAGTGTGGCAGGAACAGCTGAGAGCTCTCATCTGGAACCACAAACAGAGGCAAAGAAACCCTATCTCAAAAAAAACAAAAAAAAAAAGAAAGAAAGAAAGAAAGCAACCAAAGGCATAAGAAGGAAGCCATAATAACTTCTTTCTGAGAGACATGGAGTTTACTTGCAGCCAATTGAAATTATAAACAGTGTAGCAAGGGCCGGCCCTTCCCAAGTATTTCATTGGCTCTCAAGGTGCACGTGATGAGGGAAAGCTAGAAAACAAGACAGATGTGCTTTCTGCCTTTGAAGAACTTGAGATCCAGCAGACCAGAGGCAATCAGGGTCACACTGACAAGTTGTTGCAGTTGGATGTACTTTTTTTTTTTTTTCCCGGTTCAGGGTTTCTCTGTGTAGCCCTGGCTGTCCTGGAACTCACTCTGTAGACCAGGCTGTCCTCGAACTCAGAAATCCACCTGCCTCTGCCTCCCGAGTGCTGGGATTAAAGGCGGGTGCCACCACTGCCCGGCTCACAACTACATTTGAAATGTGTATGTCTATGTATAGAATGAGTTAATGAAGTTGTTGAGTGACTTAAATTGAAAAATAAACTCAAATAAAACTGCCAAGCCATGTTTGTTAGGATTGAGGAGGGATGGAGGCTAGGAATTAGGACAAAGTTGGGGATCAGAGAGGTGTGTAGACAGGGGCTTAATTTATGGGGTGTTTTTGACTTGTAAAAAGATTTTATGTGTATGAGTGATTTTGTTTGCTTTTATAATTTTTTATTTTTTGAGATCATACTGTAATCACATAATCTCTCCCCTTCCCTCCCACCCTCCATGCCCCTCCCTTGGATTCCTTGCTTAGTCTGAGAAACTTAGATTTTAGCAGCCCGGGGGGGGGGGGGGTAGCCATTGAGGATTTTTGAGCAAGTGTGACAGCAGTTGAGACACGGAGAGGAAGTTGAGGAGGTGAATGGCTGACAGCAGCTCTGAGCCTTGTGACAGCTCCGGTAGGTTGTACTGACTAGAGTTAAGAGTTAAAGCGCTCATGGTGGGGACAGAGGTGAGGATGCGGAGACACAGGTGACAGGTGACAGGGTGAAGTGCACAGGGCCCTGGATTGATTCTCGGTGCTACAGAACAAGCAGAAACACACGACCTCATCAAAGTTAATGAGGGAGATCACGGACTGAACAGAGTGAGACCTAATGCCTGGGGATGCCGGGAGAGACAGAGCCATCCGAGGTGACTGAGAGACGAAAAGCAGTGAAGGGAGGTGGGGGGGATTGGCTTGCAGTGTCTTAGTCCAGGAGCTGAAATTTTCTTTCTTTCTTTCTGTCTGTCTGTCTGTCTGTCTTTCTTTCTTTCTTTTTTATTATTTTGGTTTTCCGAGACAGGGTTTCTCTGTATAGCCCTGGCCACCACTTAGGGCTGGAATTCTACATTGACCTTCCCGAGCTGCCAGACTCCCGGAAGACCTGTCTGATAGCTTTGTTCCCCAAGATGGAGCAAGATCTGATAACTCTGATTCAAAACATGGCTCTTCCTGCTTCGATAATTCCTTCCCTAGGACGACATAAACAACCTCCATCCCTGAGGTCCCAACCACAAGCCAAAGCTCACTCTGGGGACCCAATGAGCTTGTCAGGCTTACAGAGCTTGGTGAAGGCAGAAACATGGCTGACACTCCCCCCCTCCCCAACTCACCCCACCCCTCCTCACTCCCACACCCCATAGTTGCAGAGTCCAGGAGCCCTCTGTTCTTCCTGCATTTATTTGTATATTCCAGCCCCTCCCTGAGACCTTGAAAGCCTTATCTTGGATTCAAGATAGAACTGCATTAAAAAAGAAAAAAAAAAGCTGGGAGTGAGGGGGGTGGGGGGTGGGGCGATGGGGGGGGTATAAGGCTGCACGCCTTTAATCCCAGCACCCTGGAGGCAGAAGCAGACAGATCTCTTTGAGTTACAGGTCAGCTTGGTCTATGAGATGACTTCCAGGATAGCCAGAGCTAGACAGAGAAACCCTGTCTTGAAAAACAACCCGCTCTCTCGCTCTTTCCTTCTTCCTCCCACTCTGTCCCCCTTGCCCCTTCCCCTTCCCCCTCTCTCCCCTTTCCTTCCCCCCTGCTCCTCCACGCCCTCATGGCCGACCTCTACTCCTCTACTCTCTCCCTCTCTCTGCCTCTACCACCCTCTTAACTCCCCTCCCCGTGCCCTGAATAAACTCTATTCTATACTAGAAAAAAGAAAAAAGGAAAAAAAAATACACCCAAAAGAAAAAACAAAAACAAGAAATCAAAACTAAACAAAGTCCTGCCTTATAGGGCTTAAGGAGCCGGCTCAGGGGCTAAGAACACTTGCTGTGGAAAAGCAAGAAGACCTAAGTCCAAATCCCGGGTCCCAAGTTAAAGCCTGGAATGATCACGTGCTCGGAACCCCGACACAGGGTCTCTCACTGAGCCTGGATCTCTCTCGCTAATTCAGCTGGATGGAGCCCAGGTATCCTCCTGCCTCCACCTCCCTGCACTAGCTCAAGGCCAGAGCTTCAACGAACAGCTGCTGAGGGTGGGAACTCAGGCCCTCCCACTTCCACAGCAAGCCCTTTACAGACCGAGCGACTCCCCCGGCACCAATGAGGTAATGAGGGAAATCTTGACATAGACTGATCAAGCTTAAGTACTGAATAAATAGGATCCCAGAGCCTATCTCCTGCTAGGAACTAAAAAGTGAAACTGCTGATTGGGCTTTTTGCTTTGCTTCATAGTTTCTCCCCCTTTGGTTAATGGGCCAGTTCTCAAACCCTGTTTCGAAAAACCAAATAAATAAATAAATAAATAAATAAATAAATATTCTAGCCCGAGCAGTGGTGGTCAAGACTTAGCTCTGGTTCCAACCACTGGACTCTGGAGGGAGCTTCTGCAAATTTACTGGTTCCTTTTTTTTTTTTTGGTTTTTCGAGACAGGGTTTCTCTGTGTAGCCCTGACTGTCCTGGAACTCACTCTGTAGACCAGGCTGGCCTCGAACTCAGAAATCCGCCTGTCTTTGCCTCCCAAGTGCTGGGATTAAAGGCGTGCGCCACCACTGCCTGGCTAAATTTACTGATTCTAAATAGCCAGGTTTCTAAGATCCCAATTATTCCCTTAACCAATTCCTTTCTGCCTAAGATTCCAAAATCAGACTCTGTCATTGGCAAGTGGAGACTGTAACAGGCTGGGACCCTCACATGCTGATATGCAGCTGAGAATATTTTATGAAGTGTGGTGCACCTTTCTATCACGTGTGTCTTACACCTCTCTGCTCCTCGTCATCCTGCCCCAGAAGAGCCTACACAGACAGAGTACAGGAATTAAAACAAAGCAAAGCAAGCAAAAAAACGGGTCAGGGCTGGAGAGGTGGCTCAGGGGCCAAGAGTGCTCACTGCTCTCTTAGAGGGCTGGAGTTAAGTGGTCAGCTCCCAATGTCAGGTGGAGCACAGCTGCCTATGTCTCCAGCTCCAGGGGACCAGATGCCCTATTCTGAATTTCACAAGTATCTGTGCACACATACATATACACAAAAATAATAAAAATAAAAAATATCTTCAACGGGGCAACCCATTTTCTGGACCCCTCCCTTCTTCGGGAATCTGTTACATTTTAAAACCTCACTTGCTGGCTGGAGCGATGGCTCAGCAATTAAGAGCACTGACTGCTCTTCCAGGGGTCATGAGTTTAATTCCGTTTAATTCCCAGCAATCATATGGTGGCTCACAACCATCTGTAATGGGATCTGATGCTCTTTTCTGGTGTGTCTGAAGACAGCGACAGTGTACTTACATATACATGAAATAAATAATTTTGTTGTTGTTGTTGTTGTTTTTTGTTTTTCGAGACAGGGTTTCTCTGTGTAGCCCTGGCTGTCCTGGAACTCACTCTGTAGACCAGGCTGGCCTCGAACTCAGAAATCCGCCTGCCTCTGCCTCCCGAGTGCTGGGATTAAAGGCATGCGCCACCACTGCCCGGCTCTTTTTTTTTTTGTAAATAAATCTTTTAAAAAAAAACAACCACCTCATTTGCCAGAGAGAAACAAAACAAAACAACAAACAAATAAACAGAAGCCCAGAGAGAATCCCTATGAGATTTGTAGGCAGAACTCTTTTAGAGTTCGTGGGCCTCTTTTGTCCTGGGGACCAGTGTGTTTGCCTGTATCCAAACTGCTTATGCTTTGTCTGGAAATCTCATATAAAAGTTTCAGTTTTCCAAATTCCATGGAAACAAAAAAACTCAGGTGTGACCACACTGAACACGGTTCGGGTGACAGGAAATGTAGACTGTTGTAAGCCATCATGTGGGTGCTCGGATCAAACTTGAATTGTCTGGAAGAGCAGTGGACGCTCCTAACTGCTGAGCAGCCTCTCCAGCCCTTGTCTGATTTTTAATGCATCAGTTGAGAACAAAATGTGGCAAAGTTACACAAACTTTGCAGTCATCTCCTCGCTGTGTGACCTCGGGTGGACCCTTTAACCTCTATGTGCTTTGGCTTCCTTAACTATGAATGGACATGGCAGTTCACGGAAAAATATAGCAAGCTTCAGGAGTGTTGGTCAAGGAAGAGGAATTGGACTCCATCTCTAGGACCCACATTAAAAAGGTGGATGGATCCCTGTGTGTTGGAGACCAGCATGGTCTACACAGTAAGTTCCAGCCCAGACAGGGCCCCTAGAAAGCCTTTCGTGAGACCCCGTGTTGGACAGTACTAACCTCTGAGTCACACTGTCTCCTCTCTTAGGACCACTCTGGGGCAGTTCACAGAGGATGACCGCGGCTTGGGCTTATTGACTGTCAACCTCCCTTTATAGAAGGTGGGGCAGAAAGGGTCATGGGACTCTCACCTGAGTATCCAACACGCTCCCCAACCAGTTGCATGCAGTTCTGCCCTGATTGCACCTCAGGGGTTATGGAGGGATTAGGACTTCCGTCTCCCTCTACCCAGCCCGGGAGGAGTAATTGTCCCTGCTGGAGTAGAGATCTTTCTTGGTGGCTGCTTTAAATTCATCCACCTTTCTGCCTACCACCCCACTGTATACCAGGCTTATAAGTAAGTCTCATAAACTCACTGGCTTCTCAGTACCTTAGTTTTTGTTGTTGTTTTTGTTGGAACCACGGTATGTGTGTTAGATTTGTCTATATCTTTCTAGGGTAAGGGAAGGAATCTTAGCAACACCCCGGCTTTTAAAATAACTAAATAAACAAACAAATGAGCCAGACTTGGTGGTTTGCTTCTCAGCACTGGGAGGGTGGACACAGGCAGCTCTGGGGCTCTCAGGCTATCCAGTCAAGCAATGGCGGCAGACTCCAGGTCCAGGGAAAGATGGAGAGACCCTATCTCAAAACAGAAGGTGTAGGGATGGTGAGCTGACTCAGCAGAGAAAGGTGCTTGCTTGCCTTTCAAGCTTGCCGACCTGAGGTTGGTCCTCCCAGAACCCAAGTAAAAGTGGAGGGAGAAAGTTGTCCCTAAAGCTCCCCTCAGACTGTAAAAATTCATTAAGACGAGGTCAGTACAGCACAATACATTATAGTTATTCATGTTGAAGACTCAGGGAATTCTGAGAGCTTAGATTTGAAGGGCTCATCAAGATGCTTGGCTCATGGCAGGGGCTTGGAAAATGTCCCATTTATTACGTATACTTTTTGTGCACATGTAGGCATAGGTACCACGATGCACGTGTGCAAGTCAGAGAACTGCTTTCAGAGTCATTTCTCTTTGTACCTCGTGAGTCCCAGGGATAGAATTCAGGTCGACTTGCTTACCCGTCCCTCCAGCCTTGTTCCCTAAGTGCTAAAAAGGGTTAGTCAGGTTTTGTTGGTGTCTGGATCAGAGCTGAGCAATCCAAGCACCGTGTTCTTGAGAAAAGGCCCACATAGCTAAGAACAGCCCAGTCCCCAAATGGCTATGAAGTGTGGAAGAGTTGAGTGGGTAGAAGCCCTCATGAAATATCCAGCCACACCCTCCGATTGGCATAGGACCCACTGGGCTTTGGAGGACAGGAAAGACAGGTATGTGAACTAGGGATTCAGACAGGTCCAAACCAGCCTCACAGGCTTGGCAGAAGCAGGCAAAAGCTAGATAGAAAAAAATAGCAAGGGGCCAATGGAGAAGAATCTTTTTTTGTTTGTTTGTTTGTTTGTTTTTCAAGACAGGGTTTCTCTGTGTAGCCCTGGCTATCCTGGAACTCACTCTGTAGACCAGGCTGGCCTCGAACTCAGAAATCCGCCTGTCTTTGCCTCCCAAGTGCTGGGATTAAAGGCTTGCGCCACCACTGCCCGGCCATGGAGAAGAATCTTAAGGTTGCACCTGCATGAGATAGCTTGAATTAGGGCTGGACCTGAGCCCTGGGCTGGGGTCTGCAGAATGGAGTTTCAAGAAGCTGGATATGGATGTAGTACATACCTGTAATCCCAGCACTTGTGGGGCTGAGGCAGGAGGATCACCTGTAAGGTCAACCTGTATTATACAGTAAACTCCAAGTCAGCCTAAGATACAGCGTGAGATTTTGCCACAAAACAAAACAAAAACAAACAAGCAAACAGCAGGGGCTGAGCTCAGTGTGCCTCAAGTGAGTTCGCAACCATCTCGGTCTACATGGAGAGTTCTTGGCTGATATTAAAAAGACCCTCCAGAGCCGGGGAGTGGTGGTGCACGCCTTTAATCCCAGCACTCAGGAGGCAGAGGCAGGTGGATTTCTGAGTTCGAGGCCAGCGTGGTCTACAGAGGGAGTTCCAGGACAGCCAGGGCTACACAGAGAAATCCTGTCTCGAAAAAACAAAAACAAAAAACACCATCCTGCCCAAAAACCCACTAAGGGATGAGGAGCAAGGGCTTTGGGGACAGTAGGATATAAGAGCAAGCCAGAAAGCCCTTGGTCAGGATTAACTTCACAATGGCAGTCAGGTCCTGGGGCAGTGGGCCAGGCAGCCAGTTGAGATTATTGGGGGACAACCATAAGATGAACTGGGATAGAGGGGAATGGTCACATCATTGGCTTTGATTTGGGGACCACTACTCTCAGGCCTTGTCTTCTTGGGTGAGGTCTCTGTGCCACTGTAGAATGGCTTACCCGGGTCATTTGTTTGACTCCTCTGGGGAGACGACTCTGGGGGAAAAGTCTCACCACAAAATGGGGCTGAGTGGGTGGCTGTTCTCTAATGCACTGACAGGGGCCTAAAGCATTTGGGATGTGCTCCTACCTGCCCAGGGAGGCTCAGGCTCCTGGGAGCGACTCACCACCAGCTAAGGTGAGCCAGACTCCTGCCCTGGCTCCAGCTCAAAGCCTCCAGGCTCGGCTGTAACTCTAGATGCTCACGGCAGCAGAGGTTTGTAGTCTCTGGGGCAGCCTCCAGGCCTCTCCACACTGTGTTTCTAGAAGCTGCTCTGGTGGAGTCGGAGGTTCTGTTCTGTCTCTTCTTGTGGGAAAGGTGTGTGGTCCAGAGACCATGACTGATATGCTTTGCTGGAGGTAGTAGATTGGGGCCATTTGGCAGCGTCTAAGACACTTGTTCTAGCAGGCGACTGTTGGGCATCCATTCCAGGATACATATTCACTGCCTTTGCCCTTTCCCACCTAGGACCACTTCCTTCCATACCTACTTGGTCTCTCCATTTGCATCCGCTGGGACCCTTCCGGCCCTTCCTGGATGGCCTTGTGTTGCTGGATTCAAAACGTGGACCCCACTGCCTACCTCTTTTTTGTTGTTGTTGTTTTTTTTGTTGTTGTTTTTGTTGCTTTTTTTGAGACAGGGTTTCTCTGTGTAGCCCTGGCTGTCCTGGAACTCACTCTGTAGACCAGGCTGGCCTCGAACTCAGAAATCCGCCTGCCTCTCCCCCCCCCCCCCCCCCGTGCTGGGATTAAAGGCGTGCGCCACCACTGCCCAGCTGCTGCCCACCTCTTACTTGTGTGTCTTTTAGCTGCTTTCTCTGTTTTAGTTTCCTATGATAGAAAAATAGGGAGAAAAATCTAAGTGTCAGGGGATTGTTAAAATTTTCATTTATTCATGTGTTTATATTTTATGATTAAAATATAATTATGTTATTTCTCCTCTCTCCTCTCCTACCCTTTTCTTGCCCCCTTGCCTGAGTCCCCTGCTTCTTCTCCTTTAACCACGGTTGCTACATAGACGTAGAAACAAGTAGACGACTAAGTACAGCCTGCTGGGTCTGGTTAGTGTTGCCAGCTGTGCTCGGAATTGGAAACCCAATCAGGGGACTCATTCTCTGGGAAGATTCCTTCTCCCTGTCTCGATTGTTGCTAATGGTCTCTAGTTCACCATCTAGGGATGGGTATCAATTTTTTTTCTGCATGAACACATATGTCTTTGCTGTGTGTGTGTATGTGTGTGTGTGTGTGTGTGCGCGCACGTGTGTGTCCTGAACACTGAGATTTATGTGGCTCTGCAGGTCTGACCTCCAGTCCTCACGGCTGCATGTAAGATTAAATATTTAGGGAGTATTCTGCTGAGTGTTGCGAGTTCAGAGGGGCTGCAGGTAGACCCTGGGAAATGGATGAGGAAAAATAGACATCACCTGGCACAGACAGGCTGCTCAGGAAATAGTGGTCTGCCTCCTTCCTTCCCAGGGTCATACCCTGGCTCTAAGACATCCCTGATGTTTGCTGAAACCTTACATACCTGACTGGCTGAGGCAGGAAGCTGAGCTGCAAGAGATGAGCAGATCTAGTCACCTTAGAATGTGCCAACCAAGAAGTTTCTTTGAGGGATTTATGAGATGGGCAAGCTCCAAGGGTGTCAAATAAGTCTTCTAATGTCTGCTGACATGTTCGGCTGGCATTTAAAAATGGGACAGTAAGACTTTGCCTTCAGCTGGGCAGCAGTGGCACACGCCTTTAATCCCAGCACTTGGGAGGCAGAGGCAGGCGGATTTCTGAGTTCGAGGCCAGCCTGGTCTACAGAGTGAGTTCCAGGACAGCCAGGGCTACACAGAGAAACCCTGTCTCAAAAAACCAAAACCAAACCACAAACAAACAAACAAACAAAACAAACAAACAGACAAAAAAGAGTTTGCCTTCCTCGGTCGTGGGTCATCCCTGGATTCCCATAGAGTACCCTGATCCCAGCTTACATGCAGAGGTGGGTGGCATCACCAGTAGCATCTGGCCTTGATGTTTTCCTGCCCATTCAGAGGTGCCACCTCAGATTTTATAGACCGGGTGGTGTCGAACAAGCTGGGGCCTCTGAACATTTCTAAGAAGTTCTTTTGGGCTCTGGGGTGAGTTTAAGTGTTTCCAGTTTTGACAGTGTGATTTGAGGGGTAGAGATTTTCCTAGCATGTTTGAGGCGGGGGATGGGAGGTGGGATTTCGGGGGTTTCCAGCACTGGTATTATGAATGTGCTTCCTACTCTTGGAAGGAAGCCCAGAAATGGAATGGGTGGTTGCAAGGGCCGAGGCTGAGAATAGGAAGAATGTGGGGGAGGGATTCTGAAGTGACCTAGGGAACATAGGGAAAATCTGACTCTAGAGACTTGCGATACCGTCAGAGACAGAAGGAAACCCTTGGGAGACTGTGTTCCCAATGACATCACAGGGCTGGAGAGACGGCTTGTCAGTTAAGAGCACTGGTTGTTCTCGTGGAGAAACTGAGTTTGGTTCCCAGCACCCACATGGTGGCTCACAACCATCCACAGCTCCAGTTTCAGGTGACCCAGCATCCTCTTTTGGCTCCCTTGGGTATCCACCCAGCATGCACATGGTGCACAGACATACGTGCAGGCAGGACACTCATACGTATAAAATGAAAATAAATCTCAAAAGAAAAATCGCAACCTTGTCCGGATAGGGTGATGCACGCCTTTAATCCCAGCACTTGGGAGGCAGAGGCAGGCAGATCTCTGAGAGTTCAAGGCCAGCCTGTTCTACAGAGTGAGTTCCAGGACAGCCAGGGCTACACAGAGAAACCCTGTCTTGGAAAAAAAAAAAAAAAAACAGAAGAGGAAGCAGGGTCCTAGGTACTTTCCTGAGGCCTGGCAACTAAGAGTCAGGAGGTCACTGTGGCCCCAGAGCGACTCTAAAGCCTTCTTGCTCCTGTCACCTACTAGGTGAGACATGACGGGAAGTTAGAGTGGACTGGAGCTGTACGCGTGGGAGCGACTGCCTTGGTTGGAGGGGGTTTCCTCCTGGCTGAGCTCCGGGGAAGCGGAATAAACTGCTGACTCCTCTGTCCTACCTTGGGGTGATTACCTGGGTAGAGGAACGCTGCCTTCTTGCATAGTTTCTCAAATGACTCTGGTGATTGACGGCTTACCAAACCCTACTCTAAATGGGGTTTTGGAGAGCTCTCACCTCCTCTTTCTTGTCCCTGAGGATCTTTCAGAGGAGTCTAGGCTACCATCCAAACCACTCTGAGGCATGCTGGGGAGGTGAGGACAAGCATCGAGATGGCATCTGATTGGTTTCCAAGCCTGGCTCTGTCCTGGGCTTGCCTGTGTGGCCTTGGATAAATGCTTTTACGGTCTCATTTTCCAGTGCCTCAGCTTCCTCAGCTGAGAAATGGGAGGCAGCTGTCCAAGTGCTCAGTGAGCTGGACTCGGTGCTGCGGGATTGTGACCCCAGCCCTGGGAAGCTAAGGGGAGCGGGTGGTGAGTGTGGCACCAGCAGCTGGGCCTGCCTGGGCCACAGTAAGGCCATAGCTTCTGGGTAGAGGCAGGGGCTTTCTAGGGACGCTTCGAAGAGGCTAACATCAGAGCATTGAAACCGGAGTCTGCCACTGACGAGTTAGGAGAAACACGGAAGCACCTGCCGGAAGGGAATGGAACTACCTAAAAATCAAATCCACAGGAAGGAATTTAAAATAAAACCTAAATTGGGCGTAGCTGGCGCACGCCTTTCATCCCAGCGTTCAGGAGGCAGAGGCAGCCAGATCTACAGAGTTCCAGGGCAGCTAGGATTACACAGAGAAACCACATCTTGGAAAACCCCAAAATAAATAATTAGATCGATCGATCGATAGATCTGAAAAGGTTGCATTGCTAGAATAAAGGTAAAGCAAAGATCTCTTTATTTTATTTTAATTTTGGTTTTTCGAGACAGGGTTTCTCTGTGCAGCCCTGGCTGTCCTGGAACTCACTCTGTAGACCAGGCTGGCCTCGAACTCAGAAATCCGCCTGCCTCTGCCTCCCGAGTGCTGGGATTAAAGGCGTGCGCCACCACTGCCCGGCCTAAAATAAAGATTTTTAAGGAATGGATTCTACTACTACTACACACACACACACACACACACACAAATCAGTAACGACAGAATATATGAATATATGAATACAGTATTGACCTCCTTGAATTAATTTACTTGGATAGTACACCAAACCCCCAAATAAGAAAATTCTAACTGAACAAGAAGTAACTGCAAAAATAAACCAGACACTGGGTCATAAGCACATTTTTTTTTTTAATTTAATTTAATTTTTTTTTTTTTTTTTTTTTTTTGTTTTTTGAAACAGGGTTTCTCTGTGTTGCCCTGGCTGTCCTGGAACTCCCTCTGTAGACCAGGCTGGCCTCGAACTCAGAAATCCGCCTGCCTCTGCCTCCTGAGTGCTGGGATTACAGGCGTGCGCCACCACTGCCCGGCCCATAAACACATTTTAATAGAGCTTCGGAACGTTGAAATCTCACAGAATTTATTCAATTAGAAAGATCCAACAATAAGATATCTGGGAAAGCCATAAGTGTTTGGGAAATTAAACAATATGTTTGCAAAAATCCAAATAAATGGCACATATGCCCAAACAAAGTCTGCATGTGAATGTTTACTGTCATTTATAATTCCCAATGCTTGGAAGCAGCCAAGATCTCCTTTGGTAAGACCGAATAAAGAAGCCGGGGATTCTCAGGTAATAGACTTTTACTTGGTGGCCAAAGGGGAATCTGTTGCTGGCAGCATGCCCATGACTTAGGACCCTGATCCGGAGTGCACAGGCTTAGGTTTGCTTTTGAACACTTGCATGTGCACATGTGGAAGCCAGGGGATGTCTCTCTGGAGGCAGGTCTCTTCCTCCATCTTCTGTGAAATCGAGCACAGGATGTCAGGCTGGGCGGGAAGCACCTTTACCTGCTGAACCATCCCACAAGCCTTGCTTTGTTTTTTGCTGGGGACTCAGGTAGTTCAGGCTGGCCTCCAGCTTTTTATGTGTGTGAGGATGATGTTAAATTGCTGATCCTCCTGCCTCCACCTCTCAAATGCTGGGATTTTATTTTGACATCTTATGGGACAACGGGGATCGAATCCTGGGCTTTGTTTGTGCCAGGCAAACACACTTTACCACCAGAGCCAGTCTTACTCTGGACTAAAAATCTGTTTCAGATTAAGACAAGTCTGGAGGATGGGGAGTTGGCTCGGCAGTGACAGGTCCTTGCTGCTGGTTCAGGTTCAGTCAGTTCTCTGCACGGCCGTGGAATTTCATAGTCCTCTTCCGTGACACTGGCTTTCAAGCTTCCTATCCCTGAGAGCTTTTAATACGTTCTCTCACATTGTGGTGACCCCCCACCACAACAGTACTTTATTGCTGCTTTATAAAACTGTAACTTTGCTACGGGTTTGAGTTGTAGTGTCAATATCTGATATGCAGGATATCTAATGTGACCCCCAAGGGGGTCACGACCCCACAGGCTGAGAACCTCTGCTCCATGGGCTTTGCTACATACAAGCAGAACACTCACATACATAATAAATCTAATTTAAAAAAAAATCTGTGAAGAAGCCATAACAGGACTCTGAGTGGCTGGACGGGTACCACCACTGATCAGCGTCTTTATGGATCATCTATACAGCCCTGGGTTAGGTCTCCAATACCAACAAATGCTCTGGGTGTGTTGGTAGGAAGATCCCAGCAGGAGGATCAGAAATTCAGTCCTGCCTAGGAGACTTGAGAGGCAGAGAAAAACTGCATGGGAGGACCTATCCGAGGGAGCCTTGTCGTATGTTGTTCTGATCACGTGACATTCTGGGACCATCATAACTATGGAAACAGTGAGGAGATCACTGCTCCTTAGGGGCTGAGCAGACAGATAAATAGACGCAACTTTGGAATTTTATTTTATTTATTAAATTTTATTTTTTTCTGAGACAGTGGTGTTTCTCTGTGTAGCCCTGACTGTCCTGGAACTCACTCTGTAGACCAGACTGCCTCGAACTCAGAAATTCACCTGTTTCTGCCTCCCAAGTGCTGGGATTAAAGGCGGGAACCACCACTGCCCGGCACAACTTGGGAATTTTAAAGACAACACTAGTCCACAGGACACTGTAATGGTGCATACATACCACGGCATGTAGCCGTGACAGAATTTCTGTATTCTGTAGACAGAATACAGAAATTGTATTCTGTCTCTGGTGGATCCATTAGGGGAAGCTATATGTCAGAGAATGCTTGGTACTTTCCCATCGGTTTTTTTTTTCCTACAGCTTGAAGTTATTCTTCCTCTTTCTGTATGTATGTGTGTTTGCTTGTTTTTCTTTTGGTAGTGGGGATTGGACCCAGGGCCTTGTGTGTACAAAACACGTTCTACTACAGAGCTGTATACACTCACTAGTGAGCTTGACCCGTGTCGGTACCGAGTTGGGTACCCAGGACCCGCATGGGGGGAAGGAGAGAACTAACTTCAGAAAGTTGCAAGTAGACTGAGTAAGGAAGTGGTCTGGGCCTCATCACAGAAAATGGAAGCAAAGGAGGAGACACTGGGGGCTGTCAGGCGGGTGTCTGGGGAAGACCGACTACCCCTGCCTATTGGTGCAGTGTCAGGGAGAAGACACAAATGAGACACCGGCTCTGAGGGCAGGTAGGGCTCAGGCCAGACCTGGGCCTTTGACCCTTGCAGAAGTGTGCCCAAGCCAGGTCTGGCAATGCCTACTCCCCGGAGGAGTCTGTGCCTGAGGCAGGCGATGCGTCCTGGGAGGCTCTCCAAGTCTCCTTTGAACATGCTCAGTGGATAGAACCATCCAGTGATTACCACGGGGATAATTAGAGGTATTTTCATGGTCTCTTTCAACAAATATTACACAAGCCACGGCCCTCTCATCTTAGGGGGTGAGGTTGAAGGAGAGCAGAGCCCCTCCTGGGGGATAGCCGACACCTGAACTCTTGCCAAACACACTTGACTCCTGGCCGGCAGAGGCTCAGAGCAGTGGAGATACACCTGGGGCTGCTCCAGCTCGGAGCCGAGTGTCTCTGGCATGGGCACTGAAAGTCACGCCTTGAGTGCCACAGGCTGGGCAGCTTCCAGCTAACACTAGTGCTCCAGTTTATTCCAGTCTGGCCTTCCCAGCGGACTGAGAGCTTGTGGAGATCTTGATAGTGACCCGGAGATGCCTCCTGCTTCCTGGCAGTCTTAGCCTTAGATCCTCGACTCACCAGGTTCTAGGCTCTCTCCTCATCTCTAGGTTTCTGGGTCCTGGACGTCCTTCCAAGCCCCACTAAGGGCAGTTTGGTTCTTGTCATAGACTTGGTGTGTTTTCCTGAGATACACTTTGGGAGCCTCAGGTTAGCGCAGAGTCTTCCGAGCTAGTGAGGCTTTGCCTTTGTTATCTCAGTCACTTCAGCTTCATTTACCTCAGACTAACTTCTCACTTGGCCTAATCTTCTGTGACTCATTGGGAATCAAAGCCTAAGAGAATTGCCCAGGGGCACCCGCTTGTCATTTCTGTTTCATTAACTACACAACTGGTTTGTTTTGTTCCCAACTCCCTTGAGAAAGTTCTGGTACCTCCCACAGCCACACCTGCTTGTGGCTTCAGGCCTTTCCCATGGGATCTGAAACCCTAGTCACTCCGCTTGGAGACTCAGAGTGACTGTGTCACGCTTAAGGTCACACCTGGCTTTTTGTAGAAGTGCCTAGAATTGTAAGGCTTCCATGAATGCCAAGAATTTGGGCTTTGCTGTTTCCAGACTCCAGGGGTTTGTGGCTGGGCAGATGTTTGAAGGCTGGTAACTTTCTAGTTAGAAAAAGGTGGTTTTATTGAGACCTTGGGTTAAACTTTCTCTGACCCCTTTTCTTGGGCTCTCTGGTGATGCTCAGGAGGGGACACCTAGAACCAGGCTGGTCCCAGCACCTGGCATGGAGGGAAGGAAGTCGGAATGTATTCAGGAACAGTGTACTTGGTCCTGGAGAACAGGCAAGCAGCTGCTGTACAGGACAGTGGCCAACTGATCTCTTTGGAGATAGACTGGAGTGTGGCATTCCCCGTAAGCCTGGGCAGGCCCTGGGAAACTAAAGCAGAGCCTAGCTTAATGCTGGGCTAGCCAGAGAGGATCCTGAGCGTGCAGGTAGTCGAGACTTGCTAGTAAAGGGAGGAAGAGATGGGATTTCTGGGAAAAGTACTGTGTTCACTAGCCAAGCACGGTCCCCCAAATCTGATCTTTTCATTCACCAGCACAGTAACTGAGCCGGAGGCCTAGGGAGGCCCTTCAGAGCCACCATTTTAGTGTCTTTGTCCAACAACCTGTAGCGTAAATCATCCACCCCCTGCCTGGTTGGTTCCAAGCTCAGCCCAGTAATTCCCATTATTAGGTCTTGCCCTGTGCCACTCTCTTGGCAAAATGATTTTTCTGTTGGTAAGCCCTCTTGTGGTTTGAGGATGTCTCACTCTGGGGAAAATGTTCTCCGGTGCCTTTGGGGGGAGGGGGTTCAATTCATTGTACCATCCTGTCTTTTTACCTGAGGCCTAGGTTCCTGAGGTTGTTTTTTGGTCTACTACATTTACATCTGTGGAAGCTTTCTTTCCTCCTCCTCCTCCTCCTCCTCCTCCTCCTCCTCCTCCTTCTTCTTCTCTTTCCTCTTTCAAGATTTCATTAGCTCAGGCTAGCCTTAAACTTCGTGTCAAATTCCCTGTATAGCCGAGGATGACCTTGATCTATTGCTGAGTTTGCCCCCTCCCCTCCGTGGCCTGCCATCTACAGTTCTGGGATTACAATGGAGTGTGGTCTAGTTTTGTTGCTTTAAAAATCCTCTATGTGTCCCTTCAGCCTGATAACCAGTGACCTTCTTGCTGTTTCCACAGTTATTTTTCCAGAATGTCATGTGATCAGAAACATGTAGCTATGTACACTATGTAGCTTTCTTAGATGTGCTTCAAGTCTAGCTATATGCTTTACCACATGTTTCTCCCTGTCTTTCTTATTAATTCGATATAGGGTCTAGGTATCCTTGGTTGGCCTGGAACTCACTGTGTAGACCAGGCAGGCCTCGAACTCATAGAGATCTGTCTGCCTTTGCTGGGATTAAAGGCATGCGCCACTACGCCTGGTTTCTCCCCCCTCACCTAAGACATGGTCACACGTAGCACTTTACCAACTGTGCTATGCCCATTCACCCTATCTAAAGTAGCCTGCACCCTTCCTTTATTCTTTATTAACTGCTCTCCATTGCTTTATTAATAGCGTTCATGACTCTTAAATAATCTTCGTGCTTTAGCGGCCTTGATCAACCCATACCTCTTCCCTGAGAATGTGTATGCAAAGACAAGGGCCCAGGTGAAAGCGCTGACGCCTAACTGGCACTCGGCAAGGATCCGCTGATCGGATCTATGCAGACGAGCATGTAGCATTTGACTTGGCACCAGGGATGAGAGATGTTTGCTGAAACCAAAGAGGGAACCGAGCAGCGCGGGAACCCGAATGCAGCGCTCTGTCCGCCATTGGACAGGTGATTGGCAGCTGAGGACCCAGGCCGGCCGACTGTTGATGAAAGGTGGACAGCTGAGTGGCAGTCAACCGCCGCGCACCGGAGCCGCGGCGCGCCGCCGAAGGAGCGCAGCACGCGGCGGCCGCTTAGCTTAGCCGCGAGCCGGGCCGAGCGCTCCGCGCATGGGCCAAGCGTGAGGGGCGGGGCGCCGGGCGCCGGGGTCACGTGAGCGTGTTTTGGGCACGTGACGCGCGGCCCGGGCTCGCCCCCGCCCGCTCCCTCCTCCCTCAGCGGGTGTGCTCCGAGCGGCCTCGCCTCACAGCCTAGCGCCCCCCTCAGCCGTTGCCGCCGCCGCCGCCGTCGCCGCCGCCGCCGGCCATGTCCCCCGG
>JADRCH010000228.1:1844665-1880236 GCA_019843965.1 Rhynchomys soricoides | reverse complement strand
GGACCCTACAGTCCAGTCCTCATGGAGTGTGCGTGGGCCCCTACAGGCCAGTCCTCATGGAGCTTCTAGATGATTGTAAACTACCTGCTTGGAGCTTGAAGAACCTCAGAACTACACAATTTGAGAAGATGGCAAATGAGTGTGAGCTAAGTGGCATAATACAGGAGTGGTGGGGACTGGTAAGTTGAAAAGCCTCTAGAGAGAACCAGGCCAATACTGCCTGCCCCATAGTGTGGCTACTGTTTCTGATTTTAAAGAAAAGACCAGGTTTTTTCATAGGCATATCCTCATTTTGAAATGTAACTCATTCATTTATATAGTTTTTTTTTTAAGAATAAATACAGCCTGGGCTACTAACTGCAACCTCTTATTTAGTTTGCCCTCAAGTCCAAGGCTTTACCTATGGCATCAGACAGGCTGGCTTACTCTTGGTGCCAGGGCAGTCATACTTCTCAAGGAGCAAATGGATTATATTACCTGGCACACAGTGTTTACTGAACGAATCCTGAATAAATGGATGGTTGTAGCACCAACACACACATGGAGCTGGGTGAAGACAATCTAGTACAGTTCTGGTTGGCATTCATGAAGATTCCCTTTCACTGTGGACAGTAGGGGGAGTCCACGAGAGAAAAGAAGAGAGAGAGGGGTTCTCTGTTCTGGGTTAATTAGAGCCTCGTGTCAAACAGTCAGAGCAAACATAGATCATTCCTGGATCCTCTGGAGCTGCTGCTGGAGCCACAGTAAAGCCCGAGAGAGCCACCAAGCAGAGCCACACAGAAGATGCTGTAGAGGTAACTCAGCAGTTAAGATCACTGGGTCCCAGTACTTGCATTAAGTGACCCTCAGCCACCTGTAGCTCCAGCTCCATTAGAGTTCTGAAAGGTGACCCCACCTTCCTAGACAACAGGCCGATCTTTCTGGGGAGTGGAGACTCTGAAGACCCAGCACTCTTGGCCCTTATAAGTTTATAAAAGAATTAACAACATGAACAGTCTTTAAGATGAACCTTTTGTGGAGCAGAAGGGACAAGATTAAAAAGTTTGTATAGTGGAGTGTTTTATTAGAGTCAGGCAAATTATAGGAACTTAGATGACATTAGGGCAGTGGCGTAGCCAGAAGAAGGTAAGGAGATAGCAGGTGACCTCTGTGACAGCTTCGCTGTCACTGCAGTCAGACGTCTGGGAAACAAACAATGATCCAGCAGTTACATTATTTAAAGAATGACAGAGCCCAGTGGTCAGCAGTTCCCTGGTCTCTGTGGAATGGATACACGTGACACGGGAAGTAAGCTTACCTTGGTTTAGTGGCCAAGCCCCTTGACCCAGGGTATCCGGTTTTGTCCACTGAGTTTTTAGTGATTGTCATATCACAATCTAGGCAGTACCCTGTAGCTGTGTCCACATCTTCTGAGACCATTTACTATCCTGGGCCAACTGTCAAAGACTTTGGGAATTCTGTCTGCCTTAACTTAAGAATTAACAAACTTCTGACAGGACTGAGGACTGTATACATTGGTTATAACCGAATAGAATTTAATAGCAGTAGCAAAGAGACCAGAAAAAGGAAGCAGGCGGCAGTGGCATGGAAAGAGAGGGAGAAGGTCCCTTGTGTGTGCAAGAAGGTAGAAACACCATCAGGGACTGGCAGATCAGGAGCCAGCTGAGGGAGCTGGGCAGGACAGACGTAGAGCAGAAAGTGAGGGTGGGGGAGGCAGCTGAGTTCCTGGCAGAGGGTAGAGACAACTGGCTTGAGGCAAGGCCAAAGACTTTTGGCTTTTGGCGGGGTAGCAGGTAGTCAAATGGGAAAAGTAAGTCTAAGGGAGGGGACCTCCCACATGACGCAGGGTCAAGAGCCAGACCCACCTTTCCCACTGAGAACCGAGTAGAGCCATGGAGTAGATGGGGGAAGGGCAACAGGTGGGGTGTCCTGGCAGGGAGCTCTAAGCAGACTTGTTTCTCTGGCTGACTAGCTGAACCAGTGGTTTCAGCGAGCCACAAATGAGACAGGGAGAGGGAATTCTGTACTACGGGTCCTCAGTGAGAAAGTGCCAGTTTATCAAGATGGAGAGAGAGATTGCTTTAGATCAAGACATCCCATTAAATAGGGACAAAGGCTTCGAAGACTGACCCCTGGGCTAGACACGTGGGGGGTGGGGGCTAATGCTCAGAGGCAGTGCTCCTGAGAGCGGTTGTCCAGGCCCGGCCTGGAATTGGCGACAAGAAAGCGAAAGGAAAGAGGAATGTCTCACCCAAGGGAAAAAGTCATAAAACGAAGGCCAGTAAAATACTGAATATCCCCCATCCTCAAGGACTACATAGGGTAGCTCTAAACTTAAGAACTCTCTCCGGAGTCTGTGTGGACAGTTACTCTGACCAATGAGGGCTTACCGGTTCTTTTTAGCTAGCCAGCGTGGATCTCTCATGGTGGCTGAGGTGGGATGCAAACCTGCAGAGTTTCTAATCCTAGTCACGGCACCAATGATGTGTTTATAAAAATATAAAGAGATGTATTTATGGGGGTATAGGGAGGTGTGGGGGAGGGGTGCCTCAGCGGGCCCAAGCCAGGCAGCCCTTCCCCCTGAGGGACCAGCCACATGAGAAGGTATAGTATAGAAATAGAGTTTATTCAGGGCACGGGGAGGGGAGCTAAGAGGGGAGTAGAGGCAGAGAGAGGCAGAGAGAGGGAGAGAGAAGTAAAAGAGTAGAGAGTAGAGAAGTGGAGAGGCCGGCCACAACCACGTGGAGGGGGGTGAGAGAAAGGGGAGAGGTAAGAGACAAGCGAGCTAGAATAGAGTTATAATGCCTAGTAACTGTGCTTTTAAGTTGTAAATAAATCCTAGTCTCTGTTGTTTTGGGGGAGCTAGCTAGGATAAAGAAAAACAGCCGCTGTTTTAATTTATTCTGTACATTTTTATTAATATTCATTGTTATAGACTATTAGCTGCCATGTGGCTTCTGGGCTCTGAATCTGGGTCCTCTGAAAGAGCAGTCAGTGCTTCTGACTGTTGAGCCAACTCTCCAGCCCCCAGTGTTGAGTAATTCTGACCAATGAAGCACTGCTTCCTCTGCAACAAACGCTCAAAAATGGGCCCTGTGTCAGCTCTCGACTGTGCTGATCTTCCTAGGACAGAAAATCCTTTCCACTTCGGCCTTTAGACTTTTCCAGGGCTCCTGGAAACCCCTTTAGAGTTGTGTTTAATAAGCAGGTAAAAGGATTTCTTGTAGAGCCTGTAGTGATTTCTGCCCACAATCTGGCTGAAAAAGAAAAGTGGCTTGCCCTCCCACTGGCCCGTGACCACTCTGCTCCTTGGAGCTCTGCACTGAGCCCGGAGTTTTGTGGTTGTACTTAGCAGCATCAGTCCTTCCTAATCTGAAAAGGAGTATAGGGTGACCTTGTGAGGCCAGAGCTGACTTAAGAATTTAAGACCCCTGCCAAGGAGAAACTGTAAGGTCTAGAGCTTGAACCCCTTGTCTTCTACCTCATAGAGCTGGCGCTCACAGGGGGACTGAGCCTTGGAGCCAAGGACGGTACTACAGTATGGGCAAAGTGAAGCCAGGCAGCATCAGACAACTCAAGGCTCCTGTGGCCTGTAGAAACGAAGCTTTTCCTGAGCAAATGACACCTGCTGTGTTAACACAGGCAGAGTGTGAGCAGGTTCTCAGCTCCCAGTCAGCGAGTTCAGCAGTTGAGAGCAGATGCAAAGAACTAGGTGTAAGCCAGCTGTGGTGGCTCACATCCTGGTGGCTCCCAGCAGGAGGCGGAGTCAGGTGAACCTCTGGACTCTTAGGCTAGACTGGTCTACAGAGTGAATTCCAGGACAACCAGTGCTATTACACAGAGAACGCCTGTCTTGAAAAACAAAACAAAACCAAACAAACAAACAAGATAGGTGGAGGAGGAGGCTCCTGAAAACAGCCGTGGGCACACATTCCAGTTATGCCCAACAAAGTTTAGTTGTGGCAAACTCATTTGTGTCTTTGAGCTGGGCTTCCTTATTTACAAAGGAGGCTATAATCCTTATTTTTTAGGAGCAGTTTAGAGATAAAGTGAGGTGCTATATTCACAGTATGTAGTGTGGCATTAGACACTTGATCAAACATGCTAGCAAACAATTAGCCTTCCCTGAAACCAGAACTTTCTCAGCCTTGGTATTGTTAATATCTGTTTTTTGTTGTTGTTGTTGGTGGTGGTGGTGGTGGTGGTGAGCTGACCTGTGCCTCCAAGGGTATTGTCAAAGGGTACAATAGGACACTTTTGAAGATCTGAATTGGTATTATTTGCAATTGTATGGTCACTTATACTTCACATAAATTGAGTGTTCCCATGTGCTAAGCAGAGGATGTTAGTTTATAGGTCGGGAGAGGCTGAAGGAAATAGAATCACAGGGAAAAAGCAAAACAGGTTAATCCTGTCTTTGGAGGGGCTGGGGGTGACGGGGAGACAGCAGTAGAAGAGTGGCTGGCGAACTCTGGATTAGTTTCTGTAAAGGCTGAAACTGAGAGGACTTCGTTCTCATGCCCATTGAAACTGGCCTGTCGTCTAGGAACGTCATGTACTTCATTTTCCTTCGGTAAGGAGGAACTTCTGTACGAAAGACCCCATCTTCATTTTCATTCTGGGCATTTAAGGTCTGATGCAGGAGTTTCGTGTGTGTACATGGTCTGTGACTAGATGGAGCCCAGAGATAGTGTGTAGGGAGTCCTAAGCTTGTACATGGTATTTAAAGTAATGGACCCAATACGATCGTGACCAAAGGAAGGTTATGTGGAGGTGGAGGGAGGTGATGCTTATTCAGTTTAACACTTTCTTCTGTGTATTTACCAAGGCTGGGCTTTGCAAGTACAAAGTACAGATGGGCTTGGCAGCTTCCCAAGAGAAGTCCCATCCCATATTATAATGCTTAATCCTGACGGTCAGTGTAGGTGGCTTGGAGCCTCAGAGGTAGGTAAAGCACACATGTGGTGTCTGTGGTTGATTAGAGATCGTGGACCCTGACCTGATCGGGGGAGTGCCCCCTTGGTTGCAGTAAGGTGACAACAGGAACGCAGGCTTTTGGGCAGGTGTTACCTGTACTCCTAAACTCTACTTCCAGTCTACCATGAAGTGAGCAGCTTGTCTCTGGCACCAACACCATCCATCACATTGTGCCCAAGCACACAGCCTAGTAACTCTGGACTGGGGTCCCTGGACCTGTGAGCCAGAGCATCTTCCTCAGTTTTGGCTACATCTTTTGAGCAATTGCTTGATACAAGGTGTCCTTCTAGGCACTCAAGACACAAAGGAGCAAGCAACATGGCTCTTCATGGAGGAGTCATTTTGTGGTGGGGGAAGTAGCCATTGAACAGAGGTACACACAGGAAGTGATCAAGGCGGTGGGTAGCAGAGCCAGTTGGAGTCTTATGTGAGCCTGATTAAGTCATAGAGACCTCATCCTGAAGTACAGTAGCCTTCAGAGGCTTTATGTGGGTGTCCACATGACCAAATGGCCACTGAGCAGGCTAGGATTCAAGTGAAGAGGCTCTTAAGGCTTATGTCTATTAGTTTGTCTATTTTAAATGTGTTTGCAAGCTGCACATGCCTGTAATCCTAACCCCAGCGATCATCAGAGGATCAGCTTCAGCTGCATAGAGTTCAAGGTCTGTGTGGGTTATGATGTGAGGCCTTGTCTAGAAAGCGTAAAACAAATAGGTCAACAAGAACACATGTGTTTATAGAGCCTCAGGTGGGAGGAAGGGAGGGAGGGAGGGAGGGAGGGAGAGATAGATGCATGGAGTCGTTGTTCTCAGTAAGTGTAGGACTCCTGGTACTCCACAGACTTGTCATTGGGGTCTTAAAGCCAGTGTAAGGCCAGATAGAACAGTCTTGTTTCATCTGCAGTGCTTGGTCTCATTTTAATAGCAGGTGCTAAAGCCTCTGTGACCATATTCTGTTTGAGTTTATGTAAATCATCATCCTTCCTGGACATAGGGACTTTTTCTTTAAGATTTTATTTATTTTATGTACATGAGTACACTGTGGCTGTCATGAGACACACCAAAAGAGGGCATCGGATCCCATTACAGATGGCTGTGAGCCACCATGTAGTTGCTCAGGACCTCTGGAAGAGTAGCCAGTGCTTTTACTGCTGAGCCATCTCTCGATGGCCCAACATAGGGACTCTTTACCACCAGGTCATGAAGTAGAAATAATGTATTAGTGCAGCTAGCGGGCCTGTTCCCAGACTTGGTGTCACCGACTGTACCTAGGAACTATTTGTTGGTGCATTACCAGTTTTCTTTTTTGACATCCATGTGAGGTTTTTTTGTTTTGTTTTGTTTTTTAAAGTTAGGGTCTCCTTATGTAGCCCTATGGGGCCTGAAACTTGCTGTGTAGATCAGGCTAGCTTTGAACTTACAGAGAGACACCTGCCTGCCTTCTCAGTCCTGAGATTAAAGGTGTATGCTACTAAACACAGCAACAGTTACAAAACTAATAACTGTACATGGGAAATGATGGGGGAATAGGGACATTGTGTGATAAATGCTGACTGTACAGAGATGGCTGCTAGCATGCCTTAGATCTAGTTGGTTTCTGTGCGTCTGTGTATCTGTAGTCAGGATATCCGAAACTTCATAGTTTGTCTATTGTTTCTATTATTTTTAGGCTTTCTGCAATGTGAGTTTATAATAGTTTTTCAATAGCTCATAAAAGCTTTCCACCCATTTATTTTTTAAATAATCCCTTGTGTTAAACGTTTACATTTTCCAGCTTTTCAGTATTATAACTATTACATATGGGTTTATAATATTTCCCCAAGGATTCAGAGAGCCCTTATTTCAGTATCCATAGTTACACACTATATAAAAGCCAAACATTGAGGGAATTTAGAGCTTGAAGGCAGAGATCCTGGTAATCTCACAACTCACAGATAATTGTGAAAATTATTCATAACTTTATAGAGAGCCTCTTACATGTATGTACCCATGGAGACCAGAGGTCAGTGTTGATTGTCTTTCTGATCTTACTGTTTGAGACAGTCTCTCACTGAGCCCGGGAATTACTGATCTGCTAGAGTGGCTGACCAATGATTCCTTAGGGATTCACCTGTCCCCACCACTGCACCCGCCTTTGACTTGGCCTCTGCTAGGGTCTGATCTCGGGCACTCATGACTTGGCCTCTGCTAGGGTCTGATCTCGGGCACTCGTGACTTGGCCTCTGCTAGGGTCTGATCTCGGGCACTCATGCTTGCTTGTCATGCTTTAATAGACTGAGCCATCTCCCTGTTTACAAAAATGGCTGATACCAGGTCTTTCTCAATAATGTGATAAATTACTCCATTCTTTTAGTGATCTGTAAGTACCCTTCTTCCCCCCTCCCCACTTTACCTGATCACCTGCATCTCTTTGCAGCCTCCCCCCTTCCCCAATACGAATGGTTCGTGCTGTCCATGTCATCACTCTGGTACTGAGTCTGTGTTCTCTCCTGTGATCATCTTTTCTTCCTCTGCTATATTGCCTCAACCACAATGGTTTTGGGAGTGAGCTGGCTGAGACAACAGGAAGACATATATTGTAGAAAAGCTGGGGGGCTGGAGAGGTAGTTCAGTGGTTAAGAGCACTGACTGCTCTTCCAGAGGTCCTGAGTTCAGTTCCCAGCAACCACGTGGTGGCTCACAACCATCTGGAATGGGATCCGATGCCCTCTTCTGGTGTCTGCAGACAGCGACAGTGTCCTCACATACATAAATAAATAAATCTTTAAAAAAGCAGAGCTGGAATCCAGTGGGTCGTGTGCTCTTATGGAGGTGCGCCAGCAGCATAACATGTATCTGAAGGACGGCACGGGTTAGCTAACCTCAGTAAGAATAGCACAGCGTCTTGTTGAACAGTCTCTGCAGTTGTGTGGGAGGAGGAAGCTGCGGTTGATACTTTATGCAACCAGGGGAAGACCTTGACATTCCCATGGGTCTGAGGCCATGCTCATGTCATGAATGTTCTTTTTTGTTGTTGTTTGTTTGTTTTTGTTTGGTTTTCGAGACAGGGTTTCTCTGTGTAGCCCTGGCTGTCCTGGAACTCACTCTGTAGACCAGGCTGGCCTCGAACTCAGAAATCCGCCTGCCTCTGCCTCCTGAGTGCTGGGATTAAAGGCGTGCGCCACCACTGCCCCGCATGAATGCTCATTCAAAACTGGGTTTACCCACTCCCCACACTCTTAACACCGATTTCCCCTTAATAGCAGATTATTCCTACAAAGATGACAATACTCTTTAAATGCTTCTCTTAGCTGTACATCCTCAATCCTGTACCATCTCAGCTCTGTCAAGAGTTGTCTGTACTCACTGTCTTCTTTTATTCTGTTTCAACCCACTTGACCAAAACAGTTTCTCAAAGTCACCACTGACCACCGTGCTCTAAGTGTAATTGGTCTGTGTATTGATGTATTTGTTCATAGTTAAGAAGCTTGTTGGGGGGCTGCAGTTATGGCCTAGTGGTTAAGAACACCGATTGCTTTTCCAGAGGACCCAGGCTCAATGGAAGTTCACAATTGTCTGTAACTCCAGTTGCAGGGAATCTAATGCCTTCACACAAGCACATGTGCTGGCCAAAGCAGAAATGAGCATTTAAAGAGGGGTGGAGGAGGGGGGAAGAGCAGTAGCAGCAGCAGCAGCAGCAGCAGCAGCAGCAGCAGCAGCTTGTTGGGGGTCGGTCTCTGCTTAGCTTCCAGGATCCCACATTCTCTGCTGTGTCACTGGCTGCACCTCCTCTCCTCCGTCTACTGCCCTCTCCAGCTCCTCTCTCTAAGCCTGCTGGCTGCATCTCTCCTGTCCCACTGCTGTCCATCCCCATGGCCACAACTGCGTCCCTGTGCTCACAACTGCCACATTTGTTGTCTACCCCAGACTTAGCCTGCACTTCCATCCTAGGTAAAGCACTTCTGGGCTAATAACCATAGGGAGGCAGAGTTGGAGGCTGGCTTGCTCTACCTGTCCAGTTTCAGGCCAGCCAGGGCTGCATGGTGAGACCCTGTCTCTAAAGTCAAAGCTGAATACCTAACATCCAGTGGTGCTTTTGAGCCCCAAGCCTCTGCTGCCACACTTCCCACTCTTGGGAGCTGAAGAAAAAGTTCATTTTACTTGTTTACCTGATTTGTAAAGAGCCGGGCAGTGGTGGCGCACGCACGCAGGCGGATTTCTTGGTTCAAGGCCAGCCTGGTCTACAGGTGAGTTCCAGGACAGCCAGGGCTACACAGAGAAACCCTGTCTCGAAAAACCAAAAAAAAAGTTTAGGGATGTATTATACTTAATCTCAGGTCCCATCACTGATTTTTGTTTTGTTTTGTTTAAATATATTTTGTTGGTATGTTTGGGGATTTCATATTCACTCCTCATCCCTCCCTCAGCTCCTCCAGATCCTGCATCTCCTCAGCCTGCCAACGTGGTATCCCCATTCCCCCAGTTTATACTACTGCCCATTTGCCTGTGGTGTACTACTATGTGGTTGACTTATCGGGGTCACTCCTGTAAAGAAAACAGATGGTCCTTCCCTAGAGACTCTCCATAACCCATTAGTTAGGGGCAGGGACTATGAGTCCCTTCCACCTCCGTGCTGGCGTGTTGATTGCCATGATTGTGCACAGGTCTTTCTTGTGCCCTTAGCCACAGTGGCTATGAGTGTGAGGTTTGTGGCCCCGTCTTGTAAGAAGGCATTGTTTATTGTCCTCCCTGACCTTTGACTCTTTCAGTCTTTCTGCCCCCTTTTCTGTGATGGTCCCTGATGCTTCAGGAGAGGAGAGGATACCATGGTCTCAGAGCCTCATTGACACATATTCTCTATGCTGGTCTCAGTTATGAGTGTCTGTGTTAACCACTCCACTGCACAGAGAAACTTCTGATGAGGTTTGAGAGCCGCACTTCTATAAAGGCGACATAAGAAGAGACATAAGAGAGCTTTGACATTGTGTACAATTAGCAGAGTGATAGGACATTAACCCCAGCCAGGCCATTGTGGCGCACGCCTTTAATCCCAGCACTTGGGAGGCAGAGGCAGGTGGATTTCTGAGTTCGAGGCCAGCCAGGTCTATAGAGTGAGTTCCAGGACAGCCAGGGCTGCACAGAGAAACCCTGTCTCAAGGAACAAAACTAAACTAAACTCCCTCAGTCCTGCAGACTCCCTGATCATGGGTTCTTGGCCAGATTTATAGTATCAGGCATGCATTTCCTCCTCTGGAATGGACCTTAAATCCAGTTGGGAAGCAGCTGGCCATCCCCACCACACTCATTCTGCTGTTGCACTCATGGATGGAGCTGTGGTCTTTGGTAATTTTGTTAGAAGAAAGAATATATCAAGGTAATGTGTAAGTGCAGTTCTAGTTCTCTTCATATAAGTAGACTATGGTTATCAAGTATATATTATGTCCTGAAGGGCATAAGTAAAACAAAGTAAAATGTTATATGCCAACAGTGTTAAAAGTCGGGGCTAGAGAGATGGCTCAGCGGTTAAGAGCACTCATTGGCTGCTCTTGCAGAAGTCCCGAGTTCAATTCCCAGTGCCCATGTGGTGATTCACAACTGTATGTCAGTCACTCCAGTTGCAGGGGATCCAGTGCCTTCCTCTGTCTCCATGGGCATTTGGCACAGCATAGTGCATAGACATACACGCAGACAAAGCACCCATAACATAAACAATGTTAAAATTATTTAAATCTCTACACACTTATTCCCTGTGTGATCATTACAGTTGTTGATTTAAGAATAGTTTGTAGCCAAGCATGATGGTGCAAACTCCTTAGCTTAGCACCTGTGAAGGAGAAGGATCAGAAGTTCAAGGTTATCCTCAACACAGCAAATTCAAGGCCCGCCTGAGCTATATGAAATTCTGTCTCCCTCCAGCCTTTCACCCCCCCAAAAAAAGAAAGAAAAGAAAAAAAATTGAAATTTTTCTTTTCAGAGTTTGCTTACTTTCTTTGCATATCATATATAATGAGATGCGCCAAAAAGAATGGTAATTTAGAGCATCTAGGAGAACCTTGCCATTTTTTTGTGTGTACTTTCTGGGTTTAAATGGGACTTTTTTGGGAAATGGAGCAATCAGTAATTAATGAAAATTATAAATTTGGCTTCCTTTAGTTGTAAATAAGTAGCTCAGTTATACAAGCGTGTGTGTGCAATGTCTGCCGTTTAAATGATACATCAATTCCAACGTAACACTTGTTATACCAGCCCTGGTCAGGGGACAGCAAGTGTAATAAAGCTCAGCCGCTTGGACTAGCCAAGACATAGCATCTGCCTGTACAGCCCCCTTGTGTTGGAATTCGTTAACTTGAGGTGGAGTGAGGATAGCTCTAGACCTAAGCCTACCCCTCAGGTTGCCTTAGGACTGTTACTGTGATGAGGTTCTTCCTGTGAGGTGCCTTGACATTTCAAGTCTTCCTTTGCCTCTGTGACAGGAAACAGAAAGATAGGATTCTCATCAGCCAGTGGTGGAGACTTCCCCTCTCCCTGTAGTAGAACCCTTCGTCGGGAGAGCGACGGACGTGGTGAGAACCGTGCTCATGTAGTGCTCTCATCCCAGGGGTGCTGGTGCATGCAGGGGTAGCTTGTTGGTTTCCCATACTACCCTTTCTTTCACTATTTAGCTGCTTATAAAAGTTATTCTCTGGCTACAGGGATAGGATAGCTCATTGGTTATAGTCTCTGCTCTCACAGAGGACCCGAGTTCAGTTTCCAGCACCTGTATCACTTGGCTCATGACTGCCTGTACTCCAGTTTCAGAGGATCTGATGCCCTCTTTTAAATTTTACAGGCAGCTACGTTCACATGCACGTGTCCCCCCATATATGCATAATGGAAAGTAACAGACATTAAATCTAAAAAAAAAAAAAAAAAAAAAATACTCTCAAGCCAGTGATTATGCCCTGTAAGATGAACAGAGGTCATATTTGCTGAGGCATTTGAGAAGATACCCGAGGGCACTGTGGTACCCATGTACAGGAAGGCAGTGCTTTGTAGACATGTGAAATTCAACATTGGCACTCATCAGAAACCAGCTTAGTGGTTCTCTTAAAAAAATGAACCTGATGTATTTTCAAACCTAGCGAGGTCTTGAAGCGAGGAACTAAGTTAGCCCCTCCTTCCTCGTTCCCTCTTCCTTGCTGATGATTCCCTTTGGATTTTCTTATGTTTTGTTCTGTGCATAGGGAAGCTTGTGACTGTTGATGAAAGGATCCAGTAACATAAAACTTCATTTACTTGTGTTTATTAAGCCAAAATGCTGGATTACTTCTTGAACCTCTGGTGAAACCTTAAAAGTCCATTTGGATTTAAGGTGTAATATGCACACCACTTACTTACTTACTGCCCTGAGCTTAGCTCGAGTTCCCTTCCCTGTCACAAATAGAGGGCCTAAAAGAAGCTTCTGCACTTCCTTCCCCACAGGCTCTTGGCTTTTCTATTCCTGTCCTCGGCCTGGCAAACAAAACCACAAATCTGTTCCAAAAGCTTCTGTGAAAGCAGTTTAGAAATTTGGGACATGGCTCCAATAAATGTTCCAAAGTCTGGTGTTTCCATCCCGTTTTACCAACTTTATCCACACTGTTTTAAAAAAAGGAAATTTTTTCTTGAAAACTTTGTCCTTGCCTTCTTAAGAACTTTTAGTTTGTAGTGAGGTTTTTTTGTTGTTGTTGTTTTGTTTTTTGAGACAGGGTTTCTCTGTGTAGCCCTGGCTGTCCTGGAACTCACTCTGTAGACCAGGCTGGCCTCGAACTCAGAAATCCACCTGCCTCTGCCTCCCGAGTGCTGGGATTAAAGGTGTGCGCCACCACTGTCTGGCTTTGTTGTGAGTTTTTAAAATTCAGATTTTGGGGCTAGAGAGATACTCAACAGCACTTGCAGAGTAGCTGGGTTTGTTTCTTAACACCCATGTCAAGCAGCTCACAGATGCCTGTAACTCCAGTGCTAGAGGATCTGGTGCCCTCTTCTGGCTCCCACAGGCTCCTGTATACACATGCAGTAACATGCATGCACTCAGGTACACAAACTCTAAATACCCAAGCATGCATTGGTCACTGTCTAGAGCTTCTGATAAGTCTGTAGTATAGACCATGGCTAGATCCTAGGATTCTGGGACAACTATTTTAAATGGAAATAGTTGCTGTGTAAACCAGATACTATGTTTGTTTCATTGATACAAAGCAGCAGAATTCCATTGCTTTTAATATGTGTGAAGGCCAGAGAGGTGGTTCAGAGGTTAAGAGCATTGGCTGCTCTTCCAGAGACCCTGAGTTCAACTCCCAGCAACCACACGGTGGCTCACAACCATCTGGAATGGGATCCTATGCCCTCTTCTGGGGTGTCTGAAGACAGCTTTGACAATGTACTCAAATACGTGAAACAAATCTTTTAAAAAAACTTATTAAAAGAACATATTTGAGGAGTTCAACATGCATCTTTGACAACTTGACACTCTGAACAGGCATCCCTTGTACATGTTTGTAATGAATTTGAGAAATTAGAAAGTTATTGCTTCCCTGCTGTCCCCACAATTCAGTTATCTAGTTATTTGGAGTATTTGTCAAACCAATGCCATGTTTCTGGACACTGTCTTAAGTACTCTCCGTACCACAGTAGAGAAGTCATCACACCCCTGCTCTCCTGAAGCTTAGCTGCTGAGAGCAGAGGCATTGAGGCAAAAGCAAATACAGACAAGATCACTAATGATGCCTCAGAAGAGAATTAAAACAGTGTGACAGAGTGATAGAGTGGCTCTGCAGGAATGACGTCCGGGTAAAAAGAAAGATTTAGAGGAATCAATATTGTGTGCAGAAGGAACAGTTCTAGCGTAGAATTATGTGGTAGTGAGAGGGAGTCTCCTGTCAGACTCATTTGAGGTGTACACAGCTACATTGTTTTGTTTTGTTTTGTTTTTGTTTTTTCGAGACAGGGTTTCTCTGTAGCCCTGGCTGTCCTGGAACTCACTCTTTAGACCATGCTGGCCTCGAACTCAGAAATCCACCTGCCTCTGCCTCCCAAGTGCTGGGATTAAAGGTGTGGGCCACCACTGCCCATCAGGAGCTCTGTTTTCTTTTGGTTTTGCCTTTCCTTTTGTGAGGCCAGAGAGGTCAGTGCAGTGAGACAGTGGGCGTTCAGGGTTACTATGTGGGTGGCTGCCCACTAAGCTGCCTTGGAGGGATCTCCTCTCCTTTTCATAGTGAATATACAGTGTGAGGACAGATGCGCTCATTCTCCAGGTCAGTGAGTATACACTTCAGAAATTTATTTATTTTGAAATGCAGCTAATTTGAACTCAGAAAGAATGGTTTGAACATCATTTGTTTCAACTAATAAAAATTAACCATTTTTAAATGAACCATTCTTTGTATGCCACTAAAGAAACATGCCGCCAATCTTAAAATGTACTTCAGTTTCAAAGTTGCTGAAATGCGGAGAAAGTGTATCTTTGCTAATGCAGTTTCTTCTGTGGTTGGCTTTTGTCTCCCATTTCTCTTTAGCCAGTTGAAGGGATACTTATTATGTGTCATTGAGGACTACATGGTTAATGCAAACACGCTAAGCACAAACAACATGCTAAACCAATACTACCACTTGTTAGCATCAGATGTGTTCCCAGTTAGTCTTTTCTTGTAAGGCTAAAGGAACAGATTTCATTAAAATAGTACAGTCTGTGTCAGTCATCTGTTGCCACTACTTCCCTTGTCTTCACCCTCACCCTGATGCCTGAGTCATGTCAAAATTAGGAGCTTCACTATCTCTAATTGAAATTTTTACTGGGTTAATTGTAGACTGCCTCATAATTTTAAAAATAAATGGATCACATACTCCCTCTAAGTAGATCCACCCAATGATAACACTTTATAGAACTTCCCCGTAAGGTGACCCTGTAACTACAATGGAGGTAGTGCGTGTGTTATCGAGTGTCAAGCTCAGAAAAGTAGAATATTGATGCTCAATATTCTACTCAGGTTTTACTCAGTTTTCTGCAAGTCACTTAGCACCTGTTTGTGTATGAGAGCAGTGTGTACACTCTCCCTCACCGGGCTTCATTGTCTGCACCCAAGTGTCCCCAGACTGTTGAGACTAACAGTGTCCCCTGGACTGGTGAGATTAACCCTTTCAACTTCAACCCTTCGCAGCACCCCCCACACCCACCGGACCCCCAGTGTTAACCTAGGCCTCTCCTCACTCTGGTCCCCAACCACTGATGACCAGTAATGCTCCTGCCATTTCTAAAGTTTTGTCCTTTAAAAACCTTGTGCACACTAGTGGTTTTGTGGGGGGCTCACTTGGGGTGACTTGTCTTTGTTCTCCATGATATGTATTGAACTCTCCTGGCCTTAGAGATCCTAATGGGAGCCATGACATTGGC
This sequence comes from Rhynchomys soricoides, assembly GCA_019843965.1. Lineage (NCBI taxonomy): Eukaryota > Metazoa > Chordata > Mammalia > Rodentia > Muridae > Rhynchomys > Rhynchomys soricoides. The sequence continues at coordinate 1,864,873 of JADRCH010000228.1, read as the reverse complement.
TTTTTGTCAGGATGGCCTCTCGTGTGACTTCTTCAATAGGTCTCTTTTTGTGTTATCTCTTCTTGTGTCAAAAGAGCCTGAACATCCTTACCTGTTAGCCCAGAGCTCCAAGGAAACAAAAATGGCAGCTGCCTAGGCCCTGACTGAATATAACCACAAGAAGCACAAAGCAAAGAAGCTCAGATTCCAGGGGAAGGAAAATAGTCGGCCTCTTGATGAGAACATTGGGAGCCCAGGTGTGTGGGAGAGCAGATTGCGTCATTAGCGGTCAACTTTGGAGACAATCTAGTATATATACTGTGTATAGAATGGTACAGATGTCTGTCTGTCTGTGATGGATGTTTTCATTTCTAAAATGTGAATCAGCTTGAAATCCCATAAAAAGTAAGAACTAGAGCATGATGATTTCATAGCTGACTCCTACAAATGGCAGCTGCACATAAAGCATTTCTGTTGTAAGGCAGGTTGCTGCAGTTAAATCATCAACTATGTTGAGGGGTCCCAAGGATTATTTGTATATCTGTAGTATTTGTGGAACAAGTGGAAGGTGGAACAAGCCACCTTCGGGTGGTAGATAGATAGATAGATAGATAGATAAGCAAGCAGGCAGGCTTCGAGGATCCTTCACCTCTCTCGTTGTCCCAGGCCAGCTGTATCTGTGTTCTTCAAATAGAGGGGGCTTGTGGACACAGTTCTTGAGTCTGTGCTGCTAATATTGGGAGACCACTCAAATTGTGTTGTGTTTCAGGTAAGACATGTCCGGATACTGTAGTCTGGGATATTTGTAGCTTTTCAGAACAGATCTTTCAAGAGGTAAAAGAAGGAAAGACACTTTTAGGCAAGAAATTGAAGCTAGGAAAGCATTTTCTTACGATGTGTTTAATGAAATGTTAAACTTAAAGGTGCTGTGAAAGTGACTGTGGAGTGGGGCAGAGCTTTACAGCTCAGCCTTGTTCAGTTCAGTGTCAGTGTGTCTGTCTGTGTGTCTGTATGTGTGTGTGAGAGAGAGACAGACAGACACTGTTTCTGTCTCTTTGTGTGACTGTTTCTGTGTGTGTGTGTCTGTCTCTGTGTGGGGTGGGGGCTGAAGCAGGTTCTCATGTGTTACAGACTGGGCTCAGAAGTGGCTTTGAACTTGTGTCTTTCTGCCTGTGTCTCCCATGTGCTGCTGGAATTACAGGTGTGTCCTACTTTGCCCGATTCAGTGCAAGCTATGGAACCCAGAGCTTTGTATGTGCTAGGCAAATGCTCCACCAACTGAGCCACAGCCTTAACCATCCCCTGCAGATTCCCATTTGTTTACGTGTGTGTGTGTGTGGGGGGGTGCCGATATGTTCCCAACACCTTACACGTGTGGAGGTCAGAGGACAACTTGTAAGACTTCATTCTCTCCTTCTGCCTGCCATGTGAGTAAAGGAGCTCAGCTCAGCTCAGCTCAGCTGGGCATGGCAGCAGTTGCCTGGGAGCTTCTTTCCTGCCTGGACACCCCCCCCCCCCCCCCCCCGGAGACAGGGTTTCTCTGTAGCCCTGGCTGTCCTGGAACTTACTCTGTAGACTAGGCTGGCCTAACTCAGAGATCCGCCTGCCTCTGCCTCCCACGTGCTTATATTACAGGTGTGTTTTAATGTTCATTTTATTAGCTAGATACGAGTGGTGGTTCAGCATCTCCATGTGCTCACTTGCCCTCGCAGTCTCTTCTCCAGGAAGAGCATGTTCACAACTGTTGCTAATTCTTTAAGTGACATTGTTGGTTTTATATAGAAAGGGAAGAGTCACACACACTGCTCACCAGTGTGTATCTGGTGGAGACATTGTAGTGTTTTATTCCAGGCTAGCTTTCCATTTCGTCTTTCTTGTGGTCTTGAGGACCAGCTAGGACCTCACTTATGCCAGCCCAGAGCCCTACAACCAAGCTCAGTCCTCTGCCCTAGAAGGCGCAGCTTGATCATGATACTTACTGGTCCCAGCTAAGGTTGGGAAGATACTCAGAGTTGAGTTGGGAGTTGTGGCTGGCTAGAGCATGGCCTCTGGATCTGGAGAGCGATTGGAGCTAAGCTGTCGGGCTCCACCTGAGCATCTGCTCTGGGGTTTGTAGTAAAAGGTCCTCCTAGGTGGGACCTCACGAAGATGAGGGGAGCAAACTCTAGCACATAGGAAGTGTTTGCTATTTCTGTTGGCCTGGCAGCAGGTTCATTCTTAGTCACATGGGTCTTTCAGCTAGGGCTTTGCTTTGGTTGCTTGGGTATTTTTCAAAGATTCTCCCTCCCTTTAAAATATTTTCTTCATGTTTATTTTATTTGGGAAGCCGTATAACATTTGTTTGGGGTTGTGGTATCCCTGTCTTAAAGTTTGGAAACTTTATGTAACTTAAGCCTTTAAAATACTATAATATAAAATCTAACAGAGTTTGACTCAGTCAGGTTTGCCCTAAGACATTGTCAAGATTGGCAGACATCTCCTCTGATGACTGGAATCCAGCAGTCTTTTTTGGTTTGGTTTGGTTTTAGAAGCAGTGTTTTTTTCCTCTGTGCAACCCTGGCTGTCCTGGAACTCGCTCTGTAGTCCAGGCTGTCCTCAAACTCAGAGATCCACCTGGTTCTGCTTCCTGAGTGCTGGGGTTAAATGTGTGCACAGGCAGGCATTGCGTCCACCACCCGGAGTCCACATTCTTAATGCTAACTTTCTACCACTCAGTATCTATTTCATAGGATGGTAAATAATGAAATTAAAATTCCATATAATGTTACTTGGCAAATAACACTTAAATACTGTTTACTACTGTTATTGTGGTTGTTTTGTAGTCAGGGCTACATAGGGTTTTCCTAGCCATAGGTTTTAAGGGAAAAATTCTCTTGGAGCAAGGCTTCCCGGAGTATGTCTTCTAGAATACAAAATGTATCAGATTCTCTAAGGAAAACAAGAGAGTAAGATTTGTGGGCAGTGTATTAAGTGTGTCAGAAAACTCTCTACTTAGAAAAGGCCAGCTGCTTGGCTCTTACCAAATATATTTGTCCATCGCTGTTGTTCATCACATAAGCCAGTTAGGGACTGGAGATAGCTCAGTGGTAAAATGCTTGCAGTACAACAATGGAAGCCTCTTTCAAGAACGGCTCTTCCTCTCTGTCTCTTGCACCTCTGCTCTCCTCTCTCACTCAGTTGCCCTGCTTGACAGCTTGATCGTGCATGAGTGTGCACAAGGAAAGATGGAATACTGGCCAGAAGCAATTGTACTGATTGGGAGTTTATAGCAGATATTAGCTCCTTTAAGAAGACAGGAGATGTGCTAGGTTTTAGATCTGGTGAGTGAGAGGTGACCCCAGTGAATGGACATGGCTTTACTGAGCTTGAGTCTGAGACCTTCTCTTGTCGAGTGTTTGTTCGGCTTGGATGAGATTGGTTCCCAAAGTCTCAGTTGGGGAACTGTTTGGAAGGCTCAGGGGGCACTGGGAGTGGGATTGGAGGGTTCAGAAGCCTGGCTCCGGGCCCTGCCTCAGTGGCTGAGTATGTATAACTCTCAGCCACTGCTCCAGTTCCATGGCTGTCTACTTCCTGCCATGAGGAGGAGAACCCTCTGCAGCTGTAAGCTCCCAAGTAATTTTTTTCTTCTTTAAGTTGTCTCTTCACAGCAATAGAAGGGTGACTAAAACTGTTCAGGTGATATTCCTCTTCAGCTGTTTATCTGATAAAAAACATGCAAGCAGTGGAAACATGAGGACTTCACTTACTCAGCCCCTTCCACCTGCCCAGAGCTAGGTTTATCACTAGGAGGGTGAGCCCCACAATGACACGGTGTCTTGCTGCTGTGAGTCCTTGGAGTGTGTCTTCTTACAGTCTAGATCTTGGAACTTTATGAATGCTTACCAGACTTTATGTCTAAAGTCAATGAATGGCACAGAATATTCTTTTAATGAGATTTAATGGTAAAAGGCCAATTATGACACTGGTTATAAGAACAGTGTTTTTAAATTTTTCTTAATTTTTATTTTAAAAAATATTGTAATATAATATTCAGAGTCAAAAATTTACCCTACTATATTAGCTTTGGTGAGTATATAATTCACTGGCACTAGTGCACTCATTGTGTTTAGTGTAGCAGTTACATATTGGTCTAACGACTACCCATGTCTACAGCTCCTTTCCATAGTCCCCACAACTGCAATCATCAACAGTAACTATCCAATCTCCTTTGCTCCAGCCATAACTGCTAGCCTTCCCATTTCTATGAATGTGCCCTATTTTAGGACAAATGTGAATGTAATCAATATTGTTCTTTTGCACGTAGTTATTTCAGCATCATGTTTCAAAATTTATGCGTATTGTAGCATGATCAGAATTCCCTTCCTAAGTCTGATACCTACATGTTCATCCATTCACCCAGCAGTGGTCTTGTAGGTGACTTCTACCCTTAAGATGCTGAGCATGATATTAAATATGAAAATTAGAGTATCTGAGTCCCTGCTCTCAGTTCTTTGGCGACATGTATACCCAGGTTATATTACAATTTATAAGAGGTTTTGAGATACTTTGGAGTGGTTCCAATGTGAAATATCAGTTCTGGTCATCATATGTGATATCTGTTCTTGGTTGTCCACATCTGGAATTAACCAAAGAACTAAGCAAGTGGGAAAAACCTGAGGGAGAATTTTTTTTTTCTTTTTTCCCAAGACAGGGTTTCCCTGTGTGGCCATGGCTGTCCTGGAACATGCTCTATAGACCAGGCTGGCCTAGAATTCGTGTAAATCCACATGCCTCTGCCTCCCGAGTGCTGGGATTAAAGGCGTGCATCACTACCACCGGGCTGGATTTTTGTCTTTTTGACTAAGACATTTGAAGTGGGAGGATCCACCTCTTATTGTACGTGACAGCATTTGGCAGCCTCTGGACATGCCATGGGAAAAAGGACAGTGTAGCCTGCCTGCTCTGCTAACTCGGGTGAGTCCAGTCCTTCAATGGCACTGGCACCTGCTTCAGGATACTGGTGTATACTAAAGGCCAGCTGAGATATGCAGCCTTATAGACTGAACAGTTTACTGGTTCCTTGTACTTTTCATTGGTGGACAGCCATTGGTGGGCTAGCTGGACCACGGCCTGTAGACCGCTCTAATAGATTCTCTTTTGTATATGATTCATTCTAACAGTCCCGTTCCTCTAGAGAACCCTGACTAATATAGATTTCTGCAAGTTTTTAAGATTTATTTTGGTCAAGTTCTAAAGCAGTCTTGTATAGAGGTAAAAAGGCTGTTCCTTTTCCCTGTAAGTAAGTCACTTGAGTAGTATATTATGTAAGCCACGTTCTTCCAGTTTGCACTGACTTATCTAAGTTTTTCCTTGCCACATTCGTGCTGTAGTCAGGAGAGGACAGTCGAGCACAGGTGTCACAGCTGTGGTACTGGATATGTTCTCAGAGCACAATGGAAACAAAACACAAACACACGTGTTTGCAGCTGAAAGACCCAGAGCACCCCAAGAGTCCCCACAGGAAAGTTAGAACACACTGTCACAAGAACCTTCATGTGTGGTTTGTTTACGTTCTGCTTTGCACTCATTCCTACCTTCCAGAGGCTCTTGATAAAGTGCTTGTTTTAGCCAGTCCTAGCTCATCTCTATTGCCTGGGAGACTATGCTTTTTTTCCATCTGAATTTGCTCATTAGTCATTGGTATGATTGGTGGAAGTAATCTTTCTCCATGTTAGTCTTGGTAAATGCAGCTGTTAACATGTGTACTTGGTGTGTGTTCTTATAAGTCATGGACGAACAGTAAAGTGCTTGATACTTAGGAAGGGATGCTGATGTTTTGATATTTGACAATATATCTCCTTGTGATGGTCTGAGGACTTCTGCTAGCTCACACACAAACACTACCCCCTTTTTTTTTTGGATTTATTATTTTATTTATAAGAGTACCCTGTCGCTGTCTTCAGACACACCAGAAGAGGGCATCGGATCCCATTCCAGATGGTTGTGAGCCACCCTATGGATGCTGGGAATTGAACTCAGGATGTCTGGGAGAGCGGTCAGTGCTCTTAACCACTGAACCATCAGTGGTTCAGTGTTGTGAAAGGAAAGTCTACCCATCTCTCCAGTCGACTGTACCATCCACTAGGACATGATTCTGCTTACCAGATCACACTCATTGTAAGAATCAATCCACGGGGAGGACGGGATAGGTTGTCCTTTATCTTACTGGCTGTCTTAGCCTGGTGTCCTTGTTCAGAAAACAAGAGGACACAGCAGTGTCTGCAGACATTTTTCTGTAAATGCTCAAATAGTGAATATTCGTGGCTTTGTGAGCCATATGGTGTCTGTCACAAATACTCAGCTGTCCGAGTGCTGAAGTGGCAGCCTAGACAGTACGTAGAGGAATGGACTTGTCTGTCTGCTGGAATGGAATAATTGGCTGCGGTTTGCTGGTTTCCTGAGATGTGGTAGCCCTTCCCATAGCTCTGTACCCCTCCACCGCGCACTGGGCCTTATGCGGTTGTCCCTCCTAAGTACGCTTACTCACCTTTGTCCTCTTCAATGAATGATTAATTTGTTCAATTTTTATTTGACGGGATACTGGGTCTTTCAAGCTTAGAATACAATCACACATTGTGTATTCATTCTGAGAAGTGTGTCACTCAAAGTGTTGTAATTGTGCAGACATCATACGTTGTACTTGCACTAACTCGAGCTGTCTGTGATTGTTGACCAAAATGTGGCATATCACATTACGGTTTTTCCTATAAAATGGGAGGACATGTGGGAAGTAATTATTATGGGCATTATAGTGTTAGATAGTCAAAATGCTTGGGCTGGCTGGGCCACCAAACCTTTAATCGGCACTCAAGAAGTAGGTAATCTCTGAGTTTGAGGCCAGCCTGATCTACAAATAAGTTCCAGGACAGCCAGAGCTACACAAAAAACAAAAACAAAACAACAACAACAAAAAATCCTCAACAAAAGATGGCTCAGCAGATAAAGGTGCTTGCTGTCATGTCTGACACCTCTTTTTAATCATTAAAAATTTTAAAAGATTAAAATTTAAAAGATGTATTGATAAGTATGAATATTTTGCTCTCTTATATGTCTGTGCTCCACAAATGTGCCTAGTGCCTTTGTGGGGCAGAAGATGTTGGATCCTCTGGAACTGGAGTTACAGATAATGCTTAGCTGCTGTGTACATGCTGGGAATTTGGACCTGGGTCCTCTGATGAATTCTATCTCCAGGATATGCATAGTGGAAAAAAGCCAACTCCTGCAAGTTGTCCTCTGACCTTCATGTCAGGGTGTGGCACATGCACTGCCACACAAACCAAACATTATACTAAAAAATGTAAAGTGTTAATGGCCTGTATTGTTTGGAGTAACCTATCCTTTTTTATTTTTCTGTGAATTGGTGTTTTCTCTGCATGTATGTCTGTGTGAGGGTACCAGATTCATTGGAACTGGAGCTATAGACAGTTGTGAGCTGCTGCCATGTGTGTGCTGGGAATTAAACCACGGTCCTCTGGAAAAACAGCCAGTGCTCTTAACCACTGAGCCATCTCTCCAGCCTCCCTGACCTCCATCAATTCCTAAAGGGAAAAACCCCCCTCTGGTCATGTGAACTCTGTGACACCTGAAAACACCACTGTGGTCACAGGAACCCAGTAGCTCCTCACTAACCGTGGTGTTGTTCAGCAGGCGGACAACTTTTGCTTTTGTTTTTAAGGCCTGTTTCACCCTAGAATGTTCTTGATGAAGCAGTAGAGACTCCTTAATTGTCTCAATTTTTTTGCACATATATTTTAATGTTCCCACAAGAATCTGCATATGGCAAAGTGTCATTGCTTGTCTTAGCAAAGCCCCTGTACAGCTGGGTAAAACAGTAGCTGGGGTTGGCATTATCTGTCCTTTTGGGGAGGATGCCATTTTTACTTGTAAGAATGTAATGGACAGACTACCGTAAGTGAGACATATTATTGTCAGTTCTTCAAAGCAAAGTAAACCTTGCTAATGGTAAAATTTGAGCTTTCAAATAGAAACTTGGGAAATTCTTATTTGCCATGAGCTTTTGGAATGATAGTTAACAGATAGCAATCTTCAAATGTTGTAAAAGAAGAACTGGAAATTCTAGAAGAACTGTGTGAACTTAGTGCACCAGCAGCTTGCATGTTGCTTGCATCCTGTTACAAAACCTTCCATGGATAAAAAGATCCCCCAGAGCAGAAAATAGGTCATTCGGTCGGATGTAATATATTCTCGTCATTGTTATTCTCTAGACAAGTTTTCAAAATCCCACCATTTAGAAAGTTACTCTAGTCAAGTATGGTGACTTATGTCTACAATCCCAGAGGCTGAGGCAGGAGGATCATTATTTTCAAGACTAGCCTGGAGTGGATAGTGGGACCCTGTCTCAAAAAATGAAAAAACAAAACAAAAAAATAAAAAAGCCCAAAATAACATTACCCCATGAACATTAGAGAAAGCCACCCCTCAGTTACAGGAAAAGGCTTTAAACCTTCTCTCCATCAGCCACATGCCTGAACTATGGCCAGGTTTCCCCAGAGAGTTCAAGCCTGGCAACATGTGCCAATAGGTGAAGTGTGGAAGCACACAGAATCAGCTGTGCTCTGCACCATTCCCAAAGATGTTTACAGCCGTATAAAAGAAGGCTCTTCCTCCGTTCTGTGCTGTTCAGGAAATACTATTTCCCCTTACGGTGTTAGCATACAGTGATTTCACCATAAGTAAATTAATGAATATTTAAACTTCTCAATTTCTCGTTTGTTTGCTGTTTTGTTTTGATGATACCATGTGGTATATGCTGGTGCTGAACTTCTGTCTCCACCTTTAAGTGCTCTAATTACAGGTTTAGATAATCAAGTTGCTAAATTTCCAATACAGTAAATATGAACTACAGCTCACACAAGTAAAAGCCTAACTTAGGAGTCCTCAGTTTTAGGAGCATAAATGGTTGCATAACCAAAAGCCATGAGACAGGCCAGCCTGAGGCAGCATACCTGCAGAGCTGGAACAGGACAGGGGAGCTGGGTTTGTGATGGACAAGAATGTTTCCACTGTCAGGCTGCAGACTTGAGGCCTGTCAATAGTCTGTGTCAGCCTGGAGGGATGCTTTACACACACTCGCTGGATCTTAACTGCCCCCTTCCAGCATGGCTCTTACAGTCTCAGGACACACATCACTATCTGGGTATTAGAGGGCTCCTGGGGCTCCCTGGCCCCGTCTGTCAAAGGAAAGGCCTGCTGGGGCTTCAAAAGAGAGCCCATGCTTTTCATACTGATTCTCAGCACCCGACGTGCATCGCATCGCTGGTCTCTAAAAGTCTAATAGGCCGACCTGATTTTGACATGTCTCAATGCATGTATTTAGTTCCTTGTTGCATTTCATACGAATATGTATATTTCAGAAAACAGTATAGTTGTATGTTTAACATGTGTTCAAAGTCTTTGGGAACAGACCCACTGAAGGACCCGAGGTACAATACATTACTGGAAATGCGTTGACAGTCTGAAGCAGAGGACAGGAAGAAGCTGTGGAGTAAGGTCTCTGAGCAGAATTTCCTACAATGCCTCCAATACACACCCATTTTACTGACAGGTGCCTACATTTCCCCCTTGCTTCTGCCTGTCTGCCCGAGTCATTAACCTTTTAAATAGTAACAGTGTGCCTCCAAAAGGCAAGAGTACTGTCTCAGTTAGGGTTTTACTCCTGTGAACAGACACCATGACCAAGGCAGCTCTTATAAAGAACAATATTTAATTGGGGCTGGCTTACAGGTTCAGAGGTCCACTCCATTATCATCAAGGTGGGAGCATGGCATCGTCCAGGCAGGCCCAGTGCAGGTAAAAGATCTGAGAGTTTTGCATCTTGATTCCAAGGCAGCCAGGAGGGGACTCTCTTCCAGACAGCCTTGAGGAGGATCCCAAAGCCAATGTCCACAGTGACACACCTCCTCCAACAGGGCCACACCTACTCCACTAAGGCCACACCTTCTGATAGTGCCACTCTCTGGGCCGAGCATATTCAGTCCACCACAGATAAAAAAGCCAAGTCATCTCCATAAACCCCTGTCAGGAGGAGAGCCCTGAGGAGAGCTCTTTGTTCTATCTCTAGTTGAGGGAGAAAACAGTTGAAATTGCTTTTCAGAATACCTCCTACGAATACCACGCAAGCAGCTGCCTAATCTCATTTCCAACAAAATCTAAATTGTAACTACAGTAAAAATTCAAGGCAAGTGGAAATCATGCTAACATAGTTTTCAAACACAGTGTCCGTGGAAAAGCTTGAGGACATAGGAATTCGAAACTATTCTTGATATGAGTGCAAAATGGAGGCAGTTAGGTAGGGTCTCTCCCATTGCATGGGTGGTTCAGTTCTCTACTTCACTCACATACACACAGTGTTGCACAAATTTACAACCTAAAGTACAGCGTTAAAGAGTCCTTAGTACAGAATAGTTTGTTCGAGCAGAGTTCATAACATTTGTTTTTATTTTATGTGTGAGTATTTTGTCTGCATGTACGTATGTGTGTCACATGTGTGTCTGGCCCCCCACAGAGGTCAGAAGAGGGTACCGTCTCCCTTGGAATTGCTGCTACCCTTTGGGGGCTGGGAACCCAACACAGATCCTCTGAAAGAGCTCTTAACTGCTGAGCCATCTCTCCATCAGCTGGAGTAGGGTTTTTGTTGTTGTTGTTGTTGTTGTTGTTTTGGTTTGGTTTTTTTGAAGCAATAAAGGTAGGTAGGTGGGTGGGTAGGGAGAACAACCAGGCATGTGCAACGTCCCGGGTTCAGTCCCCAGCGAGGAAAAAGTGAGAACTAGCAATAGTAGAAATTAGACTTTTTTGTTTCTAAATGTTACTGTGTGTGTCAGGGCATGTGTATGCTGTGGCACGTGTGTGTGTGTGGGGGGGGACTAGGTCAGAGGACAACTTGGCAGGAGTGGGTTCTCTCCTTCCACTTTTGGGGGACATGGGGCTTGCACTCATACCGTCAGGCTTGGCTGCAAACACACCAACATCGTCTTCTCAGAGCAAACTAAAAAATCTTCAATTTGAAAATTCAAACATGCAGCCGGGTAGTGGTGGCGCACGCCTTTGATCCCAGCACTCAGTAGGCAGAGGCAGGCAGATTTCTGAGTTCGAGGCCAGCCTGGTCTACAGAGGGAGTTCCAGGACTGCCAGGGCTACACAGAGAAACCCTGTCTCAAGAAAAAAAAAAAAGAAAGAAAGAAAGAAAATTCAAACATGCAAAAAGTGGGAGACTGTAATAAAATTCTCTATTCAGTATTTTAACCGTTGCTTCCCCAGGGTTTGTTGTTGTTATTTTGTTTTTGGTTTGTCTTAACCTGTTCTTTTGTTGTTTTCTTGGAACATTTTATATTTTAAAGATTTTCTTATCAAAGCCTAGATTGTGAGAGGTTAACAAGCACTGTATAATCTGGCAGCCCATGGTGCACAGCTCAGGAGGCAGGCAGGAAGGGAGAGTTAAATATTTTTGAGCAGCCAGGTGTTCACACTTGGAAGTCCGAGGCCAGCAGAGCTCTGGAGTCTCCTGAGTTCCAGGGCAGCCAGGGGTACACAGACTTTTCCCCCAAAACAAAGATAATTGTCTTTGAGACATTTTCTAGCCCAAGCTATCATTGAACTCTCTGGGTAGCTAAGGATGACCTTAACCTTCTGATCTTCCTGCCTCCACCTCCAAGTGCTGGACTACAGGTATGAATCACCTCACCTGGTTTAAATAAGGTGTTTTCAAAAGCGAGACAAAATTAAAACAATCTTTTGATTGGTTTAAGTCGAAAGTTCCAGTCAGAGCTTTGTTGGCTGTTTCTATCTGGGTAAGATGCTGCTACCTGGTTTTGATTACTTAAGGTCAGAGCCACCTAGGCCTTGTGAGCTTTCCACTGAGTTTGTTTTACATACACCCAAAAGTATGTTTGTAATAGCTACTGCTCAGAAACTGACTGCAGAGCTGGCCAGATGGCTCAGCAGATAAAAGCACTGGCTGCTGATAAATAGAAACTGGAGGACCCTGAGGGTGTCACACACCTGTGTGTGCATGTATGAACGTAAATAAATAAATGTAATGAGAATTCCTAAAGATAAGCTGTGCACCTCAATGAAATTTTATTATTCTGTCTTTAAAAATAAGAGTGGGGACTTGGCAGTGAGAGGGTCTCATGTGGGTCAGACTTCCCTCTGTAGCCAAGGATGGCCTTGATCTCCTGGTCCTCCCAGCCGCACAAGGAGAGCATATGAGATGCCCCTCTGCATCCACCCTGCCCTTCACTATGAGTACAGTCCACACACAGCAAAGGCCAAGGCTCTCCCGTCCATAGAAGACTGTGTTTTCAAGAGATGTGCGCACAGCACAGCACAGTAGAAGTCAGAGGATAGCTGTCAGGAATCCGTTTTATTCTGCTACCTTTTGGAAAAAGGAACTCAATGAATGAACTCAAATCCCCACTGGGCCACATGCTCACTGAGCCGCCATCTTGCCAGCCCATAAAAATTCATTTTAAAAGATGGCTCCATCCTTGTCCTCCAACTGCCATTCTGTTCTCCTTGCTTATCAACAACAAAAGCCGCCTATCGCCATTTTTCTTAAGTTGAGTTTCTTACCAGTTCCCATTTGCTACCCACCAGTCCATTAAGATACTCGTTGCCAGCCAGGCCGTGGTGGCCTTCGCCTTTAAACCCAGCACTTGGGAGGCAGAGGCAGGCAGATCTCTGAGTTCGAGGCCAGCCTGAAGTACAGGAAGCCTTGTCTTGGGAGGGGGTTCTGAGGGAGTGTGCAGGAGAGATGGTCTTTTCGGGGTCATCATTCCATGTGAAGCAAACAGCATAAAACTGTGCTGATCTTATATGATGTACTTGTTCACCCAGTAACAGCCCTCACAGAGTCACAGATGGGAAGGCTGACCGGTAAGGGTTAGTTAGGGGTCAGTCAAGAGAGACCTCAGACTAAAGCTCAGCACCAGCTAGCTAACCCTGTGGCCTCATGACATACCTGCCATCCTTGGTCCTTCTCTTTCTCCATTTTGATTTTCTTTCCAGTGTTGCCTCCTACCTACTGTTTAACTCTGGAGGGTTCCCAGCCACCATCTTTGGCCTCTTCCTACTGCTGTTAAGGCACTCATTCACACACACACCTGTGATCACACATACCACAAGGAAGCTGATAAGCTTCCAGCACAGAGCAGCTGCTGGACTCTGACCCCAACCCCCCCACCCCCCCCCCCCCCCCCCCCCCCCCCCCCCATACCTCACTGCTGTGTGTTCAAAGCCGACTCTTACTCCTTTGTTGCTCTCTGCTTTTTTTCCTGACAGGCACAAACTCATCTCAAGTTTCTCACGTCGTTCCTCTTTCTATGTCTTAGGTGTGTCACTCACCGGTTTCCCTAGAAACCTTTTCCAGCCCATTCTTAGATGGGGTCTGCCTCCCCAGCCCCACGCAGGTCTCTTCTTGTTTTTCTTCTCTGTGCAGCTCTTCACAACTACACTCACTTAGGTTGGGTGGGGGAGGGGGAAGCAGAGAGGAAGAGGGGGAACGCCAGCTCATACTAGAAAATGCACTAAGGCAGGGACCAAGGAACCAATTATTTCTATATTCCCATATAAATATATTTTGGCACATAAGCCCCATTAAATATTGTCAGAATTAGTGGGCTGGGGATACAGTTCAGTGAGAGCGCACTTGTTTCAAATGTCCAAGATATACTGAGTTCAGTCCCCAACTGGTGGTGTAAGACTTTAATCTTGGCACTCGGGAGGGAGAGGCTGGAGGATCTCTTATGTCTGAAGCCAGCCTCATCTACAATAATGAGTTCCCAAAGAGCCAGAGCCACATAGAAAGAGAGAGACTCTGTCTCAAACAAACACCAAAATTTTCTAGATTAAAAAACAAAAACAAAAACAAAAAAACCTCTCCCTAGAGAGGAAATTCATTCGCCCCCTTTTGTTGTTGTGTTTTGTTTTTGTTTTTGTTTTTGTTGTTGTTGTTTCTTTTTTTCAAGACAGGGTTTCTCTGTGTAGCCCTGGCTGTCCTGGAACTCACTCTGTAGACCAGGCTGGCCTCGAACTCAGAAATCCACCTGCCTCTGCCTCCCGAGTGCTGGGCATTCGTCTCTTCCAGAACCCTCCTTGTTCTTAGCTTCTCCAGGCCTGTGAAATGTGGCATGGTTCTCCTTCACTTTTTATAGCTGATATCGCCTATAAGTGAATATACACATAGGTCAGGACGTAGGATAGCTGTCCCCTGGGGAAACGGGGAGGAGGGAGGGAGGAAATACTACTGAAAGAGACAACTGGAACTGGGGGTGCATCTCTGGGTTGAGCTAGACATCAATAGTGCGGTGGAAACTCCCAGAATACACAAGTGTGACTCTAGCTGAGACACCTCGTAATGGGGAATATGGAGCCTGAACCGGTCATCTTCTGTAACCAGGCAAGACTTCCAGTGGAGGGACTGGGACACCAGCCCAGCCACAAAACCTTCAACCTACAGTTTGTCCTGCCTACAAGATGTGCTGGGGGTTAAAGGAGCACAGAACCTGTGGGAGCAGCCAAAAGCTGGCCGGTCTAACTAGAGACTCATGCTACCAGTGGAAGCCCACACCTGACACCATCTTGAGGGCCAGGAACCAGATGCTCAATAGCCCAGAGACCTCGGGTAGAGCCAGACAGACTGGCAATTAAAAAACAATGTCAATGGAGTGGTTTCTCAAAAACAGGAGCCTAGTATATTTGTCATCAAAGAGGCTTCATCCAGCAACTGTTGAAAACATTCAGAGGTCCACAGCCAAACAGCAGGTGGATCTTGGGAAGTCCTGTGGAAGAAGGATTGGGAGGGGGGATTGTAGGAGTCAGGGATCAGGGATACCACAAGATAAACCCACAGAAGCAACTAATCAAGGCTCGTAGGAGCTCACAGAGACTGAACTGACAACCAAGGAGTCTACATGGGACTGTAGTCTACATTGGGCCCTCTGCATATGTTATGATTGTGTAGCTTGTTCTTCTTGTGGGACTTCTAACAGTGGGAGCAGGGGTGTCTCTGACTCTTGCCTGCTTTTGATGTCCATTGAGGCCTACTCTATTCTGAATAGAAGCAGGAGGAGTGGATTGGGAGGGGAAACCGCATCCAGGATGTAATGAGTGTGAGAAGAATGAAAAAAATAATAAATAAAAATAAAATAAGTACTTGTTTTGCCCAGGACTCCGTAGTGTGAATTGCTTTCCTGGAGACACTTGAGAACAAGACTTTGAAGAGTTGAGTGTGGGAGCTAAGGCATTAGCAGGGGGACTGGAGGTAAGGGTGTGGCGTTGCAGGACTGCCGTTCCTCCAGGTCCAGGCTGTAAGAGAGGCGGCCAGCAGGAGAAGACAGTTTTTTAGACAATTGGGTATAAAAACTAGCTAATGGAAACTAGTTTTAGACCCTCCTTACCACATGCAGATGGAGATAATCAATGGGCATTAGGAAACAAGAAAAGGACTGGGCAAGAGATGTGTGGTCTTTACCTCACCATTAAGTCAGGCCAGCAAAGTACCTTTGATTATTCATTGTCAGCTTATAAAAGTTTAAGCACTGAAGTGTGTTTTCACTGGGATAAGTTCAAGTTGGTAGTGGATGTCACAGGCGTATATAAAATGTGATTGTGTGTGTGTGTGTGTGTATATGTGTGTATGTGTAATGGGGGTGACTTTGTACCATATTTACATGCTAGGAAGTTAGCTCACTGTGGAGCTGTCAGTGTATCCTTTGTTAATCTGGAATGTCTCATTTTAAGAATGTTATTTTGCTAATGCTGATGTACATCTCATTTCTTAAAGGCAGGGACTGTGAACTCCGTGAGAGCCTGCTGCCTGTGATTTAATGTCTGTCCTTCTGTTTCTCTAGGGCCTACTCCCTGGTGGATTCCAGTCAAGTGTCGACGTTTCTGATATCCATTCTTCTCATAGTCTATGGTAGTTTCAGGTAAGATATTCTTCATGGGCTGTGTATTCTAATATTTGTTCTTTGGTTGACTACTGCTAAACATGTCTTAGTTTTGCTTATGACTTTAGCATATTAATACAAATGTATAAAAACTGATTGATTAAAGCTAGGTCTGCAGATAGTGACTCAGCGGAGGAGCAGAGTTCACTGGGGGAGGGGAGGAGTGCTGACCGACTGCGGTTCTGCTCTCCCAGGGATCACACACTTAAACAGAAAGATACTTCAGAACACAAAGCGGTTGAATGAATACATGCTGCACAATGAATGAATGATAAATAGTAAATGTCATTTTTTTCCCCCTAACTCTGAAAGTGTAGTCATCGGCCTTGAATAGACAGAGAAGGATCGAGTACACCAGCGTACAGCTGTGCTCAGGAAGCTATCAAAGACTTTCCTGGTCCCGAAAGACCTCTGCACAAATAGTAATTTTATAGAAAGCAACTTTTCTTACCACAAAAGCATTAACATAGGTTGATCCATACAAATTGCTGATAAGAGACTTTTCATCTTCTGAAGCCTTTCATGTGACTCTCCTGTCACCTGAGTTGAGTGTGATAACATTACCAAGTCTTCCCTGTTGCCCCTGGGAATGAGACTGGATCCTACTGAGTACATACCTGTCCTAGCACTCGTCTGTATGACTAGAAAGAAAACATAAAGACCCCCTTTTCAGATCATCTGCAGCTGAAGGAGCTGTAGTGGTTAGTTGTGTGACTCGGGCCATTCATTGTGTGGCTGACACAGTGAAGATGAAGCCTGCAGGCTGGAAAGATGGCTCCGCAACCAAGAGCACACCCTGCTCTTGCACCTAGGCTCCCATTGTAAATCCAGCTCCAAGGGGACCAACACTCTCTTCTGGCCCTGAGGGCAGCAGCACACGTCATACATTCTCAAAGACACCACAGATACAGTACACAAAATTTAAAAATAAAAGTGAAGGTTGCTTGGAAATTTTTAAGTTAAGAACTGGAAACAGCACAAATGATAAATATGTCAGCAGAAGGATTTTGAGCTATCTAGTATGTCTGGGCTTTAGTAAGTATTTTTGTAAAAGCACAAGCTTACAGCCTCTTATTCCAACCAGTGTACAGGAATGTATTGCTATAATATGTACACTGATTAACTTTGTTAACCACAAAGATGTCTACAGAAAACCCTGCTGGGTTGGCTGGGTTGGTTTGGTTTGGTTTGGTTGTTATGTCAACACAAGCTAGAGTCCTCTGGGAAAGAAGGAAGCTCTCTTAGGAGAATCCTCCATCAGATGGTCTGTAGGCGAGGCTGTAAGTGTATACTCCTGGTTGATGGTTGTTGTGTCTCTCTGTCTATCTAAACAAACGTTTAAAAGTTGAGACACTTAGCTAGGATATCTGACCTCTCTCTCTACCGCAGGCTGCCATATTATTTCCAGAAAATCGCACCAGTTTAAGATTGCACAGACTTTAACATTGTAGTAAAGAGAGTAACACAGAGTTGTTAACACAGAGTTGTCATAGAGGTGGACTCCTGGTTTACGGTGAGGAGACTGGAGCCCAGCAGGATCCCAGCCCTCACACAGCTGTACAGCTTGGTGCAGCCGAGTTTGAATTGGAATGGTTAAGCTGCTGGTCCCTGTATGCAATGTCTTTACCCCTGAATGCATTTTCTGTAGAAAGTAAATCATGATGCCTTTGGTTCCACTTTAAGTTGGGCTAAGTGGGTAAACATTTCTTTCTCTTCTGTTTTCTGGGTAAAATGTGTTACTTCTTTATTTACTAGAAGAACTCAGCTTTCAAACTATCTAAATCTAGGCTTTCTCAGTGCTGAGATTTTCTTGTTCTGGCTTGGTTGGAAGTTCTTTCTGTAAAAAAAAAAGGTTTGGAAGGGAATGGAGAGATGGAGAGGTCCTGAGTTCAATTCTCAGCAACCAGCAGGTGGCTCCCAACCATCTGTAATGGGATCTGATGCCTCCTGGCATGCAGGTGTACATGCAGGCAGAGCACTCATCTAAGATACAAAAATACTTTTAAATTTTTTATGAAAAATATATAATGTAAAACATATATTTCAGCATTTCAAGTGCACAGGACAGAGACCCATAGACTTTCTTGAGCACCTGCTGTTGGCCATGATTCTCTTACAGCTGTACTGTTGCTAGGGTGTAGGGTGGTGCCAGTGGTTCTGACTGCATTTCTCTGACTCGAGATATACCTGCTCTGACCCCCCAGCCATGGGATCATAGGATGTGACCTGTCACTAACTGCTTCTTCCGTTGCCGTGTTGTTAATGGCATCAGTGTCCTAACCTGCTTGTGTATTTCATTCCTTCTTATTGCTGGATAGTTTTCCTGGCTGTCTAGGCTGCTGCTGTGACTAATGACTGCTTCGCACACTTAGGTACAAGCTGTGATGTGAGCATGCGTTTCCATTCCTCATGAGTAATAGAAGCACTGGACGGCGTGACCCTTCTTCAGTTTAACGGTTTAAGGAATGCCACGGGTTTCCAAGGCATCTGTGCCACTTGGCGCTGTCACTAGCATGGTGGGTTTGTTCATCCCTCACCAACAGTTCTCTTTTGAGTATGTTCTTCATTTTTACAATATGGTAATATGTACCATAAGCTCCGCTATTGCTACATACCTGTGTAGCATTGTTTCTCCAGTCACACAAAGACACATTCCTCTCTTACTCCCCCCAGCGCACCCCCCCACCCCCCATGGGCTCTAGTCCTCTCCCCAGATAGTCCTTTTCTGCTTTTGTGGTTTTTCTCTTGGTGGAACTGTTCAGTCTGGACTCAGTGAGTAGAAGGAGACAGTTCTCTGTCCGGTTGATTGTTCTTCATGTGATGAATTCTACATCTACCTGTTTTCCTGCAATGATGTCATTTTATTTTTTTATGGCTAAATAAAGCATGTGTGTCTGTGCCACATTTTAAAAATCCATTCATCCAGATGGATAGTGGCAGTGCAAGCCTTTAATCCCAGCACTTCAGAGGCAGGGGCAGTCGGATCCCTGAGTTCAAGGACATTCAGTGCTACACAGAGAAATCCTGTCTTAAAACATAAAAAATAAATCCATTCATCCATTGAGTAACATCTAAGAAGATGCATGGCATGCATGCTGCCACATAGCAAATAGCGCTGTCGTCGTCGTCGTCGTGTCTCTGTTGTGTGCTGACAATGGTACAGAAGGATCACAGTGCAGCTATAGTCTTCACTTTTGATGAGCCTGCATTCTGGTTTTTATGGTATTTGAACTAATTTACATTTCCACCAACTGGGTGCACATAGTGCTTCCCTATTCCCTCCCATACCCTTGAGCATTTGGGTTTATGTGTGTTGTTTGTTTCTTGATGGTAGGCACTCTGGACTGAGATAGAGTCTCAGCATGAGTTCATTTTCCTGCCATGTGGTTGTCACTGTTGGTGCTGCCATCGGTACCACCACCGCCCTTCCTCTCTATCCTAGTGGTGTAGGTGGTGTCTCATTATGACTTTGATTGGCGTTTCCTCGGTGGCTTATGGTGTCCAGCATCTTTTCATGTGCTTGTCTATCATCCGTGTAGAGTCTTTGGTAAAGTGTCTGTTGAGAGTCCCCTGCCCTGCCCCCTACCCCCAGCTCGGAGGCTCAAGTCCAGGGCTCCGAGCATGCCGCACTTATTCTGAGCCCCTCTCCCCACTCTTAGCCTTGTAGTGTTGAGTTTAAGAGTTCTCCATGTCCTGTGGAGATGCCTTCTCAGATAAGTGCTTGCGAAACATTTCTTCTTTAAGTCTCTGGATTTTTCTTTTCACTTTCTATATATTTATAGTTGTATATTTCTTGATGAACTGACCTTTGTAAAATATTCCTCTATACCTGTGGCACACCATCCCTTCGGAAAACCTCTGTCTC
Source organism: Rhynchomys soricoides (assembly GCA_019843965.1). Classification (NCBI taxonomy): domain Eukaryota; kingdom Metazoa; phylum Chordata; class Mammalia; order Rodentia; family Muridae; genus Rhynchomys; species Rhynchomys soricoides. Next base: position 1,845,022 of record JADRCH010000228.1, on the reverse strand, counting down.
CAAAAATATTTACATTACAATCCATAACAGTAGCAAAATTACAGTTATGAAGTAGCAGCAGAATAATTTTATGGTCGGGGTCCCCACAGCATGAGGAGCTGTATTAAAGGGTCGCAGCGTTAGGAAGGCTGAGAGCCACTGTCTCTGCCTTCTTAAAATTTCTGTGATAATATCTTACTGAGTCTGATATTAGAATACCCATTCAAAATCTTTTGGTTTTTCAATTTTAGAGAATTTGTTAAATATATCTCAGAGTGAAGCTCCAGTGGCAGATTTAGATGTGAGTGTCAGGATTCTGTATGGATGTGGAGTGTGTGCACATAGTCAGGATTCTGTATGGATGTGGGGTGTGTGCAC
>JADRCH010000228.1:1831830-1844655 GCA_019843965.1 Rhynchomys soricoides | reverse complement strand
GTGTGTGCACATAGTCAGGATTCTGTGGGGATGTGGGGTGTGTGCACGAGTGCACCATTTCCCAACTCCCCTCCACGATTCAGTATACATATTGGGGAAATAATTCAGTCACAATTGAGGGTAGACAGCCAACAGCAGGGTTTGTGGTCCAGATGACTGATGTACTGCAGAGTGTGGCCTGAGGTTGTCTTGCCATCTGCCTGTTGATCCCTCTGTTATTCCCGACCTGAGCTTGTAGACACTGTGGTGATCCAGGCATGTACTGTTGCTGAACACAGACTCAGTGTCTTAACTACTCACAGCACATTCTGTCAGACCTAATGAAGCCTTGGGCAAGCCTGTGTTCTCCTTGTCTACGGCACATAGTGCAGGGTTTGCAAAGGAGTCCTAGGTCTTTGCTCAGGAAATCTGTTGAATCTAAAGAATGAGTTGATTTCCAAGAGTTCTGTTCATGAGGTGAGGATGTAGCTGAGTTTACAACACTTGACTTGCTACCCGTGTATAAAACCTTGATTTTGAGGGTTTATTAAATTTTAGTAAATATTAGATTATTCATGCTTGGCTGTGCATGTGATGCCTGCACATGTTTTGTGGGTGTGCGTAACAGTGGGTTCCCCTTTAGTACCCTTCCAACCTTACTTGTGAAATGACGTCCTTCTCTGAACCCAGAGTTCACCGGGTCAGGTAGGCTGCCTGGCCAGTGAGCACCTAGGATCCTACTGTCTGCAGCCCAGCCCTGGGTTCTACACTGTGCTACTGCACCTGACCTGGGCGCCGGGCCTTATGCTTGTGTGGTGTGCTGCCAGGCATCTTCCCCGCCTTAGTCAAATAACATTCTATTCCTTTCTTAGGAATTCTTACCTTATAAAAGAACAGATCCTAAATAAAGCCTTACTAAGGCGTCGAGAGTGTGTTAAACTACTTCCTGCTATAGTGTCACGATAAGACTCTTGTCAGATGTACATGGCATGACATGCTGTATTTGACACCTATTTAGTTGGCTTTGATTCCACCCAGCTCAGCAGAAAGCCATGGCATCATGTAAAAGGTCGCTGACTTGGTAACTTGTCTGTAGTAAGGCAGCATATATGCAGCTGGTCTAAACCAGATGGAGAAGCTGCAGTAGCTAATTTTATGTGGTGCTCTGAAAGCTATCCTTAGCATACTAGTGCATGAAAAACTGTGACGCCCTGTGTTAGTCCTAATTTAAAGAGAAAGAACTGGACTGGGAGATGGCTCAGTGGAGATCTGAGTTCACATCTCCAGCACACGTGTAGAACTACATGTGGCTCTCAGTAACCCCAGGGTTAGGTGATAGAAGTAGGCAGAATCAGGCAGCTTGGCCCGGTCTGGTCTAGTAGTAGACTCTGTCTCAAAAACTGCCTTCACAAATACTCTCATGGTGTATGTTCCTGCGTACAACACACCACAGACGCGCGCGCGCACGCATGCACACACACACAGAGAAAGAGATCACACAAATACATACTAAATATATTTATTCATAGAAAGGTTCTAGGATCTCTCGCTTTGTATCATCACCAATCATTGATGATGATGGTGATGAATGTTTAGTACTGTGATTACCCCTTAGTTACTTTTCCTTGTTTAGGAGGCAGGTAAAGATCAGGCAGCTCCCATGAGATGGTGACTCAGCAGCTCTGAGATGCCTAAGAAGGACTGGCTCACTGGCTGCCTAGCAGAGAGCCTTACTTTATTTCTAGAGGTTGAAAGTGCAAGACCTGAGATGTCAGCACAATGGACTTTATCCGGACTCCTCTCCTTGGCCTGTAGGTTTGGTCTTCACATGTAGATGGTGCCTTTGCTTGTCCATCTCTCCTGACCGCACAGGTGTCTGGAAGGTCCGTCTGTCTCTCCCTTTCCCTTGCTACTTCTGCTTATTTATCTCCCTCAATACCATTTTAAGCCAGATGTGGTGGTACCCACCTTCAGTCCTAGCACTTTTGGGGCAGAGGCAGGTGTTATCTCTGACCAGCTTGCTAGTTCAAAGGCTGCACAGTGAGACCCTAAGAGGAGTAGAAAAAAGAACTATCTTACCTTTAACACCTCTTTAAAAACTGTCTGCAGATACACTTATATGTTCAGGTCCTGTGGATAAAACTGCAGATAGGAGTCTTGTGAGAATGCAGTTCAGTCCAGCGTGGGTAGAGAGTGATGATACTGACCAAAGCACAGCGAACCCAATGCTTTTGAAGAGGGATAGGACAAAGTAATGAATAAATGCAGAGAGATTTGTCCCTTGCCTCTATCTAGGGTTACTCTGAAAATCCTAAGAAATCTTGGGCTGAAGATTGTGTTTCAGTGGCGGAGCCTTTGCATAGCACGTCTGAAGGCTTATATTCCATTCCCACCCAGAAGAAAGCAAAGTCATCTTGACTGTAGCACAGGCCAGCCCAGCACTCGACCAGCGTGAGTGCAGTGAGGTCAGCTCTTGTAAACTGAGCACGAGAAGAAGAGGCAGGAGGGGCAGGAGATGGAGAACATGTGTGCTTACATAGGAAGACCAACCCTGTCTCACACTGTCCTTACCCCTTTCCCCCAAACAAACAAGACACTTCTTTACTGTCATCATGTTGACACTCAGAACATTTCCAGCCACTTAATCAGAAGACCATGCTCTTATATGCACTGGTGATGGGTCTGTTGGTCAAGGACAGAATGTCTTTGCTGTGTAGCCCAGGGTGGCCTCAAGCTGGCCATTTCCTGTGTGCATCACTGATTGGATATTCATTCACCTCCCAAAGCTTGACCTACTGCCGCCTCTGTTGAGTCATAGTTGGTATCCAGTAGAAATCAAAACATTCTGGTGAGGACAGGACCTCAGCCTCCTAGTGCTTCCACCGTGTCCAGTTCCTTCTTTCTGTTGCTCATCTTTTTACTTTCTTCTTGTTTATATATATTTGTATGCGAGTAACTTTGTGGCAAATGCGGAGGACGTCTTGGTGGAGTTGATATTCTCTCCCTTCACATTTATGTGGATCAAACTCATACCAGGCTTGCACGGGACGCTCTTGAACTGCTAAGCTTCCTCATATCCCATGTTGCTCATTTAAACATTGATTTCAGTAGCCCAAATGTGCCCTTTGCAGATGGCCAGGGTGCAGTTTGAATGGTGTGTGTGGTAGTAACAGTTTGGTGTATAGTGTAATAACATTTTGGTGTAGAGCAGTAACAAGATTGGGAGACAGGGCTGGAGTGCTGAAGGTGGTCATCGCTGCACACATAAGAGACTGTTCAAGGGCTAGCCAAGCACTGGGCTATCTGTAGAGTTGTTAAGTTACCAAGTAAGTTGGGAGAAAAAAAGCCCACAATTCACAGTTGTCCTGGTGCCCTAAGACAGAAGTCTTCCCACACAGGCAGTATATACACAGCTGAAGTCTGCTGTCAGCTGTGCAGATGTACTAGGCCCTGACTGGATCCCTACCTAGGCCCAGTGATGGAACTCTGTGAGGCTGGAAGATGGAGCATTTCCCACCTTGAACTAAAATATACACAGCCCTCTACTTGACTTATGTAGATTTCTTGTGTAGTGTAGTGGTAACCCCAGTGACAAAACAAGGATTGATGTTCAGTTCAGCATGAGCCAAATAGAAGCTCAGAGTAGTTACATAAGACCTCCCAGCATCAGGAGCAGAGAGATCTATGTGAGTTCAAGGCCAGCCTGGTCTATACCTAAGACCCTGTCTTAGGAAGGGGATGGGAGGGCGACCGACTCCATAGCACCTCAGCTGCTGCCTTTGGCACCATCTCTGCAACAGAGCTGGTAACAAGACAAAATGTGCTTGCTTTGTTTGGTCAGTTTACTTGAAAATATTCTTTAAAAAGTGTGTGTGTGTGTGTGTGTGTGTGTGTCCAGCAGAATTGAGAAAAACATGTAGGATCCCCCGGAGTTGTAGTTCCAGGTCATTATCAGCCCACGTGTACACACACACCCCACAGCGGCCACACACACACACACACACACACACACACACACACACACACGGACACACGGACACAAGAAACTGAACTCTGCAAGAGCTTCAACTACTGAATCATTCATCTCTTTGGATTTTGTTTTGGGGGAGAGGGCTTCTTCCAGACAGTTTCTCTGCATAGCCCTGGTTGTCTTGGAACTCAATCTTGAACTCAGACCCAGCCGCCTCTGTCTCCCTAGTGCTGTGATTGAAGGCCTGTGCCACCACACCGGGCTAAAAGAGTTTTTAATAGCCCTCGGCTAATAATGAATTGGAAGAGTTAAATGCTGGCTAGCACTGACCTCAGAACCAGGCTCTTTTCTTCTACCTTCTGAGAGAGGCTGTTTGTATCCACCCATGCCTCAAGTAAGACCAAAGGACAGCTGGCAGTTTTCCAGCCCAGAGTCAGAGCCCAGAGGAGGGTAGAAGCTAGCCCAGGCAGAGATGTAAGGGTTCTCGTAAAGTTCCCCAACTGCCACAGGGTCAGAGAGGCAGCATGGACGCACAGCTGTACTTAGCAATATTATGTTCTTAAGGGGGTCTGAAAACTCAAATTAGTGCGTGTTTCCCCAGTGTGCACCCACAGGGAAGAACCAGTGTTTGTGTGCCTTTAGCTGCAACACATCGCAACCAGTCTAGACCTGTGCCATCAAGTGATGAGCTCTGTCCTGAGACTAGTGCACCCTGAAAGGACCGAGGAGGGGTCATGCGCCGGAGACCGCCACACCCGCCGTAGTTCTAAACTCGATGCAGGCTTTTTGCTAGGTGTTTTGTTGTTTAATATCCCTAACTGGAAGTGAGAAGTGACAGTTTGTCCTCTAGGACCAACTGTGGGGAGGAAGTTAAAGCAAATCCTGCTGAGCATCTTCCTCTGGAAGATCTAAAAGTAAATATACAAGCCCAAATGTGTGCAGGCAGAGCAAGTGGGTGTTAGCTAGAATTAGACAACTGAATATTCTAGATTCATCATCATCATCATCACCATCATCTCTCGTCTCTCATGGGTGTGTGTGTGTGTGCACGCGCGCATGCACAAGTTGCAGGAACTAGTTCTCTTACTCCACCACATAGGATCCAGGAATTCAGGTAAGTAGGACTTGCAGCAAACTCAGATGCTAAGTCCTCTCTCTGGGCCTCCTAAGTGCTTGTCATATAATAAAACTTCTTCAGACAGAGAGGAGAACAGGGCCCACAACTACAGCGTAAGGTAGCAGTGTCCCGTTCCGTAACGTAGCAAAGCAAGCAGAAAGAAAATGTCAGTCAGTCCAGTGGGTGTGACTGATGTCCTCGTGAGTTTATGCTGTATGTGCACCTGCATGGATAGGCTAGAGGGCTGCTGTCGCCTCAGTCTGCCTCCACTGAACCTTGACATCATCATTGGGCTTGATCGGCCTACCTAGATTCTGTGACACACACACACACTCCCTTTCCCCAAGTACTGAAGTGCAGAGGTGTGCCATCACACCCAGCTTTTGACATGGTCTCTAGGGAGCCAAGCTCATGGTTGCACATCAGTCTTGACTGAGCAATCCCAACTTAACACTGCTCTTTATCAGTTCATTCTGTCATTTGTGAAATGCCTCAACAACAAAACATGTTCTTCGTACTTGACATACTAATATATTTGCTAATATTGGACATATCAGAAAACATGCAACAAGTTGGAGTATTGGCCCATGATTTGTACTCTGTCGGCTCTGGCTACCATAGCAATGTACATTTTAGCCTAAGTGGCTTAGATGGCTTCAACAACAGAAATTTACCTTCTCAAACTTCTGGAGCCTGGAGCTGGGAAAGCAGATGCATGGTTGACTGCCTGCTGGACCGACTGACCCAGTTAGTGTCAACCTCTCCGTGCACGAGGCTCCTAGCCCGTCCATCCCAACCCTGGACTGCTACCTGACTCGCTCTTCTGTATAAATTCTCTATTAGCTGTCACGTGGTTTTCAGGTATTTTCTTCCATCTCATGAGTGGCCTTTGTTTGCTTGTTTGTTTGGTGGTGTTTGAAGCTCAGGTGTTTTCTCCTGCCTTCTGCTGTTGTTTTGCGAGGGTTCATACTGCACCCTCTCTAGAAGCTGTGGCATGGGTATAAAGTTGCAAAAAGTGCTTGCTCTTCACCCAGCATTTCTCTTTGCAGATTTTTATTCATAAGAAAGTAATTGAGTGTAGCAGGTTGGACCGCACTGGAGCGACTGTGGTCAGGAAAGCTCAGGGACTAACTCTGGAGGGTTATAGACTGTGCCACCGTTGGGAAGAGGCCGTCCTGTCCTGTCCTGTCCCTCCCAGGAATAACACTTGCAGTCCTGTCTCAGGACAGCATCACTGTTTCTCTCTCTCTGAGGCAGAACCAAAACTTAACGTGTTAATTCTTTCCCACAGGTCCCTTAATATGGACTTTGAAAACCAAGATAAGGAGAAAGACAGCAGCAGTTCTTCTGGCTCTTTCAACGGCAACAGCACCAATAACAGTAAGGCGTGTTATACCAGTCATTAATTCCCGTATGCTCCTTGATAGTCACAACCCCCATCCCACCCTTACCCCATGTGCTCACCTCAGCTGACCTCTCTGTACCTCCAGTCGCTCATTTAATGGCTTATATTGGATATAACAATACAATCCGATCTGTGTGCTTTCATCTGCTACGTTTACGTCTGACTCTGAAGTCACTGACTGCTTAAGTACAAGAACCCTGAGAGAGAAGTGTAAGGAGCATCTCCTGATTCGAAAAATCCTACAAGAATACAAACCCTTTTAAAAATAGAACTGAGTTTGTAAATGAATTGTCATCTATCACACAGTAAAATATTATTTCATAGTCCATAATGAAGCACTTGGGGCTGGGGAGATGGAGATGGATGGCCTAGTCAGAAAAGTGCTTGTCCTGCAAGCATGGGTCCTGAGCTCGGGTCCGCAGCACCCAGGCAGTAACACAGGTGCCTGTGACCCACTGCTGTGGACACACTGCTGTGGACAGGGATGAAAGCCCTCCCTCTTCCCCCCTCCAGTTTGCTGGTAAGTTGGAAAGAGTCCATGGAATGCAGTCTCCTTAGTTCCTGTATACTTCATAACCAAATTGTACTTGCCTAGTTTCTACTTCAAATTGAGACGTGAACACGACAAAGACAGTAAAGTAGGACTCACTTAAATAGAAAGAATCGGAGGCAGGCAGGACTCTGTGAGTTTGAGGCCAGCCTGGTCTACAGTGGACGTTTCAGGCCAATCAGGCACTACATAGAGAGACTGCCTTTAAAAATGTCTTTGTAGGGCTGGAGAGATGTCTCAGAGGTTAAGAACACTGGCTGCTCTTCCAGAGGTCCTGAGTTCAATTCCCAGCAACCACATGGTGGCTCAGGACCATCTGTAATGAGATCTGGTGCCCTCTTCTGGTCTTAGGCATACATGCAGGAGACTGCTGTATATATCATAAATAAATTTTAAAAAATCTTTCCATATGTGATAAAATCTTTGTGTGAAATAAAGTCTGTACCAGTAATTTGCTAGGAACCACATTAAACCCAGTGTGAAATCTGATTTTCAGATTGATGCGTTACATAAGATATCCTCTGTTAGTACTTCAAGCCAAGTCACACACTTGTAACTATTGCTAAAGTCCTGTACTGTGCAGCATATTTGCAAATTATATAAGTAAGATAGATTATAGTCTGTGGCACACCGCACCACAGAATCAAAGAGAAACATGTAGTGTGTCTAACTAAGATCTCTGGAAGGGAGTACCTGCTAATACCAGTTTTATTTCTTGTTATTTATCAGGGTCACATGAAGGTCATACACCATTTACGCCATTTTCTTAAGTCGGCCTCCTGTGTCAGACTACATGCACCCTTCCCATAATGCACTAAGACCCAGATACCGTACAATGCATTTCTCCTTGATGTAGTCTGGAAAGTACGAAGAAAGAAAAACCTGCTGAGTCAGCACTCACCCACAGAGCCCCGTAATCTCAGGTTGAAGGACAGTCTGGGGACAGACCACAGTTCTTCCTTTCTTTGTTTTTTTTGTGTGTGTGTTTTTTGTTTTTTGAAACGGAGTTTCTCTGTGTAGCCCTGGCTGTCCTGAAACTCACTCTGTAGATCATGGTGGCCTTGAATTCAGAGATCTGCCTGTCTCTGCTCCCGAGTGCTGGGACTAAAGCCATGGGCTACCACCACTGTCCAGCCAGGTCACACTTTCAAAAATCATAGAATTAATGTCCAGAGAGCCGGATGGGAGCAGGAGCGTCTGTGTGGGCACCTGAGAGACTGGGGTCCTCAGCAGTCCGTGTCACACAGGAGCTGAGGAAAGGCTCTCAGAAGATTGGTGATAGTTAGTGCCAGGATGCTAGCAAGAGGATTTTGGACCAATTAAAGGAGAAAGTGACCGATGGAGGTTTGTAAAAGATCACAGTTGCCTTCTTCCAAGATACCCAAGAGCCGAGGAGTTTGTGGGAAGCAAACAAACATGGAAGTGAAGGAGTGGTGAAGGCCATGTGCCCCACAGCAGACATCAAAGCTTACAGCGTGAGCTGTGCTCTGCCCGATAGCCACAGGGTACAAGAGCCTCCTGGAGAGTATAGCACCAGCTCATTAGAAATCAGAAAAGCAAACTGAACTGTCTGAAACAGCACTGCACAGCCACCAGGGTAGCTCAAGATGAAACCCTGGTCCTCGCTAGTGTATGAAATGTATAGAGACAAATCCTCTTATATTTCCTGGGGAGTATGTGCTGGCAGACATGGACATAGTTGAGCATTCTCTGCTAAGCTCCACCACTCTTGGACACAGCAGTGTGGCTCTAGGGTGCATGCTTACAGGTACACATCACCAGAAGGCTGTAGATGAGAACATGCCAATATTAGGGGTAACAGGCAAGGTAGGAACAGATAAAAGCAACAGAGACGGTCCTGAGAGAAACAGCAAAGCAGATCTGCCCCTGACTGAGGACCCTGCTGCCCTTTCCCCTGTACGCTGCCTGGGAACTCTGGGCAGTTAGGCCTTTCCACACATTCCTGTGCATCTGTGTGTGACAGACTGGAGTGGGGAGGGCAGGTTTGACGAAGGCCTCTGCCTCCTGGAGGGAAGGGAGCACAGCTGTGATGAGCAGCCCAGAAGTAGGTAAGAGGAAGAGAAAGAAATGGCAGACCAGACTTGGCTGTCAGGGTCCTAGAGGCAGCCCTCCATGACTGCTGAGCTCACTGCCCTCACTCAGAAGGGGGCACTTTTGCTTTTCCTTTATTGTCTACCAAACTCATGACTGCTCCTAGTGTCCAAGCATACATTCTCCTTGAAGAGCACAAGAGCTGCCACTGCTGCCATGGTTGGGACTGGATGAAACTGGAGGAAATGTCACCCCGTGACACAAGGATAGCTGTCATCACAGTGTGTGGAAAACTATAGAAGGGAAATTGCAACTTTGAGGCCAGCCTGAGCTATAGAGCAGCTTTCTGGCTAGCCTCGGCTACAAAGTGATATTCTGTCTCAAAATAGTAATAATGATATTAGTGAACTGGAGAGATAACTCTAGCGGTTAAGAACACCGGCTGCTTTATCAGAGGGCCCAAGTTCAGTTCTGAGCATCCACATGAAGGCAAACAGCCATCTGTAGATCTAGGACAGATCCTCTAGTTGTAGATGATCTGATACCCTCTTCTGGCCTTAGAGCACTGCATGAATGTATTGGATAGTCATAAATGCAGGCCAAAACCACACACACACACACACACACACACACAAACACACATGCGCGCGCGCGCGCACACACACACCCACCCTTCCTTCATACAGGGTCTCACTGTGTAGCCTTGATTGGTCTGGAACTCACTTTATAGACCAGTCTGGCCTAAACTCATTCAAAGCCACCTGTCTTTGTTCTCAGTACTGGGACTAAAGGTGTGTTCCACCAGTCCTGGCCCAGTTCATTTAATTAGATGGGGGGGGGCATAATTCCATTGTCTGATTTTAGTCCTTTACATAGCTTCCAGGAACAGACCTGGTGGCCAGTAAGCGAAGGAAGAAAGACAGGCACACATGAAAACTCTGGATGGGGGCGACTGAGGTCCCTGCAGGAGAAACTGTAGCCCCAGCCCTGAAGTCTGTCCAGTTTAGTGTATAGAGTTGAACAGAGGGGCAGGGGTGCTGTATGCAGATGAAAGGGTGGGCTTCATGGTACACGGCCGCAGGAGGAAGGCAGGGTTAGCCAATGTCAGTGTGGTAGTGGTCAGTCGGAGAGCAGCTCCACACCCTAAATATTCTCTCAAGGGGGACACTCTCTACTCATGGACTCCCAGGGAAGGCTTTGTCATTTCATGGAGCCTCCACAGGGATTATCCCATGGGTTTTTGAAGCACTGAGATCTTTAACATGGCCAGCTCAAGTCAAAAACACTCCCCGAACTGGACATCTTGAAGCCTTGAGCTATCGTAATTGATGGATATAATTGCCCTGTTTAGACTGCAAAGGCCATAAAAACTAGAAATTTCCCATAATCCCTCCTATTCTTAGTCTGTGATAATTTGGTAAATATTTCATCAAAAGATACAGAGTCAGTAGTGTAACATGTCAGTTTACACTGAGAACATCAGTGTAATTTGCCCTGCACTCACTGATAATGATGTGAATGGGCTTGGTGACTCAACTGAGAGGGAGAGGTAAAGGGGTAAGAAGTTAGGTCATGCTCGTGAGTTGGAGGCCAGCCTGGGCTATACAAGGCTGAGTTCTAAAGCAAGCAAAATAATTAAGATGATGCTATTGTATATACGTTTAAATTGCACAATTATGCCTTTTTCGTAGGTTGGCCATGTACAGCCGTGTAAGCGTTTGTTATTATGGTTGTATGTTTAAATGTCTTGTTTTGTTTTACTTTGCTTTTTTTTTTTTAAGATTGATTTATTATTATATGTAAGCACACTGTAGCTGTCTTCAGACACACCAGAAGAGGGTGTCAGATCTCATTACAGATGGTTGTGAGCCTCCATGTGGTTGCTGGGATTTGAACTCAGGACTTTCGGAAGAGCAGTCAGTGCTCTTAACTGCTGAGCCATCTCTCTAGCCCTTTTACTTTGCTTTTTAATCATTGGAGTTTGGGTCAGAATGTCTAATTGGCTAGCCCCCTTCCTTCTAGAACCATTGTGTGTGGTGCCCACAAGTACAGTGGCAGCAGCTGAAAGCTTCACTTGCCCAGTGTCGTCTTCTCTTGGTTTAAAATCACTGATTTCAGAAGAGAAACTGTGTTCTAACACCCCCATTCTCCTTGTATTCATCTGTGTAGTCATTAACATGCTAAGAAAAAGCAAGCTTATTATAAATATACCTTACAGTCTTGCTAATGTAATCTGTGTTCTAACAAGGACCTTAATTTTTGTGTTCGTATTTTGGTTTGGGAAGACAGGATTTTGGGTAGGTCAGCATGACCTCAAAGCCACCATACAGTCAAGTGTGATCTTGATCTGATACACTTGCCTCAACTCACTGGGATCTCAGACAGGCAGGACATGTACAGAGAATCTCCTATATGTATCATCAGACAATAAAAAAAACTATGGCCAATTAGCCAAGTCAGGAAAAAGGAGGAGGGACATCCAGTAGGGATAGAGAGAATTCTGGGAAATAGTGAGGAACACATGAGATTCTCCCAGAAGGCTGAGGAGATAGACAAAAGGAGACAAGGAAAGGAAAGCAGCCAAGTAGCTGAACCGAGGTTAGACCAAAAGGGAAAATAGATTAAGAGCGAGTTGTAGAGCAAGCCAGAGCTTCTACGTGGCCTAAGCACTTATTGATAAATGATTAGTCTCAGAGTGGTGATTGCTGGGAATTAAGTGGTCTGGAGGAAAAACTAGATTTTATAACCACAGACAAGCTGACTTTATCTGTAGACTATGGCGTGCTTTGTTTTACAGGAGGCGAGGAAAGAAGGTGGACGGGGTTTAGGTTTGTAAATTTAAAAGGGGCTTCTGTTTCTTATCTCAAATCATGTATTTTCAAAACTCTTGTTTTCTTTTGTGAAATCTGTACTGTTCCCTAGCTCTTTGAGCCCCAGAAGAGTTCTGTAAGGGAAGTGATTTCATAAGGCTCTGTCCTGTAGATGCACACACTGAGGATCCTCTGTGCCTATAGCTCAGCAGACCATTTGTTTCCTGAGTCGTGCCTGTTTGTCACTGTCGTTTGGTCAGTTTTCCCAAGCACGACTGTACAGTCCAAAGTAAATTACTAGATCGTTCCACCTCACCGCTAAGCAGCAGTTTTGGTTTGAAGAAATATTTAATGTTGGATTTCCCCTAAGGCTCTAAATACCTCTTGGGGTAGGCAAGTTTAAATTCCTATGAGAAGAGCTTTTGTTTTCATTTTTATTTTGTTTTGACACAGGCTCACTATATAGCCCAAACTCGGTGTATAGCTCAGAAAGGTCTTGAACCATACATAGTCTTTATAGGATTTTGCCTCTGTGCCTGTTTCTGTGTTTCAGTGTGCATGTGTGGGTGTGGGTGTGGGTGTGGGAGTCTCCTTTTTTTCTACCATGCAGGCCCGGGACAGCAGGCTCAGACCAAGTGCCTTTGCCATACAATAAGCTCTGTTGCCAGTGCCCAAGCCTGGTTGTGTGTGTGTGTGTGTGTGTGTGTGTGTGTGTGTGAGAGAGAGAGAGAGAGAGAGAGAGAGAGAGATTTATTTTAAAGATTATGTGCATGCGTATATGGGAGGGTATGGGCACAGGAGGGCACCAGATCCCCTGGCGCTCTAGATACACAGGCAGTTGTGAACCGCCTGCTGTGGGTACTGAGAACTGAACTCAGGGCCTTTGCAAGAAGTGTGTGTGCTCTTAGCCACTGGGCGCCCCCCAGTGTTAACAGTTTGTGT
>JADRCH010000228.1:1726410-1831820 GCA_019843965.1 Rhynchomys soricoides | reverse complement strand
TAACAGTTTGTGTGCTCTTAGCCACTGGGCGCCCCCCAGTGTTAACAAACAGGGTTTGAAATGCTCCCTTGTCCTTTTAGCCCGCTATGCCTAGGTTTCATCTTGATTGGCTCATTTACTTGCAGCCTCAACACAGATTTTTACTTTAAATATTCCATTATAATAGCTTGTGTGACAATTTTTATATGACATCTCAGAAGGATTAATTAAGTCCATGGCATACAGAACACAGGGGGTAGGGGGTTGCCTTTCATTCAGCCACCATCAGATTCTGACAGTGCCCTCTCTGCAAATACTCTGCTCACAGGTCTCAGCTCCTGGTGCAAAATTAACTTTTCATGTAGAATTTTAGCTACCTCTAACCCCTAGAGATTTAATTAAGTAGTATAGTGTTTAAGGAACTCTCTTCAGAACTGGCAGGGTGGCTCAACAGGTAAAGGCGCTGGCTACCAGGCCTGGGAACCTGAGTCAAGCCCTGGATCCCACATGGAAGAAGGCTACAACTCCACAAGTTGTCCTCTGACCTCTGCATGTTTGCTGTGGCACACCCACATATAAACACAGCAAATAAAGAATAAGTAAGTAAGCAAATAAGTAATTGTAATTCCAAATAATGAAAACTGTTACGGGTGATCCTAATGGGCAGACAGGAATTAAGAAAGAACTCTGAGCTGTGTCCTGCTCTGTCCCAGGACTTTTCTCTTTAATCTCCTCTTCTGATCCTTAAAATTTCACAGTCAAACCCACCACCCCACCACTCCCTCCCAAAAAGCTGGGCAATGGCAATGGGGTACATGCCTTTAATCTCAGCACTCAGGAGGCAGGGGCAGGTGGGTGTCTATGAACTCGGTCGCTGTAGTACTGAAGGCACCAAGCAAGGACAGCAATGAGCTCATCCTCTCTCACTGAGAGCCTCAGAGCCTGAAGCTTAGACTGTATACACCTTAGACTATACACCTCACACAGTAATCCCAGGAACCCTCTGTGTCCCTTGAGTTACTGTAAAATGCACAGGCCGACAAGGGTGGCCACTGTAGAACATGGAGTCTGGATAAAGGCTGAAGTCAGGGCAGGCCTAAATTCCAGTTCACCAAGCAGCTGTGAAAACGGCTCAGCAGTCCAAAGTTTGATTCTCAGCACCCGCTTGGCAGCTAACTGCTGTTTGTAAGTCCAGGTCTAGGGATCTGGTGCCCTCTTCTGACTTTGTATGGGCACTGCATGCACACAGACCTGCATGCTGGCAAAACTCCATGCACATAAAATGAAAGAATACAATTTTAAAATGCATTTCAGTGCCGAAGCCCTCTTGGGTAGAATGAATTTCATTCTGGCCCCGTTTCGAGGCATTTCTCTGACCTCAGGCTGTGAGAACAACATAAGTGGGCTTAAAGCGTCTGACCTCTGACCTCTTAGATCGTCAGCTCTCCACACAACGCTCAGCCTGTGCAGCAGTCTATGAAAGCGGGGTCCGTGGAGGGGAGGCGTATTAGGAAGTAAGGGTTAATGTGCCTGCTTTCCTCTGCAGGCATCCAGACCATCGATTCCACCCAGGCTCTGTTCCTTCCGATCGGAGCGTCCGTGTCTCTCCTCGTCATGTTCTTCTTCTTTGACTCAGTTCAAGTTGTTTTCACAATATGTACAGCAGGTAATTTAGCTGCAAGTTTACTAAAAGGAATAAACAACGTATTTCATTATTGTTCAGAAACTAATGTGTGTGCGTGCCACGCCAGTTGTGCCGCCAATTTCTGTTAACAGAGTCTTGCAGAAAAGCAGGGATTGGAAAACTCAGGCGCTTCAGTGATACCAAATAGTTGTGACTTGTTGCTGGCAGATAACCCACAGGTCTTGTTAGTCATAGTGGCCATTAGCATCCTCTACCAATGTGTCTGCAGATAGAAATACTGACAGCTAATCACAGTAATTAGCCGCCAGCTTTGCAATGTGTTCAGGCTGAGCAATGGTGGACGTACAGAGAAAATATTATCAAAAGCTAGATGATATTAGGGGTTCATCCTCTGCCTGCTGCGGGTTCCTTCTTCCTGAGTTAAGGAGGGTAAGAACAGCATGCCCTGTCCCCATCTGTGTCACACTAGGTACTAGTTCTTATTTAAAAACAAAAAACAAAACAAACGAACATGTAGTTATCCATGCAGTAGTGAAAGACCTCTCTTTCTGGGCCCAGAGCTCAGTGCCACATACATACACGAGGTCCCTGGGTCCCAGCTTCAGCACAAGAAAACAAATAGGGAAGATCTTTTAGGTGACTTTTCTACTTGTTAAGAAAAATATATTGGAAAACCATCTTCCGTAAATTATGCCATTTTTCCTGTAATGGGTAAAGAAAAAAAAATTAATGAAACTTATTTTCTTTTCCTAGTTCTTGCAACAATAGCTTTTGCTTTTCTTCTTCTCCCGATGTGCCAGTATTTAACAAGACCCTGCTCACCTCAGAACAAGTAAGTACTCAGGACCTTCCCTCTAAGTTATCAGAGTAACAGGTGTTGGATGGAAAACAGAAACAGCCAGAGACTGGGGAGTGACACGCATAGCCGCCCCTTTTAAAGTTGGAAGATCCTTTTGCACCTTTTTATGACACAGGAAATGCAGACGTCTTCACAAGTGGGGGCCGCTGTAGCCTGCTCCCTGCTCAGCTAGACAGGAGGACGGCAGCTCTGTAGAAGCCGTGAGAGGAAACAGTGGTTGGATTAGAGACTGTCGGTCTCTGGTGACGTGCGTGTGCTGCCACAAACACTGTCTCATCATTGCCAAATGAGTGGGATCTGTGACTTTCTGACTTTATTTTCTCTTAAGAATAAGATTTGCCTTATATTTAACTCCCAGAGACTGATTATTTTACACTATACCTTTAGACACCCATGTTAATAACTTAGTATAAGGGGAAAAAAGTCTCAGTGCAGTGATTCAGTGGGTAAAAGTGCTTATCGATTTAATCCTCATAGCCTGAGCTTGATCCTTGGATTACACCATGGAAGGACAGACTGACTTCACAGTGCTGTCACCTGACCTCCACCCGTACCCCCCCCCCCACACACACACACAATGATAGTAATAAATAAAATGTAAATTTAAAAATGAACTGCATTACCAAGTGGGAGCTGAAGGATAATTCCTGAGTATTTATTTCATAGATGACTCCAACAAGGCTTGGCTCTTTTAGATTCCCAGGTATTGGGTATTACCCTGCTCTGATCCAGACATTGTGAACGCTGATCACGGGGTCAGTCGGCCACTAAGTGCAGCGTGCCCCTCAGACCAATCAATGTGTATTTTCCAGGATTTCCTTTGGTTGCTGTGGGCGTTTCACTGCTGCTGAGCTGCTGTCGTTCTCCCTGTCCGTCATGCTCGTCCTCATCTGGGTTCTCACTGGCCACTGGCTTCTAATGGACGGTGAGTGATGTCATACATAAGCTGAGACTGAACCTTGCATGGTTTCATGGGTCGCGGCCTCAACTACGGGCCATGGACCATTGCAAATATGTAAATTTTAAAAAATAATTGTGAGCAGCAAAAAAAGTTAATTCAGAATCAAACGAACAAGGAAGCCGCAACTTTGACTCTGGCTTTGATGCTGTGCACAGTTGTTGCAGCATCATGTGCCTTCACTAAAAGCCTCGATTCTGAAGACACATGAGGTCCTGCTTCAAACACCTCTGCTCATACTGACTCGTATGTATGCATGCTACAGTTGCAGTGTTTGCACTGCAGTGCAAAGTCTTCTCTCTCAGAGACACACAATTGTATAAAATAGAAAACGGAGGCTTTTCATAGTCTGCTGTCATTTCTCAGCATGTAAACATCGAATCAGCATAACGTTGGGTTGGGTTTGAATATTTGATTTTTACAATTGCTATTTGAAGCAGGCATAGTGGCACATGTGTTTGTTTGTTCATTTGCTTTGTTTCAAGACAGAGTTTCTCTGTGTAGCCTGGCTATCCTGGAACCCATTCTGTAGACCAGGCTGGCACGAGCTTTTTTAATTCCAGCATTTTGGAGGCAGGAGGATCTCTGTGAGTTCAAGATCAACCTGGTCTATAAATTACGGGCACCAGGGCCACACAGTGAAACCCTCTCAAAAGAAAAGGGGGGGGGGAGGAGATAATAAACAAAATTGCTATTTTGAGTTGCTGGCCTAGTTTTTATTTTAAAAATATGGATTTTGGCTTCAAATTAGGATAGAATTTTGAAGTTTCCAAAATAGTTGTAAGCATACTTCTGGCGTTTGGTACTGTATCCATATGCAAAACTGCGTTCTTGGAAGTGACAGCTATCATCTCTGTGAAATAGTGAAGGTGTTTCCTAGACACCATCATTCAGCCAAGACTTGTTCATGTAAAAATGTCTAGCATAGTATTAGTATGTAGATTTCTTTTGTCTCCGGTAGTAAAATTATGTCTTTTAAGTTTATAATTTGTTATCAGTGAATTTTGAATACCAATTTTCTATGCCTACTGTCTAGGACCACATAAAACTTCATTGAGCAGAAGGAAGCTGCCAGTGACGATGTAAGCCTGCTGTAGACAGACACTCAGTGCTGGACCATTCCTGCCCCTGTTCTCTAAGCTGCACGGAGTGGCAGCTTCTCCTGCCCCAGCTGTGCCATGGCCCTGGCATCTGCCCGTGGGCTTTCCTAAGGCAGGCAGCCATAACCACTCACTAGTTCTCCCTTCAGAAGACTCTTCTGTGGCCAGTCATTTCCCCCATTGTTGTTTATAACACAATTTTCAGGTAGATACTTGCTCATGTAAGTGGAATAATCATTACAAATATGACCTATAAAGACAGGTACTCGGGTAGAGTCAGCTCAGTGGTTAGGAACACCTCTTGCTCTTGGCAGAGGACCTGAGTTCAGTTCTAGGCACCCCAGCTGTTGGGCGCTTCCCAACAGCCTGCAACCGCAACTCCGAAGGCTCCACCCCTTCTGGTTCTGCAGGCATCCACACACACCCGTGGCCTATATTCATGTATTCGGGGATCCCTGTGGTGTGCTTCTTCATTATAGACGTAGTCTATGCCGATATCGTCATAGAAAGAAACATGGAGCCCTTTGAAATATCTGCAGAGCACTCTGAAGTATGTGTGTCCCTGTCACTGTCCTTTAAACCACTGAAATAAACGTGGTAGCTCTACTCTTTGGGACAGGTTGGCCATCACCCTGACCCGCCCTAGGCGGGGCTCTTTCAAGTTGTGTCAAGCCAAAGATGGATTTCCAGACACGACGTCCTCCCAGTAAAGGTTTTCCATCTTTACTGTGTGCTCTAAACAGCATTTCTCTGGGTAGCCCTGCTGTCCTGGATCTTGTCTGTAGACCTGGCTGGCCTTCAATTCACAGAGATCCGCCTGCCTCTGCCTCCTGAGTGCTGGGATTAAAGGCGTGTGCCACCACCACTTGGCTAATTATGCTTTATATCTATAATTCTCCTTTTAGAATGAGTAACAACAGGAGCTAAGATTTACTGAGTGTGAGGTGGTGAGATGGCACAAAGGATAAAGAAAGATTAATCCAAGTTCAATCCTGGGATCCACACTATCCAAAGAGGACTGACTATGACAAGTTGTCTTTTGACCTACACATGTGCCCTAACAAATCAGTGTAATAACAGTACTGTAAGATCACTATACATGCTTCAGACCCTGAAACGTCAAACACACTTAAAACTGCACACTTGAAATGAAAGAACATATGTCCTAATGACATGTAATTAGAAAATATATAATTTTGCTCATGGTCAAAACAGATAGAAACTTGATCAGGATGATTGTAAATTGTATTTTCTCTGATTCAGAATAAGTATCATGTCCTTACACCCAAGAAATGTTAATGAGAAGAACACAAGCCACAGTACAGTACTGAAGAGGGGGAAGTGTGTACCTTAAAAGACTATCTTTTCCTCACCAGTGAGAAAGCTGTGGAATTTGTCACACGAGCCATGTTGACACTAAAAAGCAGCGAGGAAGTGAGCCGGAGTGTAGCTTGCTTACAAGTTGTGTGTGGATAGCGTGGATGCTGGTCCAGCTGTAGACGCCCTTTTTAAACAGAAAATGTGCAGCTACAAGGCATGGGGGGATTTTTACAGTAAAGGAGTTGCACACAGGAGCCTTGCGCCTGGGAAAAGGCTGCTTGGTTATGACTTGGTTAGGCTAAGGGAGCCCGGGCCAAGGGGCATTTCACTCTAGGGACCCTCTGCCTCAGGATAAACCTTCTTCTACAGTGACCACAGGTCTAGTGCATTTGTGTCATGAAATCCACCTAATAATTAAAGTTCTTCCTTGCATGTGCAGGGAGGCTCCTGTCACCTAAGGGTCTTACTGGAGCACTGAGCTGCATTGTCAGCCATTGCTGCAGTTTCCGGTACACCTAGGAGAAGAGGATGGTGTAGCAGTCCGTGTAGCAGTCCGTGTAGCAGTCCAGGCAAGCGGTGCCTGAGGCTTGTGTGGGGCAAGTTATCTGCATAACTAGAAGACAGGAACCGCTTCACATAAAAACTGAATTAGAATAGTGCAGAAGTCATCCACAGGTCGATGAGAGGAACCTGACTAGGATGAAAATTGGTTGAAATGGAAACTAGAGATGGCTCCTCATGTTTTTAAAAACGCTTGTGGTTCTCACTGTGTGATGCCTTCCACCATGCTGTAGTGGGGTGAAGAAAGTTCCTGGCTAGTGTGGTGGTGCGTGACAGAGGTGGGGGGGGGGTGTCCTCTGCATCAGGGTCAGCCTGGTCTACAGAGTGAGTTCCAAGACAGCCAGGGCTACACAGAGAAACCCATCTCAATAAAAAACCAACACAACAAAACGTTCCTTAGTAGCTGTGGCACCGTAACTCTTTGACATCCTGCCTCACACTGGGAAATAGTGTCCTTTGGCAGCTGTTTTCTATCGTTTTTAGTTGTGTGTGTACCTGTGTACCATGGCATGTGTGTGCCCGTGTACCGTGGCGTGTGTGTGCCCGTGTACCGTGGCGTGTGTGTGCCTGTGTACCGTGGCATGAGTCAGTTCTTTGCACCATGAGTTTAGGAGAAAACACTCAGGTGACAAGGCCTGGGTGGCCAGTGCCTTTACCATGTCTCTGGCCCTTGTGTTTTTATCTGAGACCACCTTGTGGTGGTGGTGTTTCCCTTTGCAGGACTGACTATAGCTCAGGCTGACCTTCAACTCCCTCGTCCTGCTCTGCCCTCATGGGTGCTGAGAATGCAAACCTATGTATACCATCACTCCTGGGAGGATATTTTCTATATAGGTTTTTAATGTATAGAAAATTCTTGCTGTGTGTGATGGTGAATGCTTTGAATTCTAACAGAGAGGCAGGAGGGTTTCTGTGAGTTCAGGGCCAGCCTAGATTATATAGCAAGTTCCCAGGGCTGCATAGTGAGACCCTGACTCAAAAAGTGGTATGGGAAAAATGTCTGAACAGTTAAAAGTACTCTTGCAGAGGACCTGAAGTACTCAGTCACCTGTAATAGCTCCAGCTGGCCTCTACACTCGTGTGTGCACTCATACACACATACACAAGCACACAGGGTTGAGAGGATTCTTTAAAATATGCTAGGACGATGTTTAAACAGTAGTGCTGAGCTGCTGGGATTAAAGGCATGTGCCCCAGTGCCAGCCTCACCACAGTGCCAGCCTGATACAAAGTTCCTAGCTTTGTGTTCACTACTTTTCTACAGTACAGTTATATATAATTATTATTTTAAGCTATATAATTAATTGCTTTTGGTGTGGGGGGTTGGGGGTTGAGATAGGTTTTCTCCTTGTAGCCCTGGCTGTCCTGGAGCTCTTTGTAGGCCAGGCTGCCCTCGAACTCACAGAGTTCCATCTTCCTCTGCCTCCTGAGTGTTGGGATCAAAGGCGTGCGCCACCTTTAATGCCCATCTCACCTCATTGTTTTTATACTGCAAGAGTTGGAAAGGTGACTAGACCACCAACCACGGAGTGCACCTGGAGGGACCCATGGCTCCAGCCACATATAGCAGAGGATGGCCATGCCTGACAGCAGCGGGAGGGGAGGCCCTTGGGCCCCGGGGAGGTTTCATGCCCCAGTGTAGGGGTATGCTGGAGTGGTGGGGCGGGAGAGGGTAGGTGGTGGGGAAGTACCCTTATACAGGCAAAAGGGAGGGGGAGGACAGATGTGGGATAGGGGATTGGTAGAGGGATAACCGGGAAGCGGGATATCATTTGAGATGTAAACGAATGGGATGATTAATAATACTAATACTAATAATAATACTAATAATAATAATAATAATAATAGAAAATAATGGAAAAGTAAGAAGGAAGATTGCTCTCACTGTGAGGCAGGGGCTTGCTGTGTAGTACAAGCCTCCAACTCAAGATCCTTCTGCCTCAGCACTTCCTTGGGATTACAGGTGTGTGCTACCACCTACCCATGTCTTCCACAGCTCTTTGGAGGAGGTTAGCCTTCTCTACTTTATAACCCCTTTTTGCCCAAGAAAATTTTTAAAAGATCTTTATTATTAAGATTTAATTTTTTGTGTATATATGAGTACTCTATCTGCCAGAAAAGGGCATCAGGTCACATCATAGCTGGTTGTGAGCCACCTCGTGGTTGCTGGATATTAAACTCAGGATCTCTGGAAGAACAGCCAGTGAGAGCCCTGCCAAGGCCATTTTTAAGGAAGCTAGGTTATAGGTTATAGGTTATAGGTTATAGGTTATAGGCGTGTCAGACTGGCATACAGTTGTACACTGATAAGAAATCTCACGTGTATTCTGGGCACATTAGCTCACACATTTAATCCCAGCACTCGGTAAGCAGGTGAATCTCTGTGAGTTACAGGCTAGCCTGGTCTACATAAAAAGTTCCAGGTTAGCCGTGGCTACATAGAAAGTCCCTGTCCCAAAATAATTCTGTGACGGATATAAGATACTTACTAAAGACAAAGTGCATTTCAGTGCAAGCTGTGTAGAGTGTCCCCCGTGTTTGTTCAGGGTTAATCAGTGTCCTGAGTTTATACTCATCAGTGCTAAGAACGTCCTTGCACAGAAGCTGTCGGGGACTGTGCCCTGACCCCGAGTCACAGTTATTAACAAACAATGACTTGTGAATCTCCAGTCAGGTCCTCACACTGTAATTTTGGTTTTTCGAGACAGGGTTTCTCTGTGTAGCCCTGGGTGTCCTGGAACTCACTCTGTAGACCAGGCTGGCCTCGAACTCAGAAATCCGCCTGCCTCTACCTCCCAAGTGCTGGGATTAAAGGCATGTGCCGCCACTACCCGGCCACACTAATTTTTAAAAACAAATAATTTAATCTGAGGCACACTAAGAACAACTGTAGGAACCGTCTTTGTTTCTGTAATTTCACCACTGTTCTGTGAGAGCAGAACACCTCATGCTGGAGTCCTCAGTGCGCTTCTGCTTGCATTTCAGGCAAGTTCACTGGCATTGTCGCGTGTCGTGACGGCATGCTGTGACCGTGTGAGCACGTGTCATATCAAGGTTTCCCGTGGGATAATGGTGCACAAGTGACCGACCACTCTTGGGAGCACCTCCCACTTGTCACAGTTGGTTCTTTAAATTCATTTTTAATGGTTGTGTTGTTTAGAAACCCTTACTAGTGACTAATTTTTTTTGTTAAACACAGTTTAAGAAATTGGCCTTATTAGGACTGGAGAGATGGCTCAGTGTTTAAGAGCTCTGACCGCTCTTCCAGAGGTCCTGAACTCAATTTCCAGCAACCACATGGTGGCTTGCAACCATCTCTTCTGGTATATTCCTGAAGACAGCTACAGTGTATAAATAAAAATAAACAATATTTAAAAAGGAAAAAAGAAAGAAATTGGCCCTGGAGGACCTTTGTGTAAATTAGGTCAGAGAACTGGGAGGGGGATGGAGGGAGGGAGGGTTGTCGGCAAATATGTCAGGGTTCAAATGTAGCAGGTGGTACATTGATGACCTGATAAGGAAAATACACTAAAGAAGACAGTGGATTATTAGAAGGAAGGACGGACGGACGGACAGGGACTCGGGAATAAGTTGACTTTTTTTTTTTTTTCAAAGACAAGGCCTGTGTAGACCAAGCTGTCCTTGAACTCAGAGATCTGCCTGCCTTTGCCCTCCTGAGTGCAGGATTAAGGTGTGCACCACTATGGCCAGCTAAATTGGCTTCTTAACAGGGTCATCTACTATATCCAAAGGAACAGAGTATCAAGACAGGAGTGAGGTCGTCTCATGTAGCTCAGGATGATACAGATCCAGGGTCTGCCAGGTCTCAAACCCTAGCAGGTCCAGGTGGGCGCTGAAGTACAAGTAGTTGTCTGGAATGAGAGCTCAGAGCACCTAGGTTTGAAGAGAACCCGGCTTGGGTAATGAAGAGCTTATGGAAAGAGACCTCCCTCCCATCCACACGCTGACTGACCCCATGCTTCCTCTACACTAGCTCTGGCCATGGGTCTTTGTGTCGCCATGATCGCCTTCGTCCGTCTGCCAAGCCTCAAGGTTTCCTGCCTGCTTCTCTCAGGGCTTCTCATCTACGATGTCTTCTGGGTGAGTGTTTCCTTCCCTAGACATCCTGTTCTCTTCTGAATTTAGTTGAAGTGGTTGTTGCCCAAAGCTGTCTAAATACCCAAAGCCTGGCTCGTCGACGGTCTGAGGTGATTGATTCCCTCTGCTGTGGAGTGCAGGTCTTAGCATGTACAGGCATCCTGCACCTTTTGTTGGTGGCCGCTTGATACAGTAGGCAGTGTAAGTGATGGGTGGAGCAGGCAGAGTGCTGGCGAGGACTCCTGCATAGGAGTGAGCACTCCTGGATTCCACTGGTCAGGGAGCGTCTGTGGGTGTGTAAAGGCTGCAACCTACAGGCTCCACAGACATGCAGTCAGAGCCTGATGCCTTAGGGTCGAGCCATTAGGGCAGAGATGGCTACCAGCTAATGTGGATGGCTGGCAGCTCCTGATGCAGCATCTCTTCTTCTCGTCAGGTGTTTTTCTCAGCCTACATCTTCAACAGCAACGTCATGGTGAAAGTTGCCACACAGCCAGCTGACAATCCCCTCGACGTTCTGTCCCGGAAACTCCACCTGGGACCCAACGTGGGTCGTGATGTTCCTCGCCTGTCGTTGCCTGGAAAGTTGGTCTTCCCAAGGTAGGACATCAGGGAACCCATGACCTTCTTTTGTGGTTTTCTTTCATCAGCGTTCTAGTCCTACACCAAGAAGGACCCTCATCCACAGACCAGTGTGGGCAGGGAGAATTTTACGTTAGCATGTAGTGTTGTGACTTCGTCATGGTGTCCTCACGTGTTTATCGTGGATTTGCCTTTACCATTTTTCTACAAATGACACTTCATTTTTGATGGTTGAAAAAACCTCCATAGTGTATGTGTGCTTTCTCATGTACTGGTTGGTGAGTGTGTGGCATGACTCCTCATCTTCCCTGCTGTGACTAGTGTGGCAGTAAACATGGCGTGCTCACATACTGTATGTCCATGTACCAGGGCACAGTCCAGCTGGATCGTGTGCTCCTTGTACTTTTAGATTTTTGAGGGGCTTCTCTGTGGACTTCTACAGTGGCTGGACTAATTGACATCCCTATCACAGTGTGTGATACAGTGTGGCCACCGTACTCTCTGGCTTTTTTTTTTTCTTTTTAGTTCTTTTCCTTTCTTAGGATCTCAAGGTATTAACTCTGGTTAGCCGAGAACACGGGGACCTGGCACCCGAGGGCTAAGGGTGCAGCTGCGACCCAGCACACCTGGCCCATTGGCTCCACAGTGACTGCTTCGAGTGTGGTGGGATAGGGCCATGCTGTGCTTTCGATGATAATGTGCGCTAAAGACAGCGCCTGTCTTCAAGTCTTTATTAGTCGTTTGTACCTCTGAGAACCCTTCAGTTCACTTCCTGTTGGTTACTTTGTTTCAAGTGGTAGTCATTAGTCCCAGGCAGCATACACAGGAGCTCTTCAGTTTTGTTCGCTTCATTTTGGTGGAGCCCTACTGCAGTCTGTTTGTCAGCTCTCAGATTACCTGGGCTGCTGAGGCCATTATGGAAGATCTTGCCTGTCTATCACTGGAAATGTATTGATTACCCTTACCAGTTTTAAAGTTTCCGGGCTCAGGATTTTGTTTTGTTTTTTAAATACATTTAAATGTGTGTGGTATTTTTAAATTTATGCATCTCCGTGTGCCACTTGTTTGCCTGGTGCCCTTGGAGCCAGAAGAGGGCATCGGCTCCCCTGAAACTGGACAGGTGGTTGTGAGCTGGCATGTGGGTGCTGGAACTGAACCTCGGTCCTCAAGAAGAGCAGATAGCGCTCTTAACCACTGAGCCATCTGACCCTTTGATTCATTTTGACCTGGGTTTATGACACATAAGAGATTGGATTGTCTTAGTAGGGTTTTTATTGCTGTGAAGAGACACCATGGCCCTGCAGCTCTTAAGGGAAAACCTTTCACTGGGGCTGAATTACAGTGTAAAGGTTCAGTCCATTGTCACCTTGGCAGGAAGCATGGCAGCACGTAGGTTGACTTGATGCTGACGAGGTAGTTGAGAGTGCATTGGATCAGCAGAAAGAGACAGGCAGACTAGGCCTGGCTTGAGCATTTAAGATCTCAGAGCCTGCCCCCAGTAACAACTTCCTCCACGAAGGCCACAGCGAGTAGTGCCACTCACTCACTGAGCAAGCATTCAAATGCGTGAGTCTGTGGGAACACTTTCATTATGCGAATGAAATGTCCAGGTATTTTGTAGAAAAAGCTATCATCAGTGTATGTGTTGGTGGTATCTTTGTCAAAATCAGTATGTATTGGAGATTGGGGACATAACGCAATGGTGGAGCTCTTGTGTAGCCTGATTCCATCTCCAGCACCAGAGAAAGAGAAGAATCAGGTGTGAGAGTTCAGTCTGCAGTCTGTCTATTCCATTGGCTTGTGTGCTGTAATTCTAACAGAATGAAATTAGGTGGTGCCTAGGCTTACTGGTGGTGCTTGGACTTGCTTCGGCTGTTCAGGGCCTTTTGTGCTCCCGTGTGTATTTTAGTTAGCACTGTCTTCCCGTTTCTGAGAGTGTCACTAGAATGTGATGTGATCATTAAATGTGTGGGCCATGTTTACTAGTACCACCGTTTTCACAGTGCAACCCTTGAGTAGGTCTCTGCATTTCCTAGTGACTTCTGAGGAGTCTTCTCATCTTCCTGCGGGAGTTCATTTTAGATTTAAAGCTCACTTTTGTTTGTAGTACTCAGGGTTCCTCTAGGCTGGCACTTTTCAGGGTGGGAGAAGAGTGACTAGGATTATTTTCTCAATGGATCATTGTTGGTCTGTCAAAACACTGTTGCTGGCCAGGCCAGCCTGGCCTCACCCAGGGAGGTGGGTTGGTTCCCTCTCCTTGTGGCCTTAAGGATTTAAGCACCATAGCAAAAAAAGGTAAAGAGTACGTAGGGTGAGCCGGGCCATTCTCAGGTCCTTGCCCGTGAACCAGCCTGGCCAGAGGGCATTGTCTCTAATGTGCTCTTGAGTTCAGTTGCAAGAATTTTTATTGACAAGTGTTCTGCCTGCTGCACCAGGGAAGATGGTCTGCAGTCTTGTCCTTGGGAGTCTTTACCTGGATTTTGGCAGCTGAGACACTAATACCGGTTTAGTGTGGGAAGTTTGGCCATGTCCTTCCCTATCCGTGTGAACTAGTTTGACCATGTGGATGGTCTCAGAAGTCTGCAGGACTGTGTCTGTGCAGTCCTGGGCTTTCCCTTAGTGCTGACCTTAACCTCATTGCTCACTCGAGATCTGTTGGAGTTACTACAGTCTTGATTTAATTTTGATCATATGTATCTAGGGATTTATCCAGTTCACCTTGATCTTCCAAAGGATCCATTGATTATAAGATCCTCTCTTATTTCTCTCCACTTTGAATAATTTTGGTCTGCTGCTTCAGTTTCTCTTTCTCTCTTTCTCACACACACACACCCCTGCTGGTTTACTTTACTTATGCTGAGGCTTTGATGTCTTAAGTTTAGTGATAGTTTTAAATGGAAATACTAACAGCTATAAAGATATCATTAGAGTTGTGTCTGTTGTGTCCAGAGAGCTCTGCAGTGTTATATATTTATTTCTTCATTGACCACTGATACTCAAGACTCTTGGTGTGTTTGCATAGCTCATTAGTTACCTTCTTGTCCCAGTAACAGAATCCCCACAGAAGCACCTACAAGGGAACAGGCTTATCCTACTCACAATTAAAGGGGATACGGTCCATCCCAGCAAGGGAGGTATGCGTGGTGGAAACTTGGGGCATAGTTCGCTCTGAAGATCAAGAAACAAGAGTCCCTCGGTCCATCACCGCCATCACCCGAAAAGGACCCCTTCCTCCCTGTAGGCCGCATCTCCTAAGAGCTTCAAAATGTTGGAAAACAGAGCCACCAGCTGGGGGTCAGATATTCAAGCACACAAGTCTATGAGGCGGGACACGGATGCTATGGTCTTCGTGCTTCCTCGTCTCCGGTTCTATCCCGTATAACCTGATAAAATGCATGAAATTCTTTCAGGGATCTTTAAGACTTGCTTTTGCTTTATCACCTGAAATGTGGTATGGTTGTCTTTTTCTTAAAATATCACAGGCTACTGAGAAGAATGTGTATTCTATAGCTATTGGAATATTCTGTAGACATGTATTCTGAGGAGGCAGAGACAGGCAGATCTCTTGAGTTTGAGGACAACCAGGGCTACACAGAAAAAATATTATCTATGTTTAGATCAGTAGTTCTCAACCATTTGTGAGCATTAAATGACCCTTTCACAAGGATCTCCTAAAACCATTAGAAAACACCAACATTTACATTATGATTTGTAACAGTAGCAAAATTACTGTTGTGAATTACCAATGAAGATAATCTTATGGTTGGTGGTCACCAAAACATAAGCTGTGTTAAAGGGTCAGAGCATTCAGAAGGTTGAAAAGCCCTGCTTTAGAGCCTCCCCAGTTTGTTCCAGTAGAGAGGTTGCTAGTGTTTTGGAAAATGAGGAACAAGAGTCCTGGTCTATGTGGTGAGGACTAAGCTCAGCACTTTCATGTCCCACCAGCACTGGGAAGCGGGGACTGCAAAAATCCAGTGCTCTACTAGAATGTGGGTTCCCCACATCAGAGCAGCAGGACTGCCACTCACTCTGTCCTTACCGTCTGAGCGGCCTACACTCAGCATGTCTAACCAGACCCCAGACCGTGGATATGTGGCTATTTCTACTCAAGCCTTCTGAGTAGCTCTGAGGCCTCGGAGATAGAAGAGTGGCAGTGTGTCTGTCCCTGCTGCTGCTCTGTCATACGTGAGCAAGCACTGGGATGCCAGGCCCAGCACTTAAGGCTTGAGTACCTTGTTCTCACCAGGTCACTTGGCTGACCTCGTAGGTAAGATGCTGGTTCTCCTCCCTGCGTGAGAAGTGGGACAAGGCTCCCGCTGTCGGTGCTTGTAGCCTTTGTGTTGCTCTGTGCTTTTCAGCTGTGCTGGCATCTTATGTGAGTTGTGATGCTGCTCCTTATCACCCTGACTTTTCTCGGTGAGCATCAGAGAGACATTATGTAAGCTGCTTAATATTATCACACCACAGCAGCATGTAGCTACAGCCTCTGATTTTTACAGTTAGCTGCAATGAACAGAATCTGTTGCTTTTTTGTTTTGGGTTTTTTTTTTGGGGGGTTTTTTTTTTTTTTTTTTTCTGAGACATTTGTAAAAATGTTTTCATGGTAACAATCTCCGTGAAGAGATCTTGGCAGAGCCAGTGTGCTGCTTCAGTCTGATGTAGAAGAACCACGGAGCGACAGGGTTGACACTGACTGTAAAGGATTTCCTAGAAGAGTTGTTTAGGGGACATTAAATCACAAGTGGGGTTTAGCCAAAGAAGTGGTACCTCCCAAATACCAGAAGGTAAGTAGTGTGAGCAAGGCCTGCTAGAGAGAATCTAGGATGCTGGGGTGTATATGTCTGTTCAGGGTTCATCCGCTATTAGACTCTATCCCATAACCGAGGAGACATCCTGACTCAGAACCAGCAGTTAGGCCGCAGTCCTAGAACACGAGACATACCTTTAAGGAGCAACATCAGGTGGGTGCAGGATCACAGCCATCAAGTCCCCATGAGCAGGGTGATCCTGGGGGACCGCTGTTGAGAAAACATCTGTGTCCTTAAAATAACAAGTGATATCTTTGCTGGGTAATTCCTCATTTGCCTGAGAGGCCAGACTGGCAGTCTCCTGTCTGTATAAGTTGTTCAGAGTGTACCTTAGGCCCAGGGACCCGTGTATAGTTAGTGACATCCTCGTGTCATGGCCAGAGCTCTGGCCATAGCCACAGTCTGCCTCAGACTGTTTTATTCTCGCTGCATAAGCTTTTCTTTATTTTCCCCAAGTGTGGGGAGAGTTTTCACACTGGGGAAGTGGGGCATATTTCTGCAACATGGTAATAGGTCTTATTTGTGCAGATGGTGACACTCCCATAAGAGGTGCCTATGTGTTGATCACCCAGCCAACACAGTGCTCCCCAGAAGCAGCAGCTTACCTTGAAGATTCCTGAGGCCAGTGCTCTGAGATCTTTGCTCTTTCAAAAGCTAGTGTTGAGCCTGCTGTAGTGGCTCATGCCAATAATCTCAGCATTCAGAAGGCTAAGGAAGAATCCAACTTTGAGACCAGTCTTGGCCCCATAACAAGACCCTATCTAAAAAAAAAAGTAAATGGGGGCATCATGGTGACACTTGCCTTCAGTCCTAGGATTTGAGAGACAGAACCAAGTAGTTCTTTATAAATTCAAGTGGCCTGGTCTGTGTAATTAGTTCCAGGCCAGCCAGGGCTACAGGGAGACTCTGTCTCAAACCAAAAGAATCAATCAAGCAGAGTCCTTTTATTGTAAAATGAATTATTTATATATAAGTGGAATCAGTGAATTAATCCAGGAGCTGTATTTCTTTACCTTTGCTAGTCCCTAATAACCAACCACACAGAGAAACCAAGATTCATTTTAAGCTGCACCTCAATATGGGGCAAATAACTGATTTATATTAACCCCTGTGGTAATCTGACTACCTCCCAGCTCCATCCCATGATAGTTGCATAGTATTCTTGATCTGGCTCTTTGGGCTTCAGATGTTTATTTTCTCACAGTGTCTTCTTAGACCCTCTTCTCCTCCCCATGTCTGTCAGGAGGTTCCACCCTGTTCTCTCTTCTGCCCAGCCATTGGTTGATCAGCATTTATTGACAAGGCAGAGAATAAATAAATGGTTCGAATTATTTTCACAAACCTGAGACAGGAGATCCTTGACCTGAGCATTACAACACTGTGTCCAGACTGAACAAGACATGAGGGCAGAGAAGCCAGCATTTGACTAACACAAGGGTAACCTCTACCCAGTGCACAAAACATTTTGCCTGCAGTTTGTCTTACAAAGCCTTCAAACAGAAGGCACAGAGATTGAGACTACAATGTCCTTAACATGTGGTATTGTGTTTCAGCTCCACTGGCAGTCACTTCTCTATGTTGGGCATCGGGGACATTGTGATGCCCGGCCTCCTGTTATGCTTTGTTCTTCGCTATGACAACTACAAGAAACAAGCCAGTGGCGACTCCTGTGGGGCTCCTGGTCCGGCTAATATCTCTGGGCGCATGCAGAAGGTCTCCTACTTCCACTGCACCCTCATCGGGTACTTTGTAGGTAAGAAAGACCAGCAAGAGAGCAGTGGTTCCCACACTTCTTTCCTCAAACGCCTGCCATCAGACCATGTCTTCCAGCTGCTGGCCAGAAAAGCAGAAACTGCCTGTGTTTAGATAACCAAAAGAAATCCTTGAGTACTCCCTATGTTGAGTGCCCATATCTGAGAAATATGTAGAAGACCATGGCCAACACATACGCGTTGCTAAGGGTCTAGCCACTGGTTAAATTATCTAGTGCCTCCATTGGCTCCGATGATACATCACCTGTGACCTCAGACTTTGAATACTAATGTTCCTCCAGCCAGCTCAGAAACTGCAAACAGGAAGTCACAGTTGGACTAGGGTAGAAATAGAATGCATGCACACCACACACAGTAAGTATGAAAGGTTGCCTTCACCAACCTGCATACACATGAGTGAGTTCCTGTCAGTCTGTGACCCTTCGAGGGGTCAGCAAGTGCTATCACTCCAACACGCAGGTAAGGAGACAGAGGCAAGAGGCTCAGGCAGGGGCTGTGAGTGATTCTTTGTTATCATACCTTGGGAGCCGGGCTTGAGCCCAGGACATTTGCAAGAGTGGGCTCTGACCCAGTCCTGGGGTTTCAGAGCTGCCTCACTGGTCTGGTCTACCTGTTAGCTCTGTCAGAGCCACTCACGGATGCCTCTCTCCTAGGTCTGCTCACCGCGACTGTGGCGTCTCGCATCCACCGCGCTGCCCAGCCAGCTCTCCTCTACTTGGTGCCATTTACCTTATTGCCGCTCCTCACCATGGCCTACTTAAAGGTGAGAGCGCAGCTGCGCACAGGGAGGCTCACTCGTGCTCTGGTGTGCAGTGAAGTGAGCAGAGCTGTTGACAGAGAGGGCTAGTAGTTAGGCTGTTGAGTCCTCCTCACAGACCAAGAGGGGTGTGCGTGCTGATCACAGCAGTGCTAGAGGGCCAGGCCCACTGAGGACCGAGGCAGGAGAATTTTGAGTTCAGGGCCAGCGTGGGCAACTTAGGAAGGTCATATATAGCAGCAGAAACCTGGGGCTGGAGCTGAAGCTTGTGAGGCCCTGGATTCAGTCTCCGTCTCCCGGTGCCAAACGAAAGGCAGCAAGGCCCTGCTGTTGCATTTGTTTGCAATGAATTAAGTGTGTAATATTGGGGTTGGAAATGTGGCTCAGTGGTTCAAGTCCTTGCTGTTCTTGGTTCACAGCAGCCGTGTGGCAGCTCACAACCATCTGTCTGTAACTCCAGTTCCAGGGATCTAAGACCACCTTTAGAACCCCATAGGCTCCAGGCACACGCATGCTATACATACAGGCAAAATTCTCATACACTTAAAAATAAATCTAAATAAATATATAATATTAAAGTAATATATGACTGCTGTCCCCCAAGTCCTTAATTTTTTTCTTATTAAGGATTTTTGTTCTTTTTGAAACAGGGTTTCCCAATGTAATGTAGCCCCGGTTAGGCGGGAAGTGACTATATAGACAGCTCGATGCACTCACAGAGATCCACTGGCTCTGCCTCTCAAGTGTTAGTGCCGCTGCACACATCCCTAAAGGTTTGTGTGGACCTGTGTGTCAGCCCGAAGAGGGACTTCTTATTTGCCGGGTTTTTAGCCTCTTATTTTACAAACAGAGGCTCATGGGCACACCACAGAGACAGAACTTCCTCAGAACACAGGGCAGGTGTACAGAAGCCCCAGAGACAGGCTTCTCCATATTCGAGAGGCCTGGGCATCTGCAGTGAGTAAGGTTGATGCTCTGGCATCCTGATAGGAGAAAGGACCACTGCTTCTTGTTTGACTCTGGACCTCAACCATGTCCCTCCTGTCCCAGGGTGACTTACGGAGGATGTGGTCCGAGCCATTCCACTCCAAGTCCAGCAGCTCCCGGTTCCTGGAAGTATGACGGACCGTGGGAGAGATGACGGGAGCGCTGTCCCTGCCCTTTTCTCTCACCCCGTGGTTCTGTTCGCTCTACAAGCCGGCCTGACTCAGAGGCGCGCCTGCTCACGGAACTGCAGTGTGAGTGCAGTTTGTGTCTGAGGGTAGCGTTCGCGGAGGGCCCTGGAGCCCTGCGCAGCCCTTCTCTCCTACGCTCTGGGAGAGTGGACCTTCCAGAAGGGGCAGGCCCTCCCGGTGCTCCTTCCTCGTGTTTTTATAGATCTGCACCAGACTGTTAACTTGTGGGGAAATGGAGACGTTGACTTATTTAAAAACTACAAACAGCAAGGAGTTGTTCTCGAGGTTTGAACACTAAACGGATGAAAATCAATTAGCAAACCGGAGTCTCTTCAGTGAACCCTCCAGAACTTTGGGACCAGTTTCCTCTGGGGGACGCCATTTCAGAGACCTAGGGCAGGACGGCTGTCCTCCTAGTCTTCTCTTTTTTTTTCTTTTTTTTTTTTCTTTTGGATTTATTAAATATTTTCTGTGGTGTGAAGTGACTTATTAAATCCACAGACACTGAATGACTTCTCACAACATACACATGAGAGTTTGCTGTAATGACTGTGTCCAACCGTGTTGGCAGTGAGCAGGACACGGTTTTATACGTACGTACATACATATACATGCACATAGATATCTATGAGTAAACAGCGACTACAGCTGCCAAGATCATGCCGTGTAGCAGCCAGGGGCTTGCTGTCGTTTGAGCATGTAGGACAGTTACTGTGGCTTCCCCGCATAAGCTGCCCTCTCCCGGTGAGTCACGTGCGGTTGTAAGCTGTGGACGCGCTGAACTGATAAGACTCGTGGGCTGTGGGGACTCCTCCTTTTGATCAGTGTAGCAAATTAGGGATGAAAAGTTTGAACTTTTTGGCCCTTTTCTTTTTACAGGCTTCTCTCTCCCTCGCAGTTTTTAGTAACCGCCTCTTGAACCCGTGCATGTATTATAGCACTCAGTGTCTTTGTGCTTTCTGATCAGAGTAATGGACTACCTGTAAATACATTTTTCTATTTTATATTTTTTTGTATTTTTTTTTTTTTTTGACATTTCGTTTCATTGGTGCGCTGTATTTTCCATGCCCTCAGTCCCTTAGAAAAACAAAACACAATCCTGTCCTTGCTGTGGTGATTACAGTCTGGGTTCACCTGTGGTGACAGCTGGGCTCTGGGGACAAATGTCAGCTGCCTCTGCAAATAGAGCTGAAGTCCAGGAGCTGGAGGCAGAGCAGGCTGCTGCTGTGACTTCAGAACCTGGCCCTGCGCTGTCTCGGGCTGCAGAGCCTGGCATGGGCTCACTCGTCTTCACCTCAGCCTGGTAAGCTGCTGACCATGTGCTGAGACAGCAGGCCCCGGAGTCTCTTCCTTCCTGGGGTCTCTGGCATCATGGCCTGCCTGTCCCCATCCCTGCAGACATTGCGGCAGAGTGCTCAGCCTGAGCCTGTCTTGTCAATGGAGCAGCGTGCCACCATGCTGTTGGTTCCTCTGTCATCTTTCACACTCTGCTGAAGGGTTTGAAGGGTTGGTTTTGTCTCTAATAAATGACTCCTTTTTCTAGCTTTGGTCCTGACTTCACTTTTGGTGGTTGGTGCAGAGCTGAGCTCCCGTTTACCTCTCCCTGCCAGATGCTGTTGGGCTACTCTGTCCCCAGGTTGTCACCTGCAGCTCTGGTGACTCACAGTGTGGAGGCTACCATTATCTGCAGAGCTCTGACTATACAGGTGGCGTTGGCAAAGACTGGAAATGGGCTCCTGTGCTCAGTGCTGAGAGAGCCTCTTCAGATGGCGGGGGTGAGGGGAACCCCGCTTAGCCTCAGGGATGCTGAGTAGGCGGGGTGTCTCCACAATAAGTGACTTTAAGGGCCAGGAATGCCTGGAAGTTGTCATTTCAGTTCTAGGCAAAGTTAGTCTGAGTTTAGGAGAGAAATCCTGCACAGCCTGCTGACCCCACCTCAGGTCACATGCCTGTCTTCAGAGCCCTTGAAGCACCCCAGCAGCCTCAGCATGTGCCAGTCCTTGAGTTCTGGAGGACATCAGAGGGGGGTGGGGCCTGCAGGGACACAGTCCCGCGAGGCACTTGCTATACCCTTGCACCTCCTGGTCGCTCAGTGGAAGGGTCCTCTGTTTTCTCATTCCGAAGCCTTCAAAGAAGCTGTGTGCTGGTATCTCACCCGTTCATGGCTGAGCTGATAAAGATCATTTCACCCTCAAGCGTGGTGTGTTCTCTTCAGACTGCCATGATGTGGGCTGGCCTCTGAATAAAATGGCCACCTGGCTCCCTATGTGGGACAGCTGGAGCTGTGGGGACCTGGGCAGTGGGCTGCTAGCTGAAGTTCCTCTACAGCAGGCCTTCACAGGCCTCCATTACCCAGGTGAGTTACTGAGCCCACCAGAAAAAAGGGTGGTGAGAAGGGAACGTGGCCGTGTCACTGTCTTGTGAGTCTGTGGAGCGCTCTGCTTACAGCTCATGAGGCCCAGCCCTGTGTGGCAATGCTGCTGTTTTGCCCTGTGTGGGGGTGTTTGCATGTCTTAAGAGCGCCATGTGCATGTCTGATCCCACACATACCAGAGGGAACTGGAGTCATAGAGGGTTGTGAAGTATCATGTAGGTGCCAGGAACCAAGTCCGGGTCCTCTGCAGGTGCCCCTTTTTTAAAAAAAAAAAAAATTTTCCCTCCATGTATGTATATGCAGTACATGTGTGTGCCTAGTGTCCATGGCGGACATCTGGTTCCCCTGGAACTGGAATTAGGGGTGGTTTCTAGCTGCCACATAGGTGCTAAAATTTAAACCCGGGTCCTACGCAAGAACCACCGCTCTTAACCTCCGAGCCATCTCTCCCGCCTCCTGAAGGAGTTTTGAGTGTATGTGAAATACCAGCAGCTTCCAGCCCTGCTTCCCATAGGAGCCAGCGCCATGCTCGGGAGTGGTGTGAGGAGCCTCACCACTGTGCCTGTTTCTGACACACTCTGGCAGTAAGATCTCTCTGGGAATGACAGCCCCTAACATCTCTCTCGCAGCAGGAGAGGGAAGCAGTCAGCTGTGACCTACAGATAATAGCTACACAAGGTAGCTGCCACCAGGAGAGTGGGAACTCAGACTTGCCTGGGTTTGTGTTCAGACTCCTCATTCCACCCTCCCTCCCCACCCCCCAAGAATCCAAGGTCCTGTCTGCTCTTGTAGAACATTGGGGCACTCAGGCACTGGGTGTTTGCACAAACCCAAGTCAAACGCTTTTAGTCAAGTTGGAAGTTGCTCTGAACACTGGATGTGACAGCCAACACTACACATAGGGAGGCAGCCACACAGTGCAGTAGAGGAGGGCCCATGACTCACACCTATTCCTGTGTCTCTGTGATAGCAAAACATCCCAAGTGCTATGTAGCAGGCTAGTCATGCCGCCAGCTACGAGGGTGGAAGAACAGGCTGGTGCAGAAGCCACGCCCCTGTCAGATGTACCATCTGAACTGCCACAAAGACAAGACACTGCTGCAGCTAGTGTAACACCTTGACCTTCAGCAACAGCAGGGCTCAGAAGTCATTCCCTTGCCAAGAGGATGTGACAGTCCTGTGTGGAGGGGGCACTTAAAGCTGGTTGCACCATGTACTATTATTGCCTTAGGCATTTGAGTCATAGCTATGACAACCTACATAAGAACGTCCCAAGATCAGATTGTAGTGTTGAAACTTGGAACACAGTGACAGCATCTTTAAGCAGAGGCAGATCTACAAGGCTAGTCTGGTCTACATGGCAGCTTCCAGGCAAGCAAAGGTAACATAGTAAGACCCAGTCTTTAAAGAGTGTGTGTGTATGTATACACAGAAGTGCATGTAGAAAACAGTTTGGAAGGAATGTGATTGGTTGGTGTACTTTGGACAGAAAGATCATGATTTTAGGACAGCCTGAGCTACAGACCAAGACCCTGTCTCAAAACAAAAACAGTAAGGTCTGTTCTGCTCCTGCCTGGTTGGCCACTTCCCTGTTTGGCAGACCATGTGAAGCCTAGTGCTGATCTCCAGCAACAGGCACTGAACATCGCAATCCATGAGCCTCAGCTTTCCTTAGTCCCTTATGGAGGCCAAAAGAAGACAGGAGGGAGGCTGGTGGACAGGCCGGGTAAGTCTACCAACCAGTGCGCAGGGGTGCTGTGCCCGTAAGGAATGAAGTGAGTGTCAGCAGACCAGGCCATGGGTGCCAGTTCCTCTGCCTCCGTCTGGAATCATGCCCGTGTGGGAGACACTGTGGCTCAGGACCACACAGCTAGAGAGTGGGCTTGGAACTGGGTCTGCCCTGAGACCCTCAGGACTAAGGATGGGAGGGAGGAGGCTCTCCAGCTGGACAACTCCCAGGGTCCTTTGCAGTACTTGTACATAGAGGACCAGCCACACCACCAGGATCGCAACCAGTGATTGGAAGAACGACAGAGTCAGGGCCAGTGTCCTCCGCCTTGGTACTGCCTGCTCATCACCAAATTAGAACAGCCCTCTACCCACCAAGATACAGAGAAGTCTTCAAACGCTCCCACATCAGGCCCCTCCCTTCAGCTCCAGGGAATGCCATGCCTCTGTCCGCGCTCGCACGTGCGCGCCGCGCTCGCACACACGCACAGCTTAATCTCTAGGGTTGGTAAGATGGCTCAGCAGTTAAGAACACTGGCTATTCTTCCCGAGTTCAATTCCTAGCACCCTGCTGGTGGCTCACGACCTTAGGTGTATATACTCACAGTTCACTCCTGTGTTTAAAAAGTACATAAATAAAATTGAAGTCTCTCAAACTGCTATACGGATAAACACATAGTGGTTTCCCAATCATGAGATTGCAGCTTCACATGAACCAGGAGTCCTAGGACCGAGACTGCTGGATGCATATCCCCAGCCATGCAGGCTCCCAGCAGACCTGGTGTCAGCGTCTGGGCTACTGTTGCCAGCGAAGAGACAGCTCTGCTGAGAGCAGACTGATGCCCAGCCCTGCCAGACAGAATCCTAGGAAGTGTGAGGTCTAAGTCTCAAAAGGGGTGGAGAAACCTGTCCAAAAACCACCCCAGGGTGACCAGTAGGGGTGAGGAAGGACCCAGTGAGCCACCATGAGGCATAGTTAAAACATCTTGTTTCTGACTTCAAAAACCAAAGGAGGCAGGGAGAGGTAGCTCAGCGGTTAATACTTGCTGCTTGTACAGAGAACTAAGTTCAACACCCCCATGATTGCTCACAAATGCCTGTTCTCTCCAGGTCTGGTGGATCCACTACTCTCTCTTTGCTTCCACAGGCACCAGAACACACTTTCACACATAAAAACCTATCAAAGAAAGTACATGTATCGAGTTCAGAATGACTTGGAACCTAAAAATTAAAGGGAGGGGGGTCTTAGAAAAGGAAGAGAAGGCAAATCACAGTGCCCACCCCTTAATCCCAGCACTCAGCAGGGAGAGGCAGGCAGATCTTTGTGAGTTCAAGGCCTGCCTGTTCTACCTAGTGGGTTCCAGGACAGCCAGAGCTACACAGAGAAACCCTGTCTCGAAAAAGTAAAGGCCCACCTCATGCTATGAGCGCTGATAGAATCCCTGCGATACTCAGAGATTCAAGCCACCTAGAGAAAAACTGTTGAATGTTAGCTAATCACAGAGGATTAGTTTTAAGTCGACTTAAACCAAGTTAAATGTGTGTGCATATGTGTATGCATATGTGCATTTTGTGTGGTATGTGTGCATGCATGTATATATGCATGTCCCACAGTATACATGGGGATCAGGGGATAGCATTCTTGAATCTGTTCCTACCCTCCCCTTGCTGAGGCATGGTCTCTGGCTTCTGTATGTTAGCCTAGTTGGCCAGAGACTCCAGGTATCTGTCTCTGTCCTTCCCTCTCACTAGAGGAGCACTGGGTAAGGAGAGGTGCACATGGCCGCATCTGGCTGTTTTGTGGGCTGCAGGGATTGAACTTGGGTCAGCAGTGTTTTTACCCATGGAGCCACTGCCTGGACCTAAATGCCCACATTGAAATAAGAATCCTTGGCAGGATTTCTGCGATGTGTTAGGATCCTCAGGATTCAGTGCTAGGTTATACACATATGAACAGAAAATGACATCAGTACTCAAATGTAGTTCGTACAAACTGGGCCCAGGGGGTATAACCATAGAGGCTTCTAGAAGATTGATTTTCATTTTTTAAAAGACGTATTTGTTTTATATATGTGAATACACTGTCACTGTCTTCAGACACACCAGAAGAGGGCACCAGATCCCATTACAGATGGTTGTGAGCCACCATGTGGTTGCTGGGAATTGAACTCAGGACCTCTGGAAGAGCAGTCAGTGCTCTTAACTGCTGAGCCATCTCTCCAGCCCTGTTTTTCATTTTTAATTATGTGTACATAATGCATGTCTGTTTATGTATGTACACCACTGTGTGTGAAGATCAGAAGGGGGTGCCTTTCATTTCTGAGGCAGATATCTATGTGTTGCCCAGGCTGCCCTCCTGGACATAACTGATACTCCTGTCTCCAACCCCCGAGTAGCTAGCACGTCAGGCAGAGGCCCTCCTACCTAGAATCATTCAAGACGTTCTTTCTTACACATGATACCACTTTGCAGCCCAGGCTGGCCTCAAACTCACAAAGATCTGCCTGCCTCTGCCTCCTGAGTGTTGGGATTAAGGGCGTGCGCCACCTCCCCTGGCAACATTCTGGACTTTCAAAGCCGCTATCATAACTACATTAAACAATTCTGTCAGAAGCCATCTGGGAAGGCTATAGCAAGCGGGTGAGTTTTCCAGAGATGTTCCCACCATTTCACACGGCTGCAAGAGGTGAGATGCAGGATCCTTCATCTCAGGATTGCTTCTCGATGCTGATTTGCCTGCTCGGTCACTATTACACAGCCTAACGATTCCTGGGCATCTGCCCACCCTACTGGTCAGATTAACTGCAGCTCAACATGAAGGTGTACTCTCATGTAGTAACACTGTGTAGACAAATTGATGATTTCATAATTCCTGATAATGTTTTTATAGAACTCCTAAATTGATGCAAATAATTTCAAGCCCCCTACAGAATCAAAGCTGCAGATAGAGCTCTGTAAACCTTCCTGTGTCACGGGCTAACTGAACTAGGATAAGAAAGCTTGGAGCAGATTTATGATCAAGGAAAACGTTCCGTCAAGGAAACGTTAGGAATGAAGCCACTATCTGGTAACTAAAGATCATAAACCAAGATTGGGCTGTAAGAGCAAAAATATAAATGATGGACTAGACTATCTAAACAAGACTTCAAAGTACGACAAAAGACAGATGACTTGTCTCAGGACAAAACTGCTAACTTGTGACATAAAAAATACTGTCTTAAACTTATAATGAACTTATGGCGCTAGTAACATAATGAATGTTAGGTACTAGCTCAATGGAAGGACTGTAAACAATTCTGCTGTAACTCCTTAAGTCTCATCGATCTGCAACATGAACTATTGCCTCAAACCTACTGTCAACTTAGGGAATGTAAAGATGCTTAGAAAACCATGTGATCAGTTATCCCGAGAAAGCATAAAACTAAGAACCAAAATAAAGCTGCATCTTTCCTTTCTTTTTCTCTAGTTAACAAACTCTGAGCCTCTCAGCTGGCCACCAAGAGGTCCCCTAGTCAAAGAGGAAAAAAACCAAGTAACTTAAGTTTCTCTTCTGCTGCTCTCAGGAGGAGTTAATTGCCAAAAATTAAACACCTCTGGACCCCTAATAACAAGAATTGCCAGAAGTCATCAGTGTTTGGCCCTGATTGCCAATGCCACCTCACTGCCTGCCTCAGTTTACCCTGTGACGTCAAGCAGGTCCTTGACAAGATTCAAAGGAAAATACGCTTACAATAAATGAACAGATAGAAACTGTCCATGAAAATTCAGTAATAGAGATTAGAGAGATGGCTCAGCAGTTAAGAGCACTGACTGCTCTTCCAGAGGTCCCGAGTTCAATTCCCAGCAACCACATGGTGGCTCACAACCATCTGGAATGGGATCTGACGCCCTCTTCTGGTGTGTCTGAAGACAGTGTCAGTGTGCTTATATACATAAAATAAATCTTTTTAAAAAATAAATAAAAGATCCAGGTTTGGAGTCCCAGGCACCCACATGGCAGCTCACCACCGCCTGTAACTTCAGTATCCTCTTCTGGCCTTTATAGACACTGCATAAAAATCACGCACAGACAGGCTTTCAGGCAAAACACACAATAAACAAATCCAAGCTGGACAAGGTGGTGCATCCCTTTAATCCCAGAGGATTGGGAGGCAGAGGCAGACAGATCTCTGGGCCAGCCTGGTCTACAGAGTGAGTTCCAGGACAGTTAGAGCTACACAGAGAAACCCTGTCTTGAAAAAACAAAACTACCTATAGTCACAAGAGAATCAAATTGGCCAGTCCTGGTGTTTAAGTGGTTCCCATGGATGGTCCATCAAGAGTTTCCAAAGCCCTGCACACTAACATGGCTCAGGTTCTACTCTCTGTTCACTCAGGAGGCAGGGTGGTCTGCACAATGAGTTGTAGGGTAGGGTAGCCTTGACTACATAGCAAGACCCTGTTGGAAACTCTTTAAAGTTCACCTAAAAAAAAAAGAGGGACCTCCCAAACTCACCAGAGCACAGGAGGGTGCAGCACCCCCATTTAGACCC
Organism: Rhynchomys soricoides; assembly: GCA_019843965.1. NCBI lineage: Eukaryota > Metazoa > Chordata > Mammalia > Rodentia > Muridae > Rhynchomys > Rhynchomys soricoides. Next base: position 1,803,572 of record JADRCH010000228.1, on the reverse strand, counting down.
CACAAAGAGGACTCAACACTACATGGCCACAACCCCCCTGACAGCCTGGTATATTGAGTGAGCAATAGGCAGAGGTCTCCCAGGCATCCCAGGGGCTGCAGCTCAGCTCGGATCCCACTGCTCATGTGATCCAGCTCAGCCATGATTCACAGCACCTGTCACTGCAGCCGGGTGTTGACATCAGCAGACAGTGGGGCCTGGGCCTGGAAAATGTGGTGCTGCTATTCGGGGCATTGTGCTCAGACCTAAAGAATGAAACTGCAGCAGGGTGCTGGTAGCGTACACCTTAATCCCAGCACTCAGGAGGCAGAGGCAGGCCAACCTCTGCGAGTTCAAGGCCAGCCTGATCTACAGAGTAAGGTCCAGGACAGCTAGGGCTACACAGAGAAATCCTGTCTTTAAAAAAAAAAAAAAAAAAAGCAAATGGGGCTGGAGAGATGGCTCAGCGGCTAAGAGCACTGACTGCTCTTCCAGAGGTCCTGAGTTCAAAGCCCAGCAACCACATGGTGGCTCACAACCATCTGGAATGAGATCTGATGCCCTCTTCTGGTGTGTCTGAAGACAGCTATAGTGTACTTAGATTAAAAAATAAATCCTTGGCGCGAAGCGAGCGGGGCCTGAGGGGAGGGGGGAGGAAGAGAAAGAAAAGAAAGCAAAGGGAAACTTGGGCATGGGGATGGGGTAGAAAACCGTGGACAGATGGCTCAGTGGGTAAGGCAGCTGAAGAGTGTCCTATCAGAGACCACTTGATGGAAGACAGGAACACACTCCAGAGAGTCGTCTTTCGTCTTCTACGTGTACACACACATACAAGTGCACACACACATACACACACACACATGCATCTGTGCACGTGTATGTGTTAATATCCATATACACACTTCTTTAAACATACCCACACACATGCACACACGTATACATACACATATAAACATACACACATGCACACATACATACATACACATACCTATATACAAGCATACACATATATAGACACACGAACACACCCACCCACACATCCCCACATACATATGCACACACAGACACACAAACGCATGTATACATATACATACACATTTATGTAGCCTAGATAAATTGTAAAACATGCTGGGTGAGATTAACAGCATACTGAACACGGCGGAAGAAAAGATTAGTGACCCTGAAGACAGAGCAAGAGAGACCCAGTTGACGCATGCACAGGAGAAAGTCTGGAGCGTTACCAAACCGCAGGAAACAGGCAGCAAGGTGGGCTAACAGACAGACAGTGAGCCGCATAGGTATAATCACAGTGGCAGGCAGAAGCAGGGCAGGAAACTATAAACAGTGACAGAAGTAGCGGCCACTGGAGCACAGAACGAGGCAACCTGGGCGTGGCACGTGTCTCTAAAACCAGCTCTTGGGAGGCAGGGGCAGGTGGATCTTTGAGTTCTGGGCCAGGCAGGGCTACATGGTGCCACCTGTTTCAAAAGGGAAGGCGGGGGAAACTAAGAAGTGTTTACAAGATTTGAACACCACAGATGTCCTGAGACCACAATGTAAATTACAGTGAATATCAGTGGTAATGGGGATGGGATTTCCTTTTTGGAAAAGCTGGCTCCCCAACTCCGCCAGCAATGGTCACTGAATTGTGCGTGCTTTGAAATGGTTAAAATAGTACAATTTACTACACTTCTAAAAAAATGTTTATTTTTGTGTGTGCCACGTGAGTGCTGGTTCCCAAGGAAGCCAGAGGAGGGGGATGGTCCTGGAGCTGAGAAGAGTAGCCAATGCCCCCTGACCGCCCCCTCAGCCCAAAAATAGTTTTAAAACACAGGCAGCGACTGGCTCTTTGGAAAGATGGATATAATCAATAAACGAGCAGATAACTTGGAAGATTAGGAGTTTGAATCGCTGAGCTACATAGCACAGCTGAGCTGAATCATAGCGAGACCATCAGACTAATGAAGATTTGAGGGGCAGTCCACTGATTCACCAGCCTGGACTCTTCAAAACCATCTCTGGCACAAATTAAATTGCAGGCTGATGTGTTGTCCCATGTGACCTTGAGCCAACCGCACCATGTAACATTGAGAAAACTAGCCAATTTGAATGGAGTTCTGGAGGTTAAGTTTCCCGACTTTGGCAACTGTTCCAATCTTGCAACCGTGTTTAGGACATGCACCTGCTGAAAAATGTAAAGGATCGGGGTATCTGGAACTGACTTCACAACAATTCAGGATCAAATGTACCCAAGGGTAGGGCTCAGAACTAAAGCTCTAAGTGAGGAAAGCCAAGCCGCCAAAGCTACCACCTAGCAGAGCGGCAGACTGAGCCCACCACAGCCCTTTCAAACACCCCACTGGGCAGACCAGAGCTTGGCTTAAACTGCCAACATTACGTCACCGTGGAAAGGGACACTCCACGGTCTCCTGAGCTTCCCTGCACCCTGAGGTTGGACACTAGTCTGAGATGCAGAAACCAATGCAGCTACAGCTGACCCATTTCCCTGTTGGGTACATCATGTCACAGGGCTGTGACAACCCTTAGAATCAATGCCGCAGAGTGACAGCCAGGTCCCCGTCAGGCACAGGCTCCGTTTGGGTTCCCCTCACTCTCTTGGCCACACACTTGAGTCCCACACCACCTAGATGGTAGCCAGTGCTACAAAGCTAGAGGGGCCATGGAGCCCTCTAAACACAAGTGCCCATAGTTCCTGGCTCACTCACGGTGACAGCCACCTGCCCTTAAGGTAGGGTGAGCTAAGCAGGACCCGCTTCACACTCCGATCTCTGTATCTCTGGCTTGCATTTGAGCCCACAGAAGAGCCAGATTGGGGAACCCAGACACAGTGAACCAAACCCTCCAGCACTCACCTGGAACCAGGAGGAAGGCAAGATGCTTTTACAAGCTTCGGAGGCCTTCTGCCTCAAGAGCCCCCCTGCTCACTGGGAGACTGGGACAAACCCTCGAGCCCTAGTCTGATGACCCCCGACTCCCTGCTGCCTGCTCCTCTGCTCACCCAGGTGACAGACCCAAGCAAGGATGCCACCCTCCCAGCACCACACACACACACTGTTGGGTGAGAGCTTTGGCCTGAAGAAAGATGCAGGAGTCAGGGCTCAGGTGAGCTTTATTCGCCACAGGCGGTTGGTTCTACAGCAGCCCAGCAGAACACCTGCCCAGCAGAACACCCACATGCGCTCACTTGACCTCTAGTGAGGGCCCTATGACCCAGCCCCCAGCTTCCTATGACAACCCTGGGGACACCCCTCCCCCCCCCTCCCCCCTGCCCTGTCCCTTGTGTTCTTGCCTCTGAGGACTCATGGGAATGGCAATGGGAGGGGCAGAGTCATTCAGCTCTGCATGGCCCTGCCTCCAGCAGGCGGCTCAAATGAAGAAAGAGGCACTGTTGGTGGGGGCTGGGGGGGTAAAGAGGTGGCAGAGCTCAGTTCTCAAGCTGACAACTGATTTCTTTGAAGGTCACAGCAGCTGGTCTTCCCTCTCCCTGAGACAGACTTTCCCCCAGTCCGACTAGGAGTCAACAGTGAGGGGCAGAACAGGCTGAACGAGAAGCAGGTCTCTTTATGATCTGATCAGGCCTCAAATTTAAGCCACGTGGCTCTGCCCTCTGCCTTGGTCTGCAGGCAGGCAAGTCCCCAAGAAGGGCTCAGCTCCGGTAGCTCCGGAGCAGATGCCCAGCGATCACCAGTCTCTGGATTTCGCTGGTACCTTCGTAGATCTCAGTGATACGGGCATCTCGGTAGTACCGCTCGGCTGGCATCTCTGTCACGTACCCCATGCCGCCCAGGATCTGGATGGCCTAAGAAGGAAAACAGGCACTAGGAGGGAGAAGTCCCCCCACACTGGGGAAAGGGCAATGCCCAGGGGCTCGGTGCTCACCTGGTGGCTAATGGCGGTTGCAGCCTCTGATGCAGCCAGCTTGGCCATGGCGGACTCCTATCCCCCCAAAATGGCAAAGTCAACACCTTTACTTTCGGGGGACACCCCTGGCACAACACCCTCAGTAAGCAACATGCACAGCCTTCCCCCCTTACGGGAGGACCTACACCTGACTTCAAAGTCCTGTGGTGCCCACTCTGCCCACCTCAGAACGCGCCTTGGGAGCCCCTCCCCACAGGCACCTTGGTGAAAGGCTTCTTATTGTCCTTCAACATGGCAGCGCGCCAGGTCAGCAGGCGAGCACTCTCCAAGGCCAGGGCCATGTCTGCCAGCTTGAACTGTTAACAATCCATCCAGCCCCACCGGTCAACCGATGGGATCCCAATGGTCAGGGATGGGGTAGGAGGGGTGGGGCTGGGAGAGGTAGGGGTGGGGTAGGGGAAAAGCAAGCTTTCATTTCCCAGAGTCCGGTGACCAGCTCCTGAAACCCCATCCTCCATCCCCGTACCTGGATGTTTTGGAGCTTGGTGAGAGGTGCACCAAAGGCATTGCGGTTCTCGGCATATTTCACGGCACAATCCAGGGAGGCCTGGGCAATGCCCAGGGCCTGGGAGGCGATGCCAATGCGGCCCATGTCCAGGGTTTGCTGTAGGGACCGCCTAGTCAGTAGCTGTAGACTGGGCCCAGGACCCAGCCCCCAGGGTGCTGCCCTGTGGCCGGGCTCACCATGGCTATCTTGAAGCCCATCCCGGGTTCCCCGAGCAGGTTCTCCTTGGGGATACGACAATCCTCAAAGATGAGGTTAGCTGTGGATGAGGCCCGGATGCCCAGTTTGTCTTCCTTCTTGCCCAGCGTAAGCCCGGGAGTTGGCATGGGAACCAGGAAGGCACTGATACCCTGGAAGGCCCCAAAAGCTAGGCTGAGTCTGCAGAGCTGTGAGCCGCACGAAGCCACCCGTGCTCAAGCCCCGCCCCCACTCCAGCCCCTGTACCCTCTGCTGGCTTTGGGGAGGAGGGCGAACTCCATTGGGGAAAGAAAGGCTCCAGGTCAGCAGGAGCGGCTCCAGCAGGAACCAAGGAAGTTCTGACCTAGAAACTGCAAGGCCCACCCCAGGGTCTGCTGGCCCACCTTGTTCTGCAGGGACCTGTCTGTGCTGGCAAACACCACCGTGGCGGAAGCCTCCCAGGAGTTGGTGATCCAGGCTTTGGTGCCGTTGAGGACCCACGAGTCACCCTCTTCCCGGGCAGTGGTGGAAGCGGCTCCTGCATCACTGCCGTTGCCTGCCAGAAACACAGACTCAGGACCCATCCCCCAAGGCACAGGGCATGTAGCTTAGAGCCCTGGCCGCCAAGCACAAAGACCCTGCGGCTTGGGCTCTAAAGCTGGGACCTTGTACCAAACCTTCAAAGACCCATCTACAAGGACACGGGGATCAGAACAGGCATGGGACACCTTCAAGCCAAACCTTCCTCACCCCACGTGGGCAGCCTTCTGGTATGTCCAGGCAGCTGCAGTCCATCCCAGCAAGCCACCCTGAGGCCTGCTCCAGTGGTTCAAGACTCCTCCGGGACAACAGGTCCCAAGTCTACCTCTCCCTTTGGGCTTCTGCCTGTCACCCTGATTCTGAGGTAAGGAGACAGAAGACCCTGCACCGTGCAGTACCTGGCTCACTGAGGGCAAAACAGCCGATTTTGTCACCGTTGGTGAAAGGCGTAATCCACTGTTGTTTCTGCTGTGAGGATCCAAACTTCAGGATGGGTCCCAAGTAGAGAGACTGCCAGGACAGCAGAGAGTAGGGTGAGGCCACCCCAGGTCTTTACTCTCTCCGGAGGCCCTCCCTGGGGACTAAGGACGCAGGAGACTACAAGGAGACAAGTCCAGGAGTCCGGGCTGGCCTTGCTTGGCTGCAGAGATACATGGCCAAGGTCCACCCAGAGTCATGCAGCTCCCCCAACTGTATCCCGCGACCCAGAAAGACTCACATTGTTGACGCTCATGATGACTCCAGTGGAGGCGCAGCCTCTGCTGATCTCCTCCAGGGCGATGGAATAGGCCAGGTAATCCAGACCCGCACCACTCAGCTCCTCTGGTACATCCATGGCCAGCAGCCCGAGTTCACCCATCTTTTTCACCTGGCCTCAAGGAGAAAGGTCACATCAGGGCCAGCTGCTTCAAGCAGCTCTCCGGCCCAAGGCAGAGCCTGCACCCTCAGGCCGCGGACCCCACCATCCACACTGTTTGTACTCCCCGAGCTGAGCCGTGCACGAAACACAGTCCACTCCAGCCACGCAGCGTCCACACTTGACAATGCTTGCATCTCCGCCCGCAGCTGCCGCAGGGTACAGGCAGAGGGTGCCCCTTGGGGAAGTTCCCTTGTGTGCATGAACACGCACACATGCACACCACAGGACCTTTGAGTGTGCTGGCTCGCTGGTTACTCTGTCAGAATTAATCTCCGTGGGCGGTTATACAGTTCTTCCTACCTCCTTATGTCTGCTGAACCCTGCCTCACTTCGACGGCTGGAATTCCTGTCTATTAGGACACTTACAGTAATAGCAACGGAGTGGTAAGGGGCGTGGTTGGATAGGGTTGAACTGAACAAAGAGAATCTTAACTGGCTTCTTCCATCGCTCAGCTCAGCCCCTGAGGACACAGTAGATCCCTTCACCTCTTAGCCTGATGTCCAGAGACCACAGCAGGACCCACCTGACTTCAGAACAACCTAAGCCAGCGCCTCCGAGGATCTGGGGCAAGGGATGGTAGGGTGGTCACTACCATTAGATTTTTGTTTGTTTGTTTGGTTTTTTCGAGATAGGGTTTCTCTGTGTAGCCCTGACTGTCCTGGAACTCACTCTGTAGACCAGGCTGGCCTCGAACTCAGAAATCCACCTGCCTCTGCCTCCCAAGTGCTGGGATTAAAGGCGTGCGCCACCACTGCCTGGCCCATTAGATCTTTTTACAGTCACCCTTCGATGTCCATCGGGAGCTAGCCCCACAATCCCCTGCAGCTACAGAACACACAGGCACTCTAGACGATGGTGCCCAATGTGTGCCATCCATGTATTTAAGCTTTTCCTTTACTTTTATTTTGTGCTTCGAGTGTTTTGCCTGCATGCGTGTCTGTGCAGTGCCCACAGAAGCAAGAAGAGGGCACCAGATCCTCTAGGACTAGAGGGCTACAGATGGTTGTGAGCCATCACGTGTGCTGAAAACTGAACTGTGACTTTGTTGGGGGAGCTATGAGGGGTCAAAGGGAGGAGGCGGAGGAGAAATGAGGTCAAGCACTCATCTGTTAAACTCTGTCAGAAATAAATTTTCTTTTGAGGCAGGGTCTCAGGTAGTCCAGGCTGGCCCAGAGCTTGCTATGACCTTGAACTTCTGATCCTCCTGCCTCTACTTCCTGTATGCTGGGATTACAGGCAGACACTGCCTACCTCGCTCAGTTTACGAGGTGTTCGGACTCAAAGCTAGGGATCAGTGCACGCCAACACTACCAAGTAAGCTACATCCACCCTGCTTTTTTAAAAAATTCATTTATGAATTTTTTTTAGTTCCATATATGAGCACCCAACCCATTTCCCCCTCGCCCCCCTCCCTTCCTCTCACACACCCCAGTTCCCAAACTCGTGGCCTCTTATTCTCTAGCCACCTGATTATTTATTTATTTAGGAATGGCTGATGCCCCTGCCTCTACCAAGTGCTCAGATCACAGGCATGGCCCACCACTGCCCAGCACTGCAAAATGAACAGATTAAAGTAGAAGTTTATGGAGGTGCTGGAAAGATGGCTTAGCGTGAAGAGCACCGGCCGCTCTCTCAGGTGATCCAGGTTCCCTTCCCAGCGCCCACATGGCGGCTCAAAACCATCTGTAACCCCAGTCCCTGGGAGATCCAACGCCCTCTTCTGGCTCCTTGGGCACCAGACACGCACATGGTATCTAGACATATATACCCATGTAACACCATATAAATATAAATATATTTAAAATATATAAGTATTTTAAATACATATAAAAATATATTTTTTAAATTTATAAAAAAAGAAAACTATTTTAACACATTTTTTTTTCCTTCACTGAGAAGGAGCTGAGAGTGTCAGGCCCCTGCAGGGCCCAGGACTGTAAACCTAGCACTGTGACCACCCCCAAAGAAAATTACCATTTCAAGGTTAAGGACTCTGAAGCTGGCAGTAATCGCTGGTACTGTAAACTCATTTCTTTCTCCCCTTTGTTAGTTTAGGTGTAAAAAGACTGAAGTCCAGTTTGGTTGTGAAACAGCCCAAAGCCAGCCCTTCCTTCCCCAGCCTGGCCCTCCCTCCTCTCAGTGGCCGCCCCTCGGCCCTTCTGTAGACCTGCGATTATGATCCTGTGGGAATAAAACCATTCTTCAGCCAGAGCTTAGGAAGGTCTAAGCTTTGGGTCCTGCCGAGGTGGCTCAGAAGTCTGTTTCTGAGAATTCTATCGTGCAGAAGATTATGTCTGGCCTTAGTTTCTCAACAGAAACTTGAGATTATAAACATGGATTATGTTACGTTCACGTAAAGCCACCTGGACTGCACAAACATCAGCTGCAAGGGTTGTTGTTATTATTATGCCTTTGCGTTTATTGATTTGGGGATTCTGTAGGGTTTTTAACTGTTTTTTTACCTCACTATGTAGCTCAGGCTGACTTTGAACTTGGGACCTTCCTGCCTCAGCCTCAGTAATAAATCACTCTTTACGTTCTAAATTCTTGTCGCCTTTTGTTTGTTTTCTAGACGGGATTTGTGTGTGTGTGTGTGTGTGTGTGTGTGTGTGTGTGTGTAGCCCTGGCTGGCCCAGAATTCATTATGTAGACCAGGCTGGCCTCAAACTCACAGAGACCTGCCTCGGTCTCAAGAGCTCTGGGATCAAGGGCTTGCTCCACCACACCCAGGTCTTTGCTCTTAGTAACTGCATTCCTTCTGCGAATATACCACTTTCCCCATTTCCACTGTTAAAAAGGAAAGCTTATCGGAATGCTCCTTGCATGTCTGTGGGTGAACATGAGCACCCAATCTTGTCAGACAGGTCTCTGGGATGGGATTGCTGGTCACAGTACTGAGTATGACACGCCTGCACACATGACAGAGGTGCAGCTAGCAGGAGGAGCAGCTCAGGGAAGGACAGCGAGGCAGCATCTGTGCCAGTCCAGTCTGCCACCTGTGCTCGGCACTTGCTTGGTGACTAAGGAGTCTACTGGTCAGTGTTTGTGTCTCTCAACAGAGGATGTGCTCTACTTACTTCTCGGTTGCTGGATAGCGTTCCAAACCTCCAGGTACAGAATGGAATTTAAGGGCAACAAAGATTCAAAATACTGGCCCATAGCACAGGGGGCTGCTGCCTGCTTATACCCCCAGCCCCCAGGAGGGAGGCTGGGGCCGAAAGGTAATGAGTTTGAGGCCAGGGCTACCTAGTGAGACCCTCTCTCAAATAACAAAACGTACAACATTGGAGGAATTATAAAAACAGGAAAACAAATGAATTGTTCAGTCAATATTGATTTTCAACCCATGGCCGGGTGGAGGGCGGTGGCCTCCACATAGCTTAGACCCCAGAGTCCGAGAAAGAAGGGCCCCGAAGCCCTTCACCATCCGCCATCCATGTAGCTGTCCCTGGAGTCCCACGGAAGCAGGGAAGCCACCTTCATGTTGGAATGATATCGTCAAGCTTCCCCTGTCCGTACCCCCAAGACATGTTCGTCCTCTTGGTGGGTCCCACCACCTCAGCGGAGATGGAAAGACCAGATCTGTGAGGGTTGGGGCAGGCAGGCCCTCAAGCTCTATACAATAGCAAACACAGGAAGCTGCAGGTCTTCATTCTTTGGCTGTCTCAGCTACAAGGACATCAGGGTTTGTAGGACTGTGAAAGGCAGCCTGGTTTCTGGTTGAGCTAAGGTTTAAAACCCCAGCAACCCAGTAGGGGGACTCCAGCAGGGGATAGCCCTACAAGGGACAGTAAGCATTTTGCCACAATCCTGGGCCCCAGGCTCCTGACAGGAGGCTGCAGCTCTCCATAGGTCTGTGACCTTCTGTCATGTAAGGGCAACACCCCAAGCTCCTCCACAGGTAGAGGTGTGGTCACATAGACTCAAGACATCTCCATTTTAAAGAGGTACCTAGAGGCTTAGCCACTCCCCTTCCCAGCTAGTCCTCCCTACAAAAGGTATTTAACATCAGGCCTGCCCTGAGGTTGTGGGGTGCGGTTTTACTCATTGTCACTCTCACCTTGACAATAAACACCCTAGAACCGCGGACTGTCTCTCTTTGTCTAAAGAGCCAAGTCTAGTCTCCCGAAGAAGGCCTCCCAAGCGCACCCAACCACAGCTGCCACCAAACCCAGCTGGCTGCCTCATTCCCTGGTGGGACCAAGCCAGGACCCCCCCCCCCCGACCCCCGACCCTAGATTGGGCCTGCAGGTCCCCACTCCATTCTCAGCTCTTCCACAGCATCCAGCAGAGCCTGGGATGCCCAAGAGCCTGAGAACCAGATGGAGCCGGCTCTGTCAAGTCCTCTGGACAAGTAGGGCTTGCTCCAGGCGGTGTCCTGCAGCTTTTCACAGTGGTGCTGTGGGGTGAGGTGATCACAGTCAAACCGGCCTCTCACTTTCTCCAGAGGCCGGAGCCCTGGGGCGGACAAAGGACCTCACACGACCATAACCCAACAAGCTGCTGAGATGGCTCTGTGGTTAAGAGCTCTGGCTGCTCTTCTAGAGGTCCTGAGTTCAATTCCCAGCACCCCCATGGCAGCTCACAACCACCTGTAACTCCAGCTGCGGGGGAATCTGAAGGCCTCTTCTAGCTTCTGAGGGCACCTGCACATACCTGACATCACACACACATAAATAAAACCAATCAAAAGAAACCAGCAGGGCAGTGGTGGCGCACACCTTTAATCCCAGCACTCAGGAGGCAGAGGCAGGCGGATTTCTGAGTTCGAGGCCAGCCTGGTCTACAGAGTGAGTTCCAGGACAGCCAGGGCTACACAGAGAAACCCTGGCTCGAAAAACAAAAAAAAAAGAAAGAAAGAAAGAAAGAAAGAAAGAAAGAAAAAAAAGAAAAAAAAGAAACCAACTACAGGAGCTGGCCCATGGGTGACAAACCTACCAAGCCTGATGACCCAAGTCTGACCCCTGGAATCCATGTAAAGGTGAAGGGAGAGAATCCAGTCCTACAGTTGTCCTCTGACGTCACCCCGCGGGCCACGGCAGACACCATCCGCATGCATATCACACATACACACCCACGATAATGACAGCATTTAAGAAAACGACCTCAGTTTTAAGAGGTCCGTGACAGGTGTGGTGGGACATGCCTTTATCAGTACACAAGAGGCAACAGCAAGGGAGAGATCTGTGTGTCTGAGGCCAGTCTGATCTACACAGCAAAAATTCCAGGCCAGTCAGGGCTGCATACTGAGACCCTGTCTCAAGAAAACAAAATAGGGGCTGGAGAGATGGCTCAGAGGGTAGGAGCACTTGGTGCTTTTACAGAGGACCAGGGTTCAAATCCTAGCACCCATATGGTGGCTCATAACTGTGACTCCAGTTTCAGGACAAATATTTCTCTCTTCTGGCCAGACACGCACATAATACACAGACAGACAAACAGGCACGCATAGACGCACTAATAAGTTAATAAATACATCTTCTTCAAAAGTTTGCAGATCTTGGCTAGAGGCTGGATGCTGAACAAAGCAAACCTTCAGAGCATGTTCTGAGCCTCCTACCGGAGATCTCGGTGCCTCTGGCTGCTGCCACCGGCCACCCTGAGCCACTGAGGCTACTGCTCTCACCTGAGCTTTGGGGAAGAGATGCTCCTTGTCCAGCTGGGCTGCAATGGGGACCAGCTCCTTCTCAGCAAAGTCACGACATGTCTGGCGCAACATCTGATGTATCTCAGGCAGTTCCACAGACTGGTAAACAGTATGTAACCTTCGCCATTCCCGAACACGGAGAGCTATCAGAGAATGGGCCAAGTTAGGGAAGGACACTGCAAAAGATCCTAAGACTCGTTTCTTGGGCTGGAGAGATGGCTCGGCGGTTAAGAGCATTGACTACTCTTCCAGAGGTCCTGAGTTCAATTCCCAGCAACCACATGATGGCTCACAACCATCTGTAATGGGCTCTGATGCCCTCTTCTAGTGTGTTTCTGAAGACAGCTGCAGTGTACTCATGTATATAATAAATATTAAAATAAAGACTCGTTTTATTTTATGTGTTTGCGTATCTGTGTTTATGTATGGACACATGCATGCAGGTACCAACAGAGGCCACAAGAGGGTGTCAGATCTCCTGGACCTGGAGTTACAGTGGATTCTGAACTGCCCAACATGGGTGCTGGGATCTGAACTCAAGTCTTCTGTAAGAAGAGCAAACGCTGAGGTAGGGGATGGTTTGAGCCTGGAGTTCAGGCTAGCCTATGCAATATGTCAAGACGTCATTCATCCCAGGGTCTGGAGTGATGGCTCAGCAGTTAAGAGCACTTGATCTTTCAGAGGCTCAGTTCCCACCACCTATAGGGTGGCTTACAATTGTCTGTAACTATAGTTCCAGGGGATCCAACACACTCTTCTGGACTCTGTGGGACGTGGTGCACTTATGCAGGCAGACATGCAGGCAAAACACTCATACACATAATCCCAGCACTCGGGAGGCAGAGACAGGTGGATTTCTGAGTTCGAGGCCAGCCTGGTCTACAGAGTGAGTTCCAGGACAGCCAGGGCTACACAGAGAAACCCTGTCTGGAAAAACCAAAAATAATAATAATAATAATAATAATAATAATAATAATAATAATAGAGCACCACTCCCCACCCCCAACCCCAGTCTCAAAGGAAAAAAAAAAACTTTATTGATACAATGTCAACAGAGCTCTTACAGAAAAGCCCAGGCTAACTGAATGTTTAACTGCTCGCTAAACACGTCAATACTCAATATAATACCATTTACAACACCTTGGAAATGAGTTTTAAGTTTCACTGGGTCTGAAGTTGTATAAAATGTGGACAAGAACAGAACTCAGCTCTCAGGAGTGGAAGGATCAAAGAAGTACTAATGGCTGATTTAACACCGGTCTAATTGTTAATATGGCTCTGGACTAGCCAAAGGAAGCGGTGGCCATAGTATCAGGGCTGCTACAGATGAAACCAAACACTATTAAAAATAACTAAATGCTAATGTTATGGAAACACGTTGGATGCCAACCACGATGCATCCTGTGATTTAATACAGCTCCGAGGATGGAAACAGTTCACACTTGGACCACTTGATGCAAAAGGGTTGAGCGTCCCGTCCAAGGTCACAGGTCAGAGTTCAATGCCAGGGCACCACCATGGAGGACCAACTCACCCAGAACCTCAGCTGGGGATGAAATGGGGTTAGGGGTGTGGATAGGGCCGCGAAAAGGGGACCTGGCGAAGAGGGACCCACAGGAAGGGAGCCAGCAGCAGCCCGGATCCCTGCAGATCCTGGGCCTTGCACCGGCCAGAAGCTACCGAACTAGGACAAAGGCCACGCGCAGTCGCAGGGGTGCTGCCCACTCGTCCGCCTGGGGCCACAGCAGAACCCGCCGCCAGGATCTCCGCCCTGTGATCGGCCCTGGGGCTCCGCGGGCGCACTCACCTCTGCAGAGAGGGCCAGGGGCCCGGGCGAGCAAAGCGGCGGCCATAGGCACAGACCTCCCTCCTACAGCAGCTCGGGAGTTCCGCACGGCAGGGGCAGGGTCTGGGCCACGCCCATTTGGCTGCAGGGGCGGGGCCTATGAAGAGCCTAAGCCACTCCCACCTGGCCGCAGGGGAGGGGCCTGAGACACGTTAGCGACCTAAGGTTGGGGCTTCGCGCGTTCGCAGGAAGTTAACTTCTGCCGAGCTGGAGACTACAAAGTTTGTCAGCTCCTTCTCTGCCCTCATCTCTATGACAACGCAGAGGCATAAAAATAAAAGTAAACAAGCAATCATCGTCGGTTTAAAACCCTCGGTGCGCGAATGCGTCCCCTAACACACACGCACGCGCGTGTAGTGTCCAAACCTGTAATTCTAGCGACTCCTGAGCCTGAGGCAGGAAGATTAAAAGTATTACAGAGTAAATTCAAGGACAGCTTGGGCAGCTTTGCGGTATCTTACTTCAAAATAAACGTATAAAGAAGGCGTGGGGAATATAGTTCAGCGGTAGAGCCCCTGCCTAGCAGACATAAGGCACTGGATTCCGTTTTAGGGAGAGAAGAGCTAGTCCCTACCCCTGCCCACCCACTGCTGCATCGTGACAGCCTAATTCCTGGCTCCCTGACCATCTTTGCTCGGCCACACAAGGCAGGCAGCTTTTGCCCTCTCGCCTGGATGTCCTGCTAACATTCCTAGCCCACGGGTTTTACATCCACCCTTTTGTTTACACTTCACCCTGGGATTTTTTTTTCCCACTATTCATCTCTCCCACTAGTCTGTGGATTCAAAACGGGCTTTCAAATAATGTGTTAAATGACTCATTGGCCAATACTCTGGTCATCCGTCATCTTCCCTTCCTGGTCACCAGAACTGGATGGAAGATGAGAGACACTGGGGCCTGAGAGGTGCAGTGGGTAAAGCGCTTTCGTGCAGGCATGACCTGAGTTTGAAACCCCAGCATACATTTGATCTGGGTGCAGTCGTGCAGTAGATAGGGAGTGCAGAGACAGAAGGATTCTGGGAGCTCACTGACATCCAGTCTAAAGGAATCAGTGAGTTCCCCGTTCGGTAAGAAAAACCTGTCTCAAAAAATGAGACAGCCACCCAAGCTGTGACGGTGCATGCCTTTAATCGCAGACCTGGAGGCAGAGGCGACTGGATCTCTGAGTTTGAGGCCAGCCTGGTCTACAGAGTAAGTTCGAAGACAGCTAAGGCTACACAGAGAAACCCTGTCTTGAAAACAAAAAACATAAGATGGCCAGGCCAGGTGGCCCACAGGGCCTGGCTGGCCTGGAACTTGTCTGGACTGGAGGCAAGCAAGCCTTGAACTCATAGAGATCACCCTGCCTTTGCCTCTTGAGTGCAGGGATCACAGGCAGGTGCCACCACTCGAACCCCTATTTTTGAAATATTTAAAAATAAAAAGGGAGGAAATAAATTTATTATGGGCCTCAAGATGGCTTAGTGAGCAAAAACACTTGCTGCCAAGTCTGATGACCTGAGTTCTATCCCCAGAACCTGCCTGAGGTTTTCTACAGTCTTTGACATGGTGGCCTGAGAGGAGATAATAACCTCAAGGGAGGAGCAGTCAGGGCAGTGTTGCAGCTCTGTCTGGCAATCAGGTTGTCTCTTTATTTAAACAGGTTCACAGAACAAACACCAATTAGTAATTATCCGACAAGTACGGATTATGTGTTTGATTTTTTTCATTACATGTCCAGAGTGACAAAATCAGTCACAATTAGAAAGTACAAATAGAGGGGGCTGGAGTGATGGCTCCGTGGTTGAGAACACTAGCTGCTCTTCCAGAGGTCCTGAGTTCAATTCCAGCAACCACATGGTGGCTCACAACCATCTGTAATGAGATCTGGTGCCCTCTTCTGGTGTGTCTGAAGACAGCGACAGTGGACTCATATACGTAAAATAAATAAATCTTTAAAAAAAAAAAAAAGATATCTGCCCAGCGTAGGCTTGCAGTTTGTTAATTAAAATACCAGGTCTATGTCTTTATTCAGAGGCTAGCACAGGCTACAGTGGGCATAGGAATGACCTGCAGTTATTTGGGAGCAAAGGGGGTTAAAAAAAACCTGCCTCCTGAGAATCACAACTACAAGCCACCACTGCCTGGTTTTTGTCTTTTGAGACACGGTCTCACTATGTGGCCTTAGCTGTTCTGGAATATATAGTAAACCAGGATGGCCTCAGAGACTGGCCTGCCTCTGCCTCCCAAGTGCTAAATTAAAGGTGCGTTGACACTGTGCTCAGTTCAGAAATGTTCAGATAATCGAGGTCATCTCCGTCATCACACACACACACAAGCCTGCCTTTAAGGCTGGGACAGTGGGGTGTATGTTGCTGGGAACAGAGCCCAGGTCTACTGGCAGAGCAGCCAGTGCTCTTACAGAGCCATCCCTCCCTCCATCCCATAAATGTTTAACTCAAAGTCCCTGAGTAAAACCTACAACAGAAAAACTTAAAATAGAAACTGGTGACTCTCAGTTCTATTCCCCAGTTATAAACCAGTGAAACCTAAGTCAACAGAAATGCGACAGCCGAGAAAAGGGACTGGGAGCCCGCCTATCTCCCATGCCCCCAAAGGCCTAGTCAGGAGGCAAGACAGAGTGAACTTACTGTGAAAAATCTTTATTACTGTCTCTTGTGGTAAAATAGCATCTTATACAAATAGAATCACCTGGTTTGTTTTGGACTGAGGAGTTGAAGGACAGAAATGTTTCTTATATTGTGTGAAAAATAGATTTACAGGGAAAATAGACTTTCATAATTTGAGTGGCATTACCACATGATCTTTTATGAAACAAAGGTGAGCCCACCTCCTCTAGGCTCCCTGTGGCTATGACTCTCTGGACGTGGAATGTGGATATTTTCAGAATCTGAGTCCATGGCCCATCCCAAACACGGCAAAGTGCTGTCCCTAGGAACTGGAAATCAGATGCCCACAGCCTGGAGAAGCTTCAGAAGGTTCGTTGGAGACAGCACTGAGCTAATCTGAGACAACAGCTGATGTCAGCCTGGTACTGGCCGCCTGTACCCCCTATATTTATGGTCTAGAAGGGCAGCTTGGCCCCAAGGCATAGGGCAAGGATGGAGATCAAGCAGAAGCCTGCCTCATACCAGGAAGGGTTCTGCTCAGCTGTGGGGATGAGGTCCCCTGGAGCTGCCATCTGCTCAGATTACTGCTCTTGGCATGGGGCATGCCCGACGCCCCAGCACTGACTTTCTTCCGCTGCATCCCAGGAAGCCACTGTAGCCAACTGGATGGTTTGACTTCTGATTCGGCTTCTGCTTGTTCAGTTATTTACAAAGTATGACTTCCAGTTTATTCAAGTCAGGCACAAAAGTTGGAATTTCAAACTCTCTAGCAAACAGCAAGGTGTTTCCCTAAGCAGCCAGTCACGGACCACTGGCCCTTCAGAAGCTAAACGCTGCTCCATCCTAGCAGTATGACTGAGCACCCGGCCTCAGTGTGCTCTCACTGAGAACAGGTTGATGGGAAAGGGCATGCAGCCCTTCTCAAGCCAGCATGCCAGCTCCTCCATCACCCTGGGCTCTCCAAGCAAAAGCCAGCATTACAGGCAGGAAACAGTGTGCCAGGAAACAGGAGCAGCTCACAGTGCACTCCACCGAGCAAAGACCACATAGCTCCAGGAAGCACATCCTAGGCAGTAGTAACCTAAATACCGGGTACCAAATACCTCAGCAGACTCCGTAACAGAGCAAGGACTCTGAAGCTTGTCAAGAACATGGAAATCTCATCAGAGGAGCCACATGAGAAAAGGCAGAGAGACTGCTCATGTCTGTATGCCTGTGAGGGAGAACAACGGCCCCGCAGCTCCCAGCAGCACATGGGGCAGAGGCACACTTAAGGCACCTAGATTTGGAGTGGACTCCAGTTGAGATCCACTGGAATGGTCAGGAGGTGCCCACCATAGGACACCTGGGCCCACCCCATCTCAGTGGGTGAATCCAGTGCAGCATGAAGGGTAATCTCGGCTTCCTCATTCCTAAGGCTTCCCGAGCATGGCCTCATCAGGTGCTGGCCAGATATGGAGCACAGGTCCAAATCCAAGACCACTAATGCTCTAGAAGCCGATGGAGCGACACTGGCCAAAGCAGTCCTTTCTCTCAGGTTTTGGGGGCCCTGGTCTCGTCACAGATGACATTACAGGAGATGTGCTGCCTCGGAGCTACTTTATGCACATCTGCCTTTCCTGCACGTCATTCAATGCCAATCAGACCCCAGCCACAGCAGAGTCCTAGAGCTGCCCACAGGGACAACCTAGGGAGCCAAAAAGGTGGGAGCCAGTCAGCGGGGATCTGAGGACACCTGAGGCCCACAAGTGCAGGAAGCCGTCTCAGGACAGCACTGACAGGTAACCTCAACCTATGCTGCCCTTCCCAAACACTCAAACATGCAGCAGTTTGAAGGCAGGATTGGAATGCATTCTTCAGGACCATGTGGCAGATGGTTCTCGGAATGACTTCAGCCGAAAGGCAAACAGATAGGAAAGCATTCCTAAACGTGAGACTCTGCTCTGGAGCCGAATCCCCACCCAGAGCCTCTCTTCCAGGCTCACTGTATACAGAGTCAGCTCTCTCTAAAGCCCCAACTGTGCCTCTCCCACCATAAGCCACATTAGCCTGGGAGCTGACCAGTCCTATCGGAGATCTATTGGCAACCTGAGCACTAAACACTGACATTGTAAAAATTCCCCCAAAGAAGTCTGAGAATAAGGAGTGCAAAGCAAAACCAGCCTGCACTGAACTTGAGAGACGCCATGTTCTGTGAACAAAACTGACAAGGGCTACGGAAGTGCATGTTAAAAAGTCACGGCCAGGGGAGCTGAGCAAGCTCATGGCCTCCAGAGAAAGAACAGAAGGCACCATCAGGCTGAGACCATGGTCTCCCCCAGGCCTGGCTGTGCCTTCTCAAAGGCAGGTAAGAAGCCTCCTCAAAAACTTGTCTTTGACTCTGGTGCCACCTCCAGCCCAGTGCCTTAGCTCGGGCTCGGCCTACCACACTCTTTCTTCAAGTTTCTTCCAGTTGGCCTAACTACATAGGCAAGGACAGACTGCCAATGACATGGGATGAGGGAGAAGTGAGCTGCTCTCAGCCGCCCACAGCACCCAGGAACCTGCAGAGGGCTGGTAACCTGCAGGCCGGCCCAGCCCAAGCCAGCTGTACCTGGACTGTCAGGCTTGTCGGGATAAGCAGTGCACAGCTAAGACTACACAGAAGTAAGCTTTTATCTGAATCCCAGGACCCTTACCCTAATCTTTTACTTCACTATAATTCCTCTGTGAACTAGGGGGCAGGGAACAAACACTGGCAAGAGGAACTGCGGGCTGGCCCCCTTGGAGCACAAAACACCGCCGCCCCAGCTGCAGCTTCCTGGACCAGGTTCAAGGTGGGTGTTGACGGGCAGCAGCTGCAGTTCCCCTGTGTGCCTCATGGTGGCGGCAGAGGACCTCCCTGTCCACTCCTGCAGCAGTTACTGGCCTCCGTTATAGGCATAGTCGGCCTTGTTGTGCATTATCAGCTTGTTGTCAACAAAGTAGAAGCTGTCGGAGCGCGTCTCATAGGGGTTTTCAATCATCAGGCGAACTGCAAGAGGAAGAGCACATGATGAGTCTGCCCCACAGCTAGGCATAAGAAACCCAGCATCCCTCCAAATGATAGACCAGCACTTTGCAAAGTTTGACCAGGAGGGCAGAACAAAAGAAGCCAGGGAGACTGGAGGGCCCAGATGGACCGAGGCATCCGGTTCTACACAAGGATGCAATCAAGTCTTAAGGCATCCCTAGTCTGATCAGTCACGGCCACCTCTCTGCTCCACGTTCCTGGCCGGCCCAGCCAGTGAGCCCTGGCTTCTGGCCTGCTGCCACCTCCGGACATTCCAGTAAAAACCAGAGCGGCATGCCCACCCCTCTGTACCTGCTTTCTTTGGCTTGTCTTGTTTGTGGAGAAAGGATCTCACTGTACCACTCTGGCTGGCTTTGAACTCAGAGATTTGCCTGCCTCTGCTTCCCAAGGGCCAGGGAGGCACCACCATAACCAACTCACTTGTTTGTTTGCTTTGCTTTTTAATTTTTTAAAAAAATTTATTTACTTATTTTATGTGTACAGGGTTTGGTCTTTGTTTCTTTCTTTCTTTCTTTCTTTTGTTTTTGGTTTTTTTGCCTGTCTGTAGACATCTGTATACCATGTGAGTGCTACACTCTCAGAGGCCAGAAGAGGGATCAGATGCCTAGAAGTGGAGTTAAATAAAGCCCTCTGAGCAGCCAGGGTGTAGGTACTGAGAATGGAGCCCAGGGTGTAGGTACTGAGAACGGAGCCCAGGGCCTCTGGAAGAAGAGCCACGTCCTTACCCCATCTCACTACTGCTTAGGGGCCTGCAAGCCAAAGAAACCCAGGTGCCCAGTCAGAGCATAGAGGGGAAGCCACTCTCTAGAGAGGGCTCTGGCGTTCACTTGCAGATCCAGGCAGAGAGGCCTGTTTGCCCAGGGAACTTCTGTCTGTCTGTCTAAGCCCCCACCCTGACCTCTTTCTACACTGGAAGAAGGTAAATACAATCACAGTCACCCCCTCAACAGGTGGTTCTGATTTAAGAGCCACGTGCCATCTCCTGGCCCCCGGGGAATGGCATCACAGGTATTAACAGGTCTGAAATGTTAAGCTCTCTGAGCTCACCCAGACCACAGCAATTTGGTTTACACTCAGACTCAACTCCACACCCTTTGGAGAGTTTGGTTTCACCAGCTGATCTAATCTTTTTTTTTTTTGGTTTTTCGAGACAGGGTTTCTCGGTGTAGCCCTGGCTGTCCTGGAACTCACTCTGTAGACCAGGCTGGCCTCAAACTCAGAAATCCGCCTGCCTCTGTCTTCCGGGTGCTGGGATTAAAGGCGTGCGCCACCACTGCCCGGCTAGTTGATCTAATTTTGCAAGTATCTGCAAATCCAGGTCAGTTTAAGCCAGAATGAGATATCAGGCAGTAAGCCCTGCCCAGTCCCAGGCTTTCTTTCTGCCTGGGCCCTGTTGCCACAAGAGGGCCACCTACTGCAGTGTAAGGGTCTGAGATTTAGAGAACACAGTCATAATGCTCCCACCCAGAGTAAGCAGACGCAGTGGAGCCACGTGCAACACTGAGAGGCCTTAGCGACTCAGCCTGGGGTACCTGTTTCACTAACTCCTCCTTAGTCCGCAGAGGCAGAGTCTGAGGTCACATGACCTGACACACAGCAAGCCACACTTGCCTCTTATACAGACTGGAGCTGCTGGACCAGGTGGGTGGTCGGAATCTAGCTCAGAGTAAGGGAGGGATACATACTGACATCCTCAGAGAGCTGCGGGAACTCGTAGATGTGCTCACAAGTGTTTCTGCTGCTAGGGATGCAGAAGCCGAAATCAAAGTCAAAGGTTTTTAGCAGCCGCTCCCGGAAGTAGTGCCGTTCAATCATCCGGAAGCCTGTCACCGGCCTGTCACCCACAGTGAACTCTACCCTGTAAGAGAATCTCTGTGAGACTTACTTCTTTTCCTCCATAGCCAGCCTCAACCCCACAGAGCACATTCTTCCTTGTGAGCAAGCGGAATGTTCTGCCCTCAGAAAAAATAACAGCACTCACGTGGCACCAACCGTCCGGAGGCGGAGAAACGCTGGTGTGAACTGATATCGCACAAAACGTCCCACACTGATATCCACGTCGACAGTCTCCTCCTCCGCATCCTGGTCTTGGTCTGAAAGAGCACAGAGCTGAGCCTTGAGCGCACGTGCATCCACACAGCACACTGCCGACTGACAGACTCACTCCTTTCTGGGCACATGCTGCCCAACAGGCTGTACCAGGCTTCATAGCAGCCCTGAAGCAGGAGCTGCTTGTTTTGATTTCACAGATGAGGACACAGGTTCAAAAATGCTAAGTCATGCCCAAAGTTCCCAAACAGTTAACGAATTGAGACAAGTTCTGAATGCAGGTCCAGTTGACCAAAGTCTGTTCTTAAAACACTATACTATTTGCCTTATGTAATTTGGGGGAGTGGGCATGTCCTGGGGTGAAATAATAAGACACAAGCTGGACATAAGATCTGACATGACTCAGATCATATAGATCATATAGATTGGATCAGAGCACTAACCTCTAAGGTCAGAGAGGTCCCAAAGTAAAAGGTGCTTCCTGGAGCACTTATTTCAAATAAACTCACTGACTGACCTACAGATGCAAGGCACTAATGTCTACTGCGGGCTATTCCAGACTCAATCCTGACTACCTGGAAAGATGGGCAAGGAACCAGCATGTGAATTGGCACATGGTAGGTGCCAGCCCTCTGGTCTAGCCTACTGATGATTCCACACAAAAGAGCTATAATATAATGATCATAATACAAACGCAGAGAATTTTCTACAGTCTGAGCATGTGGGTGCCTTGAGCATCAAGCATCTCTGCCTGTGATGTCCCAGGGGCACTGAGACACTACCCTGGTTTGGGGCTTTTACCTACAGGGTAAGGGCCTGAATCCATTGATGTGATTCAAGCCCATTAGAGCAAGCCTTGCAGGAAGGCACTTTGGTGTGAGTGCACACAGAGTCAGACAGGAGCCTTAAAAGCAGAGCTGGGAAGGATGGAGACCACGCACCTACAGCATCTGCAGCAGGTTTTTCTGAGGCTTCAGTGCCTCGGGCTGGCTGGTGACGGTGGAAGCACAGGCATGCTGGGCTAGCCCGGTGATCAAGCTGGGCTAAGACTTTCCTCACAAGTGTCTGTGTGTTTAGTGCTTTAAGCCAGGTAAGTGCTCCAGTCCTGAGAGAGCTGCAGCTTAGGACAGTCTTTCAGTTCTCCGAGATGCTAATACCTACTTTCTCAAAGAGTCGCAGGCTCATTCTGAGCAGCAAATCAAATGGGAAGAACTTTGCAAAATAAGTTTCTCTAGGGGCTGGAAAGATGGCTCGGTGGTTAAGAGCACTGGCTGTTCTTCCGAGGACCTGGGTTCAATTCCCAGCACCCACATGGTAACTCACAACTGTCTATAACTCCAGCTCCAGGAGATTCAACACTCTCACTCAGACATACATGCTGGGAAAACACCAATTCACATAAAATGAAAATAAATATTTAAAAAAATAGTAAGTTTCATTAGAAATCTCATTTGAGAGGCTCACAAGATGACTAAGCCAGTAAAGGAACTTGGAGACCTGAGCTCCATCCCTATGACCCACAATGGTGGGAGGAGAGAATCAACACCCACAGGCTGTCCCGACCTCCTTTCTGCCCTAGCACACATGCACACGTGCTTGCTCCCCATCCTCCCATACACAACAACGATAAAAATTAAAACCAGCACAGAAGCTCCGGTGCAGGGAGCGCTCAAGGTCACCTCCATTTAAACAGCAAATGTGAGGCTAGCTCTAGCTACACATGATTGTCTCAAAATGAGAAAATAAAGCAAACAGAGGGAAGTAAAAGAATTAGCTCTCCCTGTGCCTCAGGGGTGGAAGGCACTGAGCTCCAGGCTCATCTTCTGTCACCCATAGTCACAGAAATGTTCTCATGGAGTCTGCTGTGCACTTAAGAACAATCTTGTACTTAGAAAGAAAGAAGGGGTGGGGGCAGGCAGGCAGGCCATGGGCTGGAGAGCTGGCTCAGCAGTTAGAACTCGTACTGTTCTTACAGAGGACTCAAGTTCAGTTCCCAGCACCTCTTTCAGGCAGCTGAGGAGATCCAGCGCCCTCTTCTGGCCTCTAGAGACAATGTACTCATGTGCACAAACTCCAGATGGACACACAGGGGCACATACTTTTTTTTTTTTATTTTTTTAAATCTTTGGAAACAAACCAAAAATGACAAAGAAAACCCATTAAAGCAGGGCTTGGTAGGAAACGGAAAGCACTGCTTACAGACAAGCAAGAGGCTGGGGAAGCTGCCTCACGGCTGCAAGGGCTCAGGGCAGGGCTCTCCTCCATACTGTCCAGCTGCAGCAGGGGTCAGTCTACCACTGTAGACAACATGAAGCACTGAACAAGCACAGGGTCATAGGTCACGTGGGGATTCTGGATCTCAGCTCCCTCTCAGTAAGAAGTGGCTGAGCCACTTATAGTGACAAAATTACATAAGGCTACTCGCTAAAGAACCTGGACAGTGTCACAAAAAATGTCAACTTTCTATGCTGGTTGTGGTGACTCGTGCCTATAACCCTAGCACATGGTGGAAGGGTCCATGTCAGGAGCTAAAGGGCACCCTCAGCTACATAGCAAGTTGTGGGCCAACACGGGCCATAAGAACCTGTCCTAAAAACAAAACCCAGCCAGTGAGGTAGTTCAGTGCACAGAGGTGACTCCCCCACCCCAGGTGTAAGAAACAGAACTGACTCCACATAACTGACCTCTGGCCTCCACTTGTACATTCTGCCACACACAGGCTCACACGTACACAATACACACACACACACACACACACACACACACCAGCCTTTTAACAAAGCTCTAAACTAGTGTGCAACTGGCAGGCAAGCTGACAGGAAGTGATGGAAGAAACAGTCACAAAAGTGGGACACAGTGGCATCCCAGAAACAGACATGGTGGCTGGAAAACACTGGGCTTCCCAAAGACCTTCCCTTTCTGGGCCATGACCACAACACCCAGGCCTACCTGAGATGCAAGGCTTGGCAATCTCAAAGAGCACTGTCCCCGTCTCCAGATCTCGGATTTTGAATCGGGTAAAGTCAATACCGTAGACATTGTCTTCAGGTTTACATAGATAATCTGAAAAGGAGAGACCCCTGTTACTAAGTAAGCTCCAAAGTTACCATCTATTTCATTCCCTGGTTTTAAAGCAAATGTGTCTTCTATGCAATTCACTGAAAATGATCCTCAAACATCCTCTTGTTGTTTTTGAAGGTTTTGCTTGCAGGTAAGCATCACATTCTTGCAATGTCTGAAGAGGTCAGAAAAGGGAGTCAGATCTCCTCTCTGTGTCATAGTTGTTGTTGGTTGTAAGATCCCATGTGGGAGCTGGAACTAAATCCAAGTCCCCTGAAAGAGCAGCCAGTGCTCTCAACCAGTAAGCCAACTCTCAAGGTCCAATCATTTTCCTTAAAATGTACTTAGCACTAATTTGTATTTTACGTATGTCTCAGTCACTGTTCTGTTGCTGTGAAGAGACACCATGAGCAAGACAACGCTTAGGAAAGCATTTCACTGGGGGTGGATTACAGTTTCAGAGGGCTAGTCTGCCATCACAGCTGAGCGCATGGCAGCACACGGAGCCAGAGCGGTAGTCCTTCCCTTCCTAAGGCCGCGACCTTTAACACAGTCCTCATGTCCTGGTGACCCCAACCAAAACATCCTGTTGTTGCTACTCCATAGCTGTATCTTTGCTACTGTATGAATCATAATGTAAATATCTATGTTTTCTGATGGTCTTAGGTGACCCCTGTGAAAGAGTCATTAGACACACATACCCCCAAAGGGATCTTGATCCACAGGTTGAGAACCACTGCGCTAGAGCAATAGCTCTACATGCTGATCTGTAGGCAGCTGCTACAGAAATGCTGGGGCTTCTGTGAACTGTTTGAAATCTCCAAGCCAACCCCAGTGACACTCTCCCTCCTACAAGCCACACCACCCAATCCTTTCAAACAGTTGCACCCCTAGTGACCAAACTTTCAAATCTATGCGCCTAAGGGGGAGGAGGGTTCTTATTCAAACCACCAGTAGATATACGGTGCATGTTTTGCCTGTATCACACGGGCACACACCGTCCACAGAGAGGCCAGAAGAGGACGCCACATCCCCTGAGACTAAAGCCACAGGTAGTTGTAAGTCACCCTGGGGATGCTGGGAATTGAACCCAGGTCCTCTGCGAGAGCAGCCGGTGCTCTTAACCACTGAGCCATGTCTGCAGCCTGATATTTTAAAAAATATTTAATGCATACTAAGAAATAATATAGGGTTGTTTGCCAACTGTACCAAAGAACAGATCAAACTTTTCTGGAAGAGGCCAGGCCCCTCAGACATCGGTGCATCGTATGACATAAGCACTCCACTTTCTGTAACCCAAAGGTCGAGGGACGGGAAATAAGCACATGAGCGGGTCTTCGCAACGGAACTGTCAGTGCACACGGAAGCCAAGTTAGATAATCACATGTAACAAGACTTTAGCTTCTACTGCAACCACTTAAAAGGTTAAACCCATTCTTAGTGTTTTGGCTGCACAAAAGCATGCATACATTAGCAAGGCCAGTGAGAATGCTAGGCCAAAGCAGCGCCTACTCAACCCAAGGAACTAGTCAAAACCAAGTCACAAAGACACCATGGCCTTGTCTGCTGGCTCTCCCAGAATCTCCTCCAGCCCCTCTGCACTATCTCAGCATGTTCCTTTGTGTTAACAGTTTCGTGGTCTACAAGCAGGTTGGTCTCTGGAGCGTTACTCCAAAAGCCTGCGGCAGAGGCTCTGTGTCTGTGGAAAATGCTCAGCAGACAACTTGTAGAACGGAAGAACTAAGAGTGATAAAATCCAAAGGCCACTAAGCTCTGGCTGTGGCTTTCTCTAAGGACTTGCAGAGATGGGCAAGGGACATCACTCTCAAATGTTCCGGGGAGACCTGAGTGCTCGCAACATGTCTCTAGGGCTAGGCATTTGACAGTCCTGACTCACTAGTGAGGCTCACAGGATGTTAGTGGTCAGGTGCTAACCATTTCTGTACTTTGAAATCCCCCATGAAAACCAAGAACTGAAGCAGCTTTTCACTGTTTGGGGACAGAAGAGCATGTCTATCTAAAGTTGTTTTCGGGAGACGAAAGAGTGTCCCAACCAAAAGAGTGTTGGGAAACTGGGTCACCAAACATCCAAGATCAAATTAAAACTAATTTAGGAGATGGAGGTTTCCTTTTGCACCAGCTGAACCAGTTAATAGCCACTTTCCCTCAAACTTCATTTCCAAGTCGCCAGAGCCGCCATGAACAACCTGAACTGTATTCACCTCACAGCCTTGGAGTGAGTGAAACAATCCAGCGGACACTCTGGCTTCCTCAGGGAAGCAGGGTTAGAAGTCTCCAGGGCAGGGAGGTGAGAAGGACAAGCCAAGGCTAACCAGGTGACAACTCCTAGGGGAAAGGGTGTCAGGTCAGGGCTGGGCTGGGCAGCTTCCAAAAAACAGAGATCATCAGTGAATGGACATGTATCTCTTCCCACCATTCCTTACCCCGCTAAAAAGACAGGAAGGTGACTTCTCGTGCAAAAATCATACTTCTGAAACCCTGACCAATTGTAAATTTCAAGAGCCAAGATAACCGTGTCAGTTTGAACGGCCAAACTTTTAAACTTTTTTTTTTTGGTGGTACAGTTTAAGTCTGCAAGAAATGCAACAGCCACGTGTTTGACGGAAGCACAAGCTACTTGTACACAAAGGGGTCCCCGACCCCAGAGGGAACCAACGCAAGGTCGAGTGGGGGGAGGGGCTGTCAGGAGCCTGAGCAGAGGGAAAGGCGGAGTCCGCAGGTAGGGGATCTGGCCCAGAGGACTGCGGAAGCTGGGGGTAGATCAGCAGGACAGGCAGGAACCTGGCTAAGGGCTGGGGTCCCGGGGAGAGGGGCTCCCAGGCCGGCAGGGTCGGACCAGGCCCAGAGACGGTTGGACTCTAGAAGCCTTGCCCGCCGGGTCTGGGAACCGGGCCGTCAGAAACACGGCCTGAGCAGACCCCGGCGCCACCACACAGCCCAGCCCGCCAGGGGTTCCCAGGCCCGGTGCCCAGGGAGGGCGCGGCCCGCCCGCCACTCACTCTCGGTGACCCGGTTGAGGCGTAGGACGTGCTCAGGGCGGATCGTGTCCAGTGCCAGCAGCTCCTGCTCAGTGACCGCGGCCCCGGTGCCGTCGTCGGACGCGTGTGGAGGCCCCTGCCGCCGCGCCTTGAGCCGGTTCAGAACGCCGCCGCCCGCCTTCTTCTTCTCCTCCTTGCCAGCCACCAGCCCGCCGGGCCCAGCCTGCGGCCGCGCGGTCGCAGCCTTTGGGTTCGACCCGCTCATCGCTCCACCGCCAAGATGGCCGCCACCTCAGGGCGCCGTAACTATGGAGAGCGGGGGCGGGGCCCTGGCGCCTAGGGGCAGGGCTTGAGCTCCTGGAGGCGGGGCCCGGGCGCCTGGGGGCGGGACCTGTGGGGGAGCCGCCTCCTGGACCAACTTTGATCCTATTAGGTGAGATAGGGCTGAGACCTGAGGATCTTCACACTCCAGTCACTCTTGATATTTAAAATACATCCTTAAAAAGTAAAATAAAAATAAAGTGAAATATATTTTCAGTCAGACGAATTTGAAACAACTCTTAACAATTAAGTTGCTGACCCATGCCTTTAATCCCAGAAGAATCTTCTCTGAGTTCCAGGATAGCTAAGATTACACAAACAAACCTTGTCTCTTGGAGGAAATAAAAAGAAAGAAAGGTGCTCTTAACCACTGAACCATCTCATCAGTCCCTGTGTCTTTTTTTTTTCTTTTGAGACAGGGTCTATGTAAACCTGGTTGACCTGGGACTATGTAGTCAAGTCTGGCTTCAAACTCACGGAGATCCGCCTGCCTCTGCCTCCCAAGTGCTGGGATTAAAGGCGTGCGCCACCACTGCCCGGCTACATTTTCATTTTTAACTGTGTGAAAGAGTGTGACTTTCCTCACTAATTTCTAAGGTTTATGAAAGGATCTCTTTGAAAGAAAAAACATTAATGACATATTACTGCATTAAACAGTAGCTGGCTTCCCTGAGACCCCCAAGACTGTGCTCTGAGTCTCTTCAGCCACTATAAGAGGTGTGACTGTGGCTATTTTCCAAGGCAGTCCCACAGTAGCCTCAAATCAGACCAGGCAGGTCGACCCTAGAGCTGGTGCAGTCAAGGGAAGCTTGGCATCACAGGGTTTTTCTCTGCGGTTCTGCTGCTTCCGTAAAGATAGCTTGCCTCAAATCAGCAAGCTGAGGCTGAATGCCAGACACACCGTGTGGTCTGGGACCAAAAACTAGTAATTTCCCAAGTATCTAAGTCACTTTACTCCTAAACTGGAGACTTTTTTTTTTTTTTTAAAGGCATCAATTCATTATTTGAACACCCTACCTGTTCCCTAAAAAGAGATTTCTGGCATATTCCAAAGTTATGTGGTACATGATTGGTGAATACAGCTTTCATAGCTCTGTGTAGGCGTAGCATGTGCTGTGCTAGTAATTCCTGAAAGCACTCTGTGGGGCTTTGAATGACAGAGTCCCCCACAGTCTCATATATGTGAATACTTGCTTCCCAGTTGACAGAACTGTTTATGTGGTTCTAAGAGTTATGTGGTGGCCTCAGAGAAAGTGTGTCACTGGGACTCTGTTGGGAACAACCTTGGCGCTGTGGAATGAAGCCCAGCATGTCTGTCCCGGGGCCCTGCAGCTTTGGGTGGGACAGGACACTCGGGAAGTGGCCGAGCTTCTTCCCGCACAGTCCGAAGGGCAGGTTGGGGACTGTGAGAAGCCTCTGCGGGCCCTGCCCGTGGGTAGGGAGGGGGCCATTCTCAGGGAACACATGGCAGCTGGCTCTGTAGGTTCTCTAGCCGGGGCACCGCAGTCGCTGCAGGGTGCCACAGATGGGTTAGCCTGAGCGCAGCTGGGGTTCTTGCTGGACCGGGTCTCGGCTGCTTTGGGCACCGGGTAACTGCTTAGGCTTCGGTGAATGGGTACCATCTAGGAGTGCTGGGATTCCCTCCGCAAGAGATTAGCCGCAGCTCATTAATCGGATCCCCCGCTTCCCATGGTGGGTCCAGATGAAGAGACAGTCCATAATTCTAAGACATTTATTTATTTATTTATTTATTTATTTATTTATTTATTTAGGTTTTTCCAGACAGGGTTTCTCTGTGTAGTCCTGGCTGTCCTGGAACTCACTCTGTAGACCAGGCTGGCCTAGAACTCAGAAATCCACCTGTCTCTGCCTCCCAAGAGCTGGGATTAAAGGCGTGCCCACCACTGCCTGGCTAAGACGTTTACTTTCATCATGTGGAAAGTGGCATGGATGGAACTGTACCTCCGCAGTCTCTCAGAGAGGCGGGGCAGATATAGTAACTGGGAAGGGGCGTGGCTAAGGCTCTAGGTGTCTCACTAACATGGGGATGGCTTGGGGCTGTGTGGCCACGCCTCTAGTTGGGGGTGTGTGATACGTGACCGTGGCTGAAGCCAAAAAGCCTCCCGGGAGCTTTGGCATACGTTTCCGGTCCCTTGCGAATAACTTCTCGGGGTCTCCCAAAGTTTGCCTGTGCTAGACTGCCTGCCAGATCACCGCCCCACGGGAGTAGGTTTTGAGGTTGTAAAAGGCCCTGTTAACTCTCTCTGCATCTGGCTGTGTGTCAAGATGTGAGCTCTCAGCTACTGCTTCAGTGCTGATTGCCTGCCTGCCTGCCTACTGCCATGTTCCCTATCATGATGGTCATCAAATCCAACCCTCTAGAACGGTAAGCCCCATTTTAACCCCTGCTTCTATAAGTTACCTTGGTCACGGAGTCTTGTCAGAACAAGAGAAAGGTAAGAGTTTTCTAAAAAACAAAGACAAAAACAAACAAACCACTTGCACACATGGGTGTGCACTCTAGCAATTTGTACTGGCAAAACCATGAGCACTCAGGGTTCACTGTTCAATGGGGGAATTGGTAAAACACACCACAATCTTGGTATAGCTACTGTGCAGCCCTTCAAATGGAAGGCCTGTCTGCACTCATCTATGCCAACATACAGACGATCTAAGACATGTTTAAAGGGGAAAAAAAACCAACCCCAGGATGCAGAATGGTGTGCATAGAATATCTACATTTATTTATAAATATATTATGTTAGGCCTGCAAGATGGCTCAGTGGGTAAAGCCACTTGCCAAATCTGAGAACCTCAGTGTAATACCTAGGCCCAATAAGGTAGGAAGTAAAAGCTATCCCCTGGGCTGGAGAGATGGCTCAGTGGTGAAGAGCACTGACCGCTCTTCTAGAGGTCCTGAGTTCAATTCCCAGCAACCACACGGTGGCACACAACCATCTGTAATGGGATCCGATGCCCTCTTCTGGTGTGTCTGAAGACAGCAACAGTGTACTCATATACATAAAATAAATAAATCTTTAAAAAAAAAAGAAAAAGCCATCTCCTGTATATTGACTGTGTGACTACTACACACATGTACGCCATAGCTAGTGTATATGCAGGAGCACTCACGTA
Source organism: Rhynchomys soricoides (assembly GCA_019843965.1). NCBI lineage: Eukaryota > Metazoa > Chordata > Mammalia > Rodentia > Muridae > Rhynchomys > Rhynchomys soricoides. Next base: position 1,772,791 of record JADRCH010000228.1, on the reverse strand, counting down.
CGTGCATGTGGGTGTACACACACAATACAAGCACACTAAATGTAATCAAAAATTAAACTGTCTCATACGTGTGAGGCCCTGGGTCTAATCACTAGTACCAGTAAATAAATAAAACAAACAAAAAAATATTTTTCTATTTTGTTCCAATGTTGTTTTTTAAATGATTATCTGCATTTCTGTCTGTGGAGGCCAGAGCTGATGTCAGGTATCTAAAGTGGAAACTTAAGTGTTCTTTGGGTGGTACTGGATGGTGTTTGCTTGACGTGGACACAAGTGAATGGATGTTTTTCTAAAGCAGGCACATGAAAAGACACGTGATGAAGGAGTCTTCACTAAGGACAGGCATGTATTGGTCTGCTTTACATTGCATAGTTGAGGTCCTTTTGTTGGGACTCCATAGAGTCCTGCTTCCTTGGACTCCCGGCTGATTGGCAAAGTGATGTCAGCTGAGACAGACTCGCTGGAGTTTTGCTAAGTCAGACTCACGTGCTGAGAATACGTGATGCTTGGAGAAATGGGACTCAAGGGATCCTGAAGGGAGCTGAGCTTGGCTAAACACTTCTTGGTCTCACATCTTCACTAATCTTCGCTTCACTGAGAGAGGCACAGTGGAGAACTTCTCTGGACATCCCTCTGGGTCCCCCCATGCTGAGGCTGAGGCCTGGCTGTCTCTGCTAGGTGGTGCCACTGCTGCTGATTTCTATTTGCTATCCCGACACTACCGAACCAGACTGCTGGTGCGTCCATGAGGTATTTGAGAGTGGTTCGAGCTGCTACTGCTGACCTGTGAACTGAACTGCTGATTTCCAGACAACACAGATGGGACTTGCTCATAAGAACCTTTCTAAACAGGTCCCCACCCCCCACCCCCAACCCCACCCCGTACCCTTTCTTTTCTACTACCTCTGGTGGGCTAGAAAGAACCATCATTAAAAGTAGGTTTTGAAAAAAATTAAAGTTACAGCCATCTTCTTCTATCTTGCTTTGTTTTTTTTTTCTGAGATGGGTCTTCCACGGAACCTAGCCATTTCAGCGAGACTGGCTGGCCAGCTCCCCTGGGACCCACCTGCCTGCAGCACCAGCACTGGGGTTCCAGATGCTCACCTTGGCTTTTCACAGGGTTCTTGGGAATCCAAATTCAGGTCCCTGTGCTCTCACATCAAACATTACCCACTGAGCCATTCTCCCAGCCCCCCATATGATGTACTCTTATACCACTATGTCTTAAAAGGTGAAGTTCTTTTACATTTTTAAATTTGGCATATGTATGTGGGTGTTTGCCTACATGTATGTCTGGTCCCACAGAGGCCAGAGGGAGGGACTGGATCACTTGGAATTGGAGTCACATATGGATGTGAGCTGCCAAACCGCTGCTGGCAACCAGGCTTGTGCCCTCCAGAAGAGCAGCAGGTGCTTTCAACCTCCTAACCATCTTCCAACCAAGCTTACTTTTTAATGGTGTCTTAGTTAGGGTTCCCATTGCTGTGAAGGGACATGACCAAGGCAACTCTCATAAAGGACATTTAATTGGGGCTGGCTTATAGGGTTAGAGGTTCCGTCCATTATCACCATGGCGGGAAGCATGGCGGCATCCAGACAGCCATGGTGCTGGAGAAGCCAAGAGTTCTACATCTTGATCCACAGGGAGCAGAAAGGGACTGTCTTCTCCAGGCAGCCGGGAAACAATTCCACCCTGGGCGGAGCTTAGGCACAGGACCTCAAAGCCCACCCCCACAGTGACACACTTCCTAATAGTGCCACGTCCCATGGGCGAAGCATAGCCTCCACATTAGGTATGGAAATATTTCCCTACACATAGGAGGCTGAGGCAGGATTGCTGAGAACTTGAGGCTAGTTATGGACATACGGTGAGCTCTATACTGAACTACAAAGTAACTCTCAATAAAACACACAGGCAAACACGCAGTTTGTTTTAAAATTTGTGTGTGTGCCTATGTGTACCTCTCACAGCATGCACATAGAGATCAAAACAAAACTAGAGAAAATTGCTTCTCTCTTCTCATGTGGGTCCCAGGGAAGGTTTTCAGACTTGGAGATAAGCACTGCACCATGGCATTAAAAGGACAAGTTTGGAATCCCAGCACTCGGGAGGCAGAGGCAGGCGGGTTTCTGAGTTCGAGGCCAGCCTGGTCTACAGAGTGAGTTCCAGGACAGCCAGGGCTACACAGAGAAACCCTGTCTCGAAACAAACAAACAAACAAACAAACAAAAAGTACAAGTTTGGGGTTGGCGTGGTGTTACCCACCTATATAACCTAGCACTTGGGAGGTGAAGGCAGGACTATCACAAGTTTAAAGCCAGCCTAGGCTAAATTTCTGTCTCAAGCCTGGCAGTGGTGGGGCACACCTTTAATCCCAGCACTCGGGAGGCAGAGGCAGGCTGATTTCTGAGTTCAAGGGCAGTCTGGTCTACAGAGTGAGTTCCAGGACAGCCAGGGCTACACCAGAGAAACCCTGTCTTGAAAAACCAAAAAAAATAAAAAAAAATTCTGTCTCAAAAAATTAAAAAGTTCAGATCCTAGGTTCACTTGGCCAGTTAGCAGCCGTGGGAATCTTGGGCAGGCCATTCCTTCCCAGAATCTGAGTCCCTGGAGCTGTCAGATAGTCACCATACACCCCAAACTGTCACAAAGACAAAACAGAAACAGTAACAAACAGTGCTGTGTAGATGTCAAGTGGGATCTGTGGAATGGTCCTACGTCAGCACTCACGAGTGGGTCTTCCCCAGGGATCTCTGCAAAGGCAGAGGGAAGACATGGAGCTGCGTGGGAGAATACAGGTAACTCTGTCAGTTAGAGGCAGGCAGAGACCAACTGGCGCCAGGCCTGGAAGACACAACAGATTTGAGTGAAGCAATAAAGGAAGCTCACTCGGGAATGCAGCAATTCATTAATTATTTTCTGGGCTTCTTCTTCTTCTTTATAAATCTTAAATTAATTTTATTTATTCACTAAGATCTCATTTAGCCCTAGCTGGCCTGGAACTTGCTATGTAAACCATGCTGGCCTCGAACCTCTTTCTTTTTTCTTTTCTTTTTTTTCCCCTGAGACAGGGTTTCTCTGTGTAGCCCTGGCTGTCCTGGAACTCACTCTGTAGACCAGGCTGGCCTCGAACTCAGAAATCCGCCTGTCTCTGCCTCCCGAGTGCTGAGATTAAAGGCGTGCGCCACCACTGCCGGCTTGGCCTTGAACCTTGAACTTGCAAAGATCCATCCATTTGCCTCTACCTCTCGAGTGCTGGAATCAAAGCCACCACACAGCCTCAAACATTAGTACAAGGTCTGAGCCAAAGAGGAAGGGGGGTTTACTGTTTACTACTACAGGTGGCTGAGAACAAACAAAACTAAGACTCTCCAGAGCCTTCACACTCTGCCCCTTCTGCCTTGACCCCCTCACCTTTGCTCCAAGCTTTCCAGTAAGTATTAGAATATCACCTCTTCCCTCTATGGAGGATGGAGCGGGGAGTTCAGGGGTGGGGGTGGGGGGGTAAGTATGGAGAAAAGTCTGGCACAAGGCTCCAGCCAACCCGGAGCCTGATTTCCTAAGTAAGATTACTATCTAGAGCCACAGAGTGGTCCAACCCAACAGCTGCACTTGGCCCATGCTCTTCTGTCAGACAATTTCCCTCTCTGTAAGTCCCCAGAGCAGTGCCTTTTCAGGTCCCATCCCCAATTGGCAGGTCACTGCTGCTCTGCTAAGTATCAGTAACACCTACCTCTAAGTTAGTAAATGATTTACCTTTGAGAGAGCTCAGCCGGAGCCTCTATGGCCCTGAGAACTGGCTCTGTTCTTAGAGCTAAGTGCTGAATTCTGCCATTGAAAGGGTAACCCAGCAGCAGGCCAGGCCAGCTCAGCCTTCATCGCACAGAGCCAGAAACTTCCATTGCTGTTTGGAGAAACAGTGGGTATGTTCTGGAGACACAGCACAACATTCTGGGGAAATGGAAGGCAACAGAGAGTAATCACCAAGATCCAGAGTTGAAGACTAAGCATGGTGGCCGTAACTTTTAATCCCAGCATTCAGGAGGCAGAGACAGGCAGAGCTCCAGGGGTTGGAAACCAGCCTGATCTACATGGGGAGTTCCAGGCTGTTAGCATTCGGTCTAAGCTCCACCCCACAGTTACCTGGCAACAGTCAGGTAGACCTGGCCCACTACAAAAGAGGCGGCGCGCCCCCTCCCTTCTCTCTTGCTCCCCCTCTCTCCCCATTCCCTTCCCACCTTTCTCCATGTGGTCATGGCTGGCTTCTACTTCTCTACTCTGCCTCTACTACCCTCTTACCTCCCCTCCCCACACCCTGAATAAACTCTGGGGAAGGGAGGCCTCAGCATGGGCCCCGCTGAGACACCCCCATACCTCACCACACCTCAGTACAACATATCTTATATCCCTTTATCCTTTTATGAAAACATCACAGGCCAACCAGGTTACTTAGTGAGACCCTGATACAAAAGTAAGTAAATAAATAAACCAAGAATCCAGTTTGTTGTTGGTTGTTTTCTTGCTGTGTGGCCCTGGGAAAACACAGAGTAACAACTGTAAAGTGCTTGGTATTGTGGCCAGCCCATTTCAAAGGCTCGCCTGAGGATAACTAGAGCTAGCACAGCAGGAGGAAGTGTTTAGGTACTGATGACAGAAAAGACTGGCTCTAAGCCATGGCTTGACCACCTACCAACCGGCCTGAGGCAGAGAGCAGACGTTTTGAGTTTCTTGTACCCCTGCTTTAAAACAGGGTGATAGTCTCTTGCTGCCATCTTGGTGCCTGTGGAGGCCTGCTGGGAACAGGGACTTCTAAAAGCAAGAGTGTCTGGAGTTCAAGGCCAATTTTGCTGGCTACAAGTGCCATCTTCGGAACCAAAGAGAGTACACAGCTCTTCTTAAAATTGAAGGCGTTTATGGCTGAGATGGAACTGAGTTCTACCTAGGCCAGAGATGTGCTTATGTGCACAAAGCAAAAACAATACAGGGACTCCTGGAGGCAAACCAAACAAAACCAGAGCGCTGGGGGGGGGGAGGGGGGGAAGTAACTCAGGCCCACGGAAACGGTGGCATGGTTCATGGTTCGTGCCAAATTCCGAAGCAACCTTCCTGCAAAGGCCGTCAGACACAGAATCCATGTGATGCTGTACCCATCCCACATTTAAACAAATGGAGAGTAAATAAATAAAAGTGGAAAATAGCCGGGCAGTGGTGGCGCACGCCTTTAATCCCAGCACTTGGGAGGCAGAGGCAGGCAGATTTCTGAGTTCGAGGCCAGCCTGGTCTACAGAGTGAGTTCCAGGACAGCCAGGGCTACACAGAGAAACCCTGTCTCGAAAAACAAAAAGTGGACTTGTTTAAAACAAACAAACAAACAAAAAAACAGAGCTGATATTTTAGGGAGGGGAAAAAAATCCCTTCCTGCACTCTGGCTTTCCACCTGCCAGAGGAAAGAGAAATATCTTACGGCTTCACTTGTAGGTTGCCTCTCAATAGAGGGTACAAGACGAAAAGACACAGCTTGAGGCCTTTGAACTGAAGTCTAGGCTGGGCATTCCAGTCAGAGTCAAATGAAACACACTGACTTGAGTTTTCCTGGAGCACCAGCTGAAGCCGTCAGGCCAAGGTTTGGGAGGAAGTGTGTACCCATCTGTGTCTGGAGGTCAGATGACAACGTGTGGGTATACTGGTTCTGTCTTTCCCCGTGTGCACTCTAGAAACTAAGGCTTGGTAGCAGGGACCTTTACTTGCTGAGCCATCTTGCCAGTCCCAAACGAGGCAAGAATGTCATTCCATTAGTCCTCCATGGCCTCCCTTCCCTCCCCTTCCCCTACATTACCTTCTATTATTATTGGGGGGGGGTGTACATTTACTTATCTATTGGGGAGGTACCACAGCATGTGTCAGCTCTCTCCTTCCACACTCTGGGGATCCAGCTCAGGTTATCAGTTTTGGTGGCAGCTGAGCCGGCTCACTGGTCTTTCTTAGTGGTGGGGGTGGGGACTGACAATTTAACTGAGTGTCTAACTGAATATGATCTGCAATTCCTGTCTCCCAAGCGTTGCGATGACAAGTGTGCGCGGCCAGCCTACCATCACTCTCTGTGAGTTAAATTCAATCTCAACACGGAGTATCACTGCAAATTGTTTATTAAAACACAAAGCAATGGACAGTGAAAAACATCCTGATTTTTTACTTTTTGGTGGGAGTGGGGTGGGGTGGGGCATGGAAGGGGTGGAGACGGATGCAGACAGCCCAGAGGGGACAACAGCCCTACCAGCCCTGCTACCTCCTTGCCAGTCAGGTTCAAGTCCCTCAGTGCACCTTGCCCACCTTACCACACTGCTGTAATGCACTGTCTGGCCTCGCGGGGAGATGGAAGAGTACGAGCTACAAAGGCTAAGGACTTGACGCCGTCCCCCAATACACAGCCAAGTTCACTACCCAGGGACGAGGGACGGGTTGGCTTCCTCACAAGCCAGGCTGGACCCACAGCGGTTGAAGAGGCTACCCTGAGCTTAGAACGGACAGCCATCCTATCCCAGGTGAACTTTGAGAAAAGGTAATGTTACTTAACTCCAATGAAGGAACTAATCCAGGGTCAAATTTCTTTTCATTCCCTGGATCATGGCACACCAGGAAAGAGAGGAGCCAAGAATGTCTTTTCCTGGTTTTGCCACGACATCTCTCCTTGCCAAGTCTCCCCTCCCACCTGGCACCTCAACTGTTTCCTGACAGTTGTCCTTTGAAAGGACGGAAAGCACACTTCAGTTTGTTGTTGTTTTTCCTCATACTGACATAAAGCACTAAGCTCAAAATAGAGGTGAGGATGGAGTTCTGCTTTTCCCGATGCTATGTGCTCCCATCACACAAGACTGCCTGGATGTGAGCATGCCAAGGCCTTCTCTGCCAACTTCCACAGGCACTACTGTTTCCCTGGCTGCCAGCACAATCCTGGCCCCTTGTTTTTATACTCCTGAGAGAAGCCCATCCCAAGAGATGCACTCTGTTCTTTTCCTGCCAATCCAACCAGTCCCCAGATCTGCTCTTATCAGGATGATCTGGCCACCTAGAGAAACGAGGCAAACGCAGCTCAGGAACGACAGAGCAGACCAGCAGCAAGCCAAACTCGTACAGAGAAAGTGGCCTCCTTGGGCAGCTGACCACCAGTACCATGCTAGTCGCCTGCCACCACGAAGAAATCCACCCTTGCCCTTCTCCTGCATCGGGGAAGTGCACCACAGATAGTTCTAGTCCCACTTGGAAGATAAGGCTGCCCGAGCCCTCTGGAGTACGGCAGCTTTGCAATCCTCTAAGTGCTCTTTGATCCCTAATTATCTTTTCTATAAGAGGCTGAGCTCTTCTGCAATCTCTGAGCAGATCCTGGGTGTCTGTGGTCTGTCTGTGTCACCGTCGAGGCCTGAAGTCACCTCCCTAGCTCTGACTTTTAACAGCAGGAGCATCTGTTAGTCTCTCACTTCAGAATACTCACATGCTCTCCTAGGTCTTTACAGAGTCACAGAGAAGTGTCACATGTGGTGGCCACAATTCCATTAAGGTTCCTCAAGGCAAGAAGACACTTGAATTACGTCAGAGTAGGCCAGCAAGGAGGGGGAGAGATAGGGAAACGCCCATGGCAGAGACTATCGGACCCCTGCCCAGACCCGGATCTAGAGGGGACACCCACCTGACTCAGAGCAGGAGAGGAAAAGGCACTGTGCTGCCCGGGCGGGTCCTTCCCCAGTTCCCAGGGAGGAGAGAGAACCTACTGACTCCTTACTGACTCCTCCCTGGACTCTGAAAAGTGAGCCAGTTTCTACGGAGAGGGCTCTGAGCACTAAGAGAAGGGAATACTGCGGCTGTTTCTCAGATCCTCAGCTAAGACTCTAGGCCACGGCCAGGAGAGGCAGAAATGAGACAAGGAGAAATTCCTTAAAACAGAAGCTTCTCAACAAACTTAAGAAGTCAAACCACAGTTCTAAAATTGCTCCCAGGCACATAGCTCAGGAGTCACACAGAGCTCAACTCTACCCACCTCTCGGAGGTGCAGGTGACCCTGGGATCTCCTACTCAGCAGGAGCAGGAAGAAAAGGTCGTACTTAATCAACAGGCAGTGCCTCTCACACCATGGGCACTTGAAGGCTGCCTTTTAAACTGCCAGATCTGTGGGTGTCTAGTGAGCAGCTCCTCCTCAGGACTGCAGGTTCTCCAAACAATAGATTTAATGGATTAGGGGCATGAATCCCACAAATCATTTATTGGCACAATGTTTAAATAAGATAGCTTGAATAAGACCTAAAGCAACCCAGTCAGAGGCCAGCTGACCCCTGACTGACCTAAACCACACTGGACCTGCAGACTCAATCCAGCCGTCCTTGCTTGCTCCTCCCAAAACATGAAGAGAACCACACTCTGCTCTTTTACCTTTCTCTCTACTGACTGATCAGTAGGCTCTAGGACCCTGGGTCAGAATATAGCTCACAGAAAGCCCGGGCCTCTCCTGCTCCACCTGACGGGCACCACTCACAGCTCCCAATCCCAGGCAACTCCTTGTTCTAGCTCAAACACAGAGGGGAACAAACAGTGCAAAAAGCAACATGAACAATGGAGTCATTCTTGACACACACAATACAAAAATAAAAATAAAGCGTGCCCCACCCAGCCCCTTTAGCCCAGACCTCATGTACCGACATCGTCTTGGAGGAAGGGAAATCTTTCAAGTTCAATGAGAAGCAGCTCTATTAGCTGGGCAGACACGGCTCAGAGGCTCCACTCCAGCCCCCACACGCCTTCCCTTCTGTTTCCTCACTTCCCTTTTAGTTTTTGTTAACTACAGAAAGATGTCCCTTCCGCTTAGACACAACTAGAGAGGAAAGCACCCGTCCCTATCCCTATCCCTCCGGGAAGGGGGTGGGCTTGGAAACAGAGGCAGAACCCGAGCTGCTTGGCTTACAGTACCATTAGGAAATGGCCCCAGGAGTCAGGGTTTCCTTCTGAGACTCTGAGTCACCAAAGGGATGAGCTGGGGTGAGAAAGCAAGACCCCTCCTTCCTCAGAGACCCAGGCAAAAAAGGCAACATGGAGGCAGCCGTTCTCCTTCACCTCGTTTAGTTTAACGTGCTGATAGTGGCCAGAGGTTTGTAAATAGTGATGGACCAGGAACCAAAGCCTCTGTCAGAAGCCCAATTAGTCAGGACACCTGCTGCCCTAGGCAAGCAGTCCCCAAGACCACGGTAGTACCTCGTCCTGTAGAAGCAGGACCTTTGCAAGCACTCCAGGAAGTGCTCCTGACAGCAACTTCAGGCCACAGCCATGCAGCTGCCAACTCAGTACCCTAGGGCTAGCCTAAGTCACAGAGAAAATAGAAGACAGTTCTCAAATGACTAAGTGCTAGCCTGGAGTCATCATTAGGAGCCAAAGTCAAGACATGGCCCAAGAGCTACTTACTGTGTCACTTAGCTCAATTATCTGATAAGGCAAAACTTAAAATTTAAACACATTCAGAAATATGGGTCTGGCCTGAGGCTTACACTGCCCCAACTCAAGCTGAAGCAAATCCTGCTGCTTCTGACCTAGAAAATCCCTTTTGTCATAGCTGGGCTGTCCCTCCCTGTGTCTTAACTGACAAACAGATGAAGGTAATCAAAAGAAAGAGGGGGGACACAGAAACATCATCCCCTACAGAGGTGTTTACTGGGAATTTGAGACAGACACATTGATGCTAAAGTTAGACATTCAGAGCCTCCAGAACTGCGGCTGACCAGGAGTCTTTCAGCCCCATCGCCCTTGGACGGAACTTAACTGCTCCTTGGATTGGGGGTGGGGGGGAGGGGGGGAGGGGGGAGCAGAGCGTACAATTATGATCAATGAGAAAACAGCTGGGCTGCTGCAGCCTGTCTTAGTTCTTTGGGGCGACTCTAGGCATAGGCCTAAACTAGCTGAAAGAGGCCAGAGAACATGGGGACAGATGGACATCAGATTCTGGACATTCTAAACAGTGGTCAGTCGCTTAGCAGGGCTCAAGTCTCTGAGGTTGCTAACATAAGCCTTTTCTGATCCAAAGACCAGAAGAGACTTTTAAGGTCAAGTGTTCTGTTGCTGCAGGTTGGAAAGCATCCCTGGCAGCAAGACCCTATGGAGGGGCCAGTGTGAGCTGCTGGCTCAGGAATTCAGGGAGGGAGGTACCAATGAGGTGAGGTGGTGGAGAGTCAGACACCCCAACAGAGAGAACTCCAATCCCCTGTCCCCTGTCCGGTTTTGACAGTAACTTAGCTCTATGGTTGAGAAGTGAGACATTTCAAATGAACCAGATTAAGAGAAAAATCAAGAAGAAATCAAGTCCTCAACAGGCACTGAAATCAAAACGATTTGTTGTAGTAACAAGCTGTAGGCGATTTGAGGACCTGACACACACTAGTCGGTCATCCTGGATACCAGACTGTCCTTTAACTGGCACACATCAAGATGAGAGATGACAAGGAACATCCGTGAGGTGGAGCCATCAACAGATTAACTAACCCAGAAAGGCTTCCAAGGAAGGAAGGAGGCGCTGACTTTCTGTTCCAAGCTCTGCTTCCCCCCCGTCTTTACCACCCACATCACACCCACACGTACTTGGACTACCATGGCTTCTGAAATCACATCTGGACATTAGCTCACAACACACCCAACCCCCAGGGCGGCCTTTCCAGGTTATGTGACATTTTCCTGCTGTTTGTTAATGTCTAACCTAAAAAACCAGTAACTGTGACTGCTCCGAGTTCAGAGTCCTTTCTACTAGGTATATAACGAGGATCCTTGGAGAGAAAGGATCTGCTCACCTAAGTACCCCAGAGAAAAAGAGAGCTGGGGGCCAGCTAGGCAGAGTAGGACTGAGCAGCTCTGCGGCCAGTGTTGGTGGGGTGACCCCACTCACTCTGATTTTCTTATCTCTTTTTGTGTGTGTGCGCGCGAGTTCGTGTATGCGTGCATGTGTGTGTGTGTGTGTGTGTGTGTGTGTGTATGTGCGTGTGTGTTTGTGTATGTCCTGTTTGATTTGTCTTCTCTTTTGCTAAACACTGTAAAGAATACGGAAACCAACATGTCTGGTTTCTTTCCCACTCCCCTCCACCCTGCTGAGGATGGCCATTTGTTCTCACAACCGACAGAGGCAGAAGAGGGTTGGAATGAACACTCCGAAGGCCACCAGGATAGGAAACATGAGGCTGCTGTTGTCCGAGGCATAGGGGTTAGGTGTGCGGGGGCCTGACTGCACTCTGTTCTTGTTGGTCTGTCTTTTGAGATTAGACCCCTCATCATATTCTTCCTCCTCCTCCTCCTCCTCTTTCTTCTCCAATCCTGGATGAGGCTGCAGCTTTGGTACATCTAATAGAAAAAAGAAAATACCCTTTAAGTACACTAAGACCCAGAGCATTTACACGAGACCACTCAGAGCAGTAAATGAGCCATACTGGAGACCCCCGTGATCTAGCCAGGGTCCACAGGGAAGGTAGAAACTATCTTTAACCTAAGGAGCAGAATGCATGAGAAGTAGTCAAATTCAGGTTTTACTAAGCAAGTAAGGCAGGCCATCCCCACAGGGAGGCTGTCCCCTCCCTTCCCACCTCACGTCTTCAAAGCTCCAAGAGACCCACAATAGGCAGGGACAGTGATCTGACAATTAAAACTCATTTCAAAGTCCTCCTCCTCTTCTCTATGTCACATTCCTCTGACACAGATACTGAAGGGCTCATGTACGAGGCTCTGGTTCGCAGCCTCACCACGTCTCTGTCCTGACTCCTAAGGAACCTAAGCCAAGCTTGGTGTTAAAGAGGACCCTGCCGAGTGGGGAGGGAAGGTATGAGGAGGAGGGCCAGGGCTAAGGGATGGCTCCGTGCTTGGGAGCACTAGCTGCTCTTGCAGAGACCTAGGTTCAGTCCCCAGCACCACATGGTGGCTCATGGCCACCATGGCATAACTGCAGTTCCAGCTTCTCTTCTGAGCTCTGAGCACACTACACATGTGGTGCACACACCACACACACTAACACACTTGTACAAGTACACGCGCACAGACAAAACACTTAGACACATAATATAAGTCTAAAAAAATTAAGGATATGACTTTCCATGTATTCAAGACAAGACAGGAAATAGCACAGAGAAAAGATGCAGGAAAAAAAACAGTAAGATACCAAGATTTCCCTGCAAAAATCAGCTTGGAGGCTGGCACCAGAGTAACCTAAGCCCTGCGCAAGAGCTCTATCAAGGCTGAGAGGTCCAAGGTCAAGGAGACATTGACAACCAGGGCTATCTCCAGGTACTGTACCAAAACCCACAGGGACCCTTACTCTTGTCTTTTTCTCCAAAGGACTAGAGCCCAAACCACAGATAGAACTTAGACAGATTTCAAGTGATTCTAGTACATTTACCGTGCGCTCGCACACAGTCATGACAGACGGAGGCTAGGCTGTAGATCAGTTCTCTCCTTCTATCATGTGGGTCATCGGTCTTAGCAGCGGGGTGACTTTCCTGATGAGTCCTCAGATAACTGAGTGAAATAATGAGCAGGCACCCCAAAAGGAGCCATCACTAATCCCAACTCATGGTGCAGTTTAGAACCTGTCACAGAGGGAGGGTGTGGGGGTGCACCTTTACTCCCAGCATTAGAGAGACTGAGGCAGGAGAATTGCTTGTGAGTCAAGGACAACAGCTTGGTCTACATAGTGAGTTCCAGGACAGCCACAACTAGAGAGACTCTATCTCAAGAGGAGTAAATAAAAAGATTTTGTCAAAGACCGACTGTTGATTAAACAGTAACTGGCAGGGATGAACACAGACCTGACTTTAACCCTTTGTGGCCAGTACCATGTGATACTTTGTCCCTATTCATCTGACTCGGGGTTTCCCATAATTTGGCTTTAAATATTTCCAAAATAATGACCAGCTAAATTATCTCAAGCACTCCTCAACCACATCCTTCAGCACTAGTCAAGACTCAGAAGGTAAAAGTCCTAACTTACCGTCTACTGTCCCAGCCATGATGTAGAGTGCACAGACTTTGGGATTGTCATAGTACCCCTAGGAAATGGAAAGGCACAGTCAGGCCATGAGGCAGCAAACATCTTCACTTCCCTCAGATGTGAGGAACAGCAACTGTTACCTTGACAAACTCGATGTAGAGCTTCCCTGTGAAGGTAGACACCTCCCCCTGGACACTCAGCTTCCCCTTTCTGATGCTCATAGGGATGATTTCATCATGAGCCGTGCTGTGCCCAACACGATCAAAGATGTCCAAGTCCTTAACCACAACATGGCCATTTAAGCGGACATCAAATACCTTCCAGGATTAAAAGAAAAGACAATGTTAACACCACCAGCTTCAAATCCCTTCAAGCAACCAGACATATGTAGCTGCTTGGGCCTCATAACTTAAGCTCTGGCTCTGGATATCTCCAAGGTGGCTGTAGGCCTTCACCAGAGCTGACAAAACCATAACCCTTTACTGCCAAGGTTTCATGCTGGCCTTACAGGGGAGAGAGGAGACAGAGAGCTCCAGGGAGAACGGTCAGGGGATAAGCTGCTGAGAATCAAGGAAGGAAGTGGGCAGCAGGTTCCTAAAGTACCAGTTTCCTTACCAGCCCCACGACAGGTACAGCCAATGGGCAAGGGGGCGCTGCTTCTTTAGGGTGGGAGGACCCAGTTTTCCCTTGGAGCTCACTTCTCCCTTATGAGGAGGCTCACAGGTTTCTGCTATGGCCTCAGAGTACTGAATTGGTCAAAAGCAGCGGGGCCAAGCCAGAACCTGAATGCCCCTCACCTTCTGCTGAGACTGTGCAAAGTAGACTTCAGCAAACTTCAACACCAGGACGTAGTCCCCCTCCTCTTTGACAGGTACTTCGTAGCCAAAGGTCTCTTCATTGTACCGTTCTGTCTGATACAGGATCTGGTCCTCTGGGGTGGAGCGCAGGATTGGCAGTTTCATGCCATAGTCTGAAGCTAAGGAAAACACAAAGAGAAAGCACATCAGAGGCAAGACAGAGCAGAGAGACCCACCAGAGGCATGTCCAGGACACCACTCTAGTAACTCTTCCAGTAGAAGGGGCCACTCCCTCTGCATCTGGCTCCAAAGAGAGTTCACACAAAGACAAGAATCAGATAGCTGCTGACACAGAAGAGATACATCAAAGAAAGCAAACAGTAATCACTTCAGCAGAACTTTAGAGCTAGTTCCTGGGCATGCTGGGAAAGGGTGGAAACGGAGTCTCGGTCTTGACATAAAGGGAATAAGATGCTGCAGAGAGAGCTCTTCAAGGAGAGTCTCAGAGAAAACCTCCTAAGACCAGGGAACAACCAGCAACTGTAATCAGTTCACATGGATCCCTCAGTGTAAACCAGCCTGGATCCCGTTAGGGAGGCTTCCTTTCACATCTACTACATTACTTACTACAAATAATATACTGGCCGTACTTTTTTGTTCTTTTTCAAAAATTTTATTGTAAAATTCCCAAGCTGGAGAAGACAGGCCTGTAAAACAGAGGACGGTGTTCTGCAACCCCCCCTGATGTAGCTGTCTTACATGCCACAGACTCAGAGTTCACCTCCGCTGCCCTCCTCACCAATGCCTCGGTCAAACCAGCAAGAGAAATGTTCTACCCAGGCTTAGCTCAGTAGCCACTCGGTGCAGCTCCTACAGAAACAAGACTAAAGCACTGTACAGTGGCAGGGCCACCGTGACAAGGAACACAACACCCTGCAGAAGAGTCTGCCTGTGACGCTTGTCTCAAGAGCCACCTCCCCGTTTCTAGGACCAACAACAAGGGTAAAAGAAATCCTCCACAGCCCTCAGTCCCTTTGGTAACAAGTTGTAAATGTGCTTTTTTTCCCCACAGAACAAACTAACCTAGGGTCTTTCCAAAGATATACCACCCTCCAGTCCCAAGAGACGAATACTCACGCATCCTGACAGGATTGCTTGGGTTCTTTTAGCATACACACACAATGAGGCTTACCAACCTTCCACAAAATCTCCTCCCCAAGCTACTTCAGGAGTGTGCCTCTTCTCAGCTCCAACTGAAGATTTTAAGCCCGCCTTCCACCTGAAGACATCTGATACCTGGATCCTTTGACAGATGGGCAGATCAGCCACGACCACATCACCCTGAGCTCATCTGACTCACTAAGAACATGTCCCTAGAGCTCTATCCTCCAGATCACCATCATTTCAAAGGAAAGGACCCGACAAAAGGTGAAAGATGAACCCAAAGTCCCAATGGCTAAGGTCAAGCCCTCAAAAAAATAAACATAACTGTTAACAGTTCCTGTAAGTGACATGAGCCTTGTGATCAGATGCACACAGGAGACAATGGGACAGGAAACTCACTGTAGTTTTGTCTTTAGACTCTCCCCCCTGTATCTCCTCAGGAAATCAAAGACACACGGCTTACAAAGGATGTGGGGCTAACACGCACCAGCTCCTTCCCAAGCTCAAAAGCCTCCAAGACATACACCTATGCAACCTAAAAAGCTATTTCTCTTCCAGCTGAGCACTAAGAATTTCCTTCTCCCAGGAGGGCCAGGACTCTTGCAAATCTGGAACATTTGCTAGATTTCATTTATCAATCCACAGAAAATGTTGTGCATGTGTGGACTCCCACCCTCACTGAATGGAAAACTTGAGAAACCAGCAGCAGTGTTGTCTGCAGCAGCCCCAGTTCCACAGCTCAGAAAACTGCCAAGTGAGCAAGACTTCACCAAGCTGGGGTTAACTGTAACTGGTCTCCCCTAAGCCCGAGTGGCTATCCTAAGAGATCTGAAGGCCCGACACAAGAGTAGAAAAAGAAGGACTTTTCGCCCTCATCAGTGTTTACACACTGACAGCGAAACAGGTTTCTTTAACATAGAAAGAGTGTGCCATTGGCACACTGCTGAAGTTGGCACAACACAGTTCAGTTAACCAGAAAGAAAGGAGGCCAAAGGGCCTACATTACATCTGCTTCTAGGGCAGCCAGGCTTTCTGGAAAATTCAACCCAGCTTCAGAGGAAGACAGGCCTGGATTTGAATCCTGACTCTGCCACCTACTAAGTGACGCTGAACTAGTTGTTTCTTCTAGGTCCATTTCCTTAACTATAGCATGGGGTTATCACCTACTCTACAGAACTGCAGAGACAGTGAGACGTCTGAAAAAAATCTTAGATCGTCCCACATGGAGGCAGACAAAAGATAAACATGGAGAAGTGACCACTGTGGAAAAGATACGCACGGTAAGCACTAAATAAAATACCTCTGTTCTGGAAGTTTAGGAAACAGGGTAGCCACCCCAGCACCAGGAGGCATGGCAGACAGAGTGCTAGGAGTTGCAAGCCAGCCTAGTCTACAGAGCTAGTTTCAGGCAAGCAGGGCTGCACAACGAGTTCCTGTCTTAATAAATAATTATGAAAACAGATTAAAAGGATGTAAGGAAATGAATCAGAAAGCTACAGCTGAAGGAAACGTTTGTGACAAGCAGGAACATGTAGGAAGGACCCACCATAGAGTGCCAAGCACACCTGTGGTCCCAGCACTCGGGAGGCTGAGGTAGGAGGTGCCACAAATTCAAGGCCAGTCTGGACCAGAATGAGACCCCGTTTAAAAACAAATAAGAATTGCTTCCTAGTCTAGGCACCCAGATTCTTTTTTTCAATCATTTCTTTTTTAAGTGAGGTTAGTTTCTAATAAATTATAATGAATCACAGTGGCGAGGAACCGATGACCTATATCCTCTACCTGTAAACTTCCAGTACTTGGGAGGGCCCACAGAAGGAGCGTTCCCACTAGTAGGAAACAACACAGGAGCAGAACTCTACGCAAACCTCTAGTCCACAAGCAAACTATGGCTTGCCCACCTCCCTTCTCCCTCACGCTCTCTACCAAGCTCTTACTGAGCCAAAAGGCAGTCCAAAAAAGGGTCCACTTTAGGGTTAAACAGTTAAGTCACCTGACCGGCTCAGGTCTCCAGACATTTCTCCCCTCTGGACACGCGTTCTGACCTACTTTTAATTTCATGTAAAGGTCATCTAGCAGGGAAGAAAGAAAAGACTTTACCCTCCTCTGGACAAAGCAGTCCAGTTAGAGGCTCCTAACATACGACAGTGTGACTGTGGGGAAGGAAGACAAGGCTCAGGGGCAGTAAGCAAGGTCCTCAAGCCATAAATTCTAGGGGGATCTCCTTAGGAAAGGAAGGAGTGTCCCCTAAACCAAGCCAAGCCCTCTGTCACCTTGAAATATAATATATAAAATACTAAATGGCAGGGTCTAGTCACCACGAGTAACCAAATCAAGAATCTGGAAAGCCAGGTCTGGTACAAGCCTGTAATCCCAGCACTTGGGAGGTAAAAGTAGGATAATCAAGAAGAGTTCAAGGTTATCCTAAAACTACATGGTAAGTTTGGGGCTAACCTGGGCAACCTGAAACCTTGTCTCAAAACAAACCAACAACAAAGCCACACGAACACCCCCAGAACACACAATATGCTGCAGCACTTTCTACAGCAGTGTTTCCATCTGTTGAACTGAAACACCAGATATAAAAGGCCTTTTCCAGGCTCCGAATACTAGCTATCCCAAAGTCAACAAACACGTTATCAAGTGCTGTTAGAGGCATAAGTCCTCGGGGACACCTCAGGCCACTCACTTACAAGAATGCTGAACTACAAAGAATGTAGAGAACTTTGGCAAGTTCAAAATCAGGCTAAACCCTTATCTGGACTAAGCTGGCAACAAATATCTGAATTCACTCAGCAGAAAGTGAACTTTCCTCAGCGGGTTGCGAACAGTATCACAACCATGTGAAAAAAGAAATGAAACATAGTGCTCCTGCAATCAGCATAAACAGCTGCATGACACAAGGGTCTCCAAATAAGGGGCACACCCTGATCCAGAGAAAGAACGGCAGTGTGAACAGCTGCTCTTCCCTTGGCAGGGCTGACTCCTCAGCACAGAAAAGACTAGAAAGCTGACTGCTAAGTGGAAGGAAGCTTCCACTCACCTGCGGCCCAGACCTGATGCCGGGAAGCACTGCTCTCAGGAACCTAGGAAGTACTAATACCTACGGCCCACTCTACGCCACAGTAGCAAGCCCGACTCTCCTATCCATGCCTTAATGCGGACACACCCAGACAAGCAGTTTGGGGCAAGGGATCTTCATTTCTACATGGCCCCAAAATGGGATTCCACAATGAAGGAGTCTGGTAGGCCTCACACACTTTGTATTTGCTACAATTACCCAGCCCAACTCCAACCCCACCACCGCACGCACGCACGCACGCACGCCCCCAGGGAACTACAATCCAAGGACAAGAGAGCATAGCTGGCTACCAACCAGGCCAAAACTAAACCACCTGCACCAGCAACTTAAAGGCAGAGTCTCTGGGCGAGAGCAGCACCAGAGGACTACCCACGGCAGCCTTAGTCTTACCCCTGTACTGGGGACCTCACAGTAGGACAATAGAGCCAGTGTAAAGCTGGGTATCTGAATGAAGAAACCAGCTGTACACTGCTCTCACCACCATTATCTCAAGAGGCAAAGTCCACCAACTGTCTGGTTTCCTCAGGAGCTCTTTCCTCTCTGCCCACAAGCCTGAAGAAAGAGGAACACCAGCAACAGAGGCAGTACCGACCTGCTGTTACAAAGTCTAGCTTTGGCTGCCACAACCTGGAGCCCTGACTCAGCGGAAACCAGGTTCCTGGGAGCTACATGCCAGTTCTAAATGAATTCCAGGACATAGAACTTCAGAAAACAGCCCCATGTGCCAAGACCCTCACATGTATAAAAGCAATAAATTCTAGTTTCTTTTGTGAAACAACTCTCACAATGTAGCCCTGGATTTCTGGCTGACCTGGAACTCCCTATGTAAACCAGACTGGCCTTCAACAACCAGGGATCTGCCTGCCTCTGCCTCCCAAGTGCTGAGATTATAGGTGTGCGCCACCACATCCAGATAATACACACACAATATAACTCTCAGGACAAAGAAATTGGGAGAAACTAAGTCGAACCCTTCGGTAAAGGTAAAAGAGCCACACAGACACTGAAAAAAGATTTCTTGATGTCTAGAAAGGTCTCTGCACCCATCATACAGCATCAATCTCCCAGGACATGAAACAAGGAATATCTTTTTTTTTTTTCTTAACCTTTTAAACAGTTTTGTGTATAGTGTTCGACCTACACGTATGTCTGTCTGTGTACATGTGTGCCTAGTGACTATGAAGGTCAGAAAGCAGCACTGGATCCCTGGGAAATGGTGTTATAGACAGTCCTGAGTTATCATCTGGGTGCTGGGAATCAAACTTGGGTCCTCTGGAAGAACAATCGGCACTCTTAACCGCTGAGCCAGCTCTTCAATGCCCGAATTTCCTTCTAAACCTGCTTTTCAATCCTACTTACAGAAGAATCTAGAGCAGTTTTTCCCAAAGACTGGATTGGGGGTACCTAAACAGAAGCGCTTGGGGCAGAAACCTGAGCCCCAACTAGTTAAGTAAACGAGAAAGTTTGTCTACTGGGTCTAGAGACAGGCCCAGGAACCTGTATTTTTAACCACCTGCCCTCGAGATTCTCATTTGGCCACTGGGAACCGTTTAACTGTAAAACCCACTTTCCCCTTAAGCTGGAATCATACTTCTTAGGATCACACGGGGGTTGGAGGGTGTCGTCAATGGAATACTCAAACCTTACATAGGTTGACCTCATAGGCTGGATGGGCTTCAATATACGGACACCCGTCGTGTGGCTTTTACTTTTAAGCATACAAATTCCAAAGGAAGGTAGGGTAGGGTGCCACAGTCAAACTTTCCCGGACTATCCCCTTCGAAGACTCTCCGCTGTTCTGGCTAGGAATCAAGCCCCACTCCCGGAGAAAGGACACGGAAAGCGGGTGATTTGTGGGTGGGCAAGAATCGATTGGGAATCGTCGCGATAGCAGGGCAGTGGAATCGGTGACCTACAACCTGCGAGGCCTCCAGGCGCCAGGCAAAAGGACACCCTTGTCTTTACATTCCCAGCTTGGGTGGGATGAGGGGCTGAGAAAACGCCGAGGTGAGAAAGAGCTAAATATAACTTCTCGCCAAACTCTATGCCTCGATGGCTCTTGGTAGCTTCGAGCCAGGGCTAGGCCCCAGGCTCTGGCCAGGTCCCTGGGGGTACTGCAGAGAGAAACTTCGCTCCAAGGATGTGGTCTCACGGACGAGAGGAAGGGGCTCGAGGCCCGCCGCTGCGCCCAGCTCACGGGCCGCGGATCCCAAGGCTCGGCCGAGGGGCTCTCACCTCGGCCCACCCGGCCTTCCAGAGGGTCCTTGCGGAAGTGGATCCCGTGCACGTCCACATGCGCCTCGCCGCCCGCGTTGACGGCCCAAATGACGCTCTCTGGCAGTCCGGCCCCAGCGGCGCCGACCACGCCGAGCCCCGGATCCCGGAGCTCCGGCAAGAGCAGCAGCAGCAGCCGGAGAAGCGCCACAGCGGCCCCCTGAGCTGCCCGGGGCCTCAGCATGGTGGCCACCACTGCGGGGGCGGCCCCTGCCGACCCTCGTCCTCGGCGGGCTGCCAGGCCGCCCCCGACTCAGTTAAACAGCGCCACGGACCGTTCTGCCTCAGCAACCCGGGACATATCGCTCTCGGGCCTCCTCCTCAGCCTCGGGTGCCGCCTCCCACCTCGGGAACAACCTACCCCGCCGCCCAGCCCTCAGCCTGGACGCTTCAGCCAATCAGAGCGCGGCCCTCATTAATTACCCACCACCCCGCCGAGAGCGGCCACGCTATTGGCCATTGTGTTAGGAAAGGGGCGTGGCCTCGCCCAGGCTCCGGCCCAACCACCGGGCACGAGAAGGAGCGCGCGCAGAGGGAGGGAGTTCGGTTGAAGCGGCGGTTCCATGCGGAAGTGGCGGGTGCAGCACCCAGGCCGCCCCGGAATCCCACATCAGAATAGGAAAGGTGGCCTGGGCGGGGAAGGTTTAGAGAAGGGCGCACTGACACGTCGCCAACACTTCCGGTGCTCTAGATCTTGGGACCCAGTCAGCTCTGAAGGGGGCGTTGCCGTCTTTTCCATCCCCTCCTTTTTTCCTCAGAAAGCAGGAGCGCGGGCTCTAGCGGGCGAAGGCGGTGGCTTGTCCCCGTGTGGAGCATAGGAGCCAGTCTCTCCCTGAGATGCCATTTATACAGGTGGCAGGACACGAGTCCCACGAGGATAAGGGCCCGCCCTCACCCCTTAGCAGGCGCGGGGTGTGTGGTAGCGTCCAGGGGGGCCGTCCAATCAGAATGCTCCAACGCAGCGGAAACGCGTGGCCGTTAGGGGAGGGGGCTCCAGGATGCCTGCGTCTCCATGGCGACGGTCTCTGGCGAGCCTGGGAACCTGAGTGGAGCTGGGTCCTCCCCCTGGTGACCACTGGCACCAACACTAGCGTCCATGCCCTTGGGTATCTGCCTAAACTCCCAGTTTTCTGACACAGCCAAGCGGGGGAAGTGAAATCATTTGTTCCATAAGTACTTATCCTGTCCGTACAACAAGGGATGTCAGATTATGCCGACAAAACACGGGGATCCCGGTTAAATTTTATTTTCGAGGCTCAGAAAAAAAGGAACATAAAACAGCTCTGGGCACGGTGACACCAGGTGACACGTTCTTGTATTCTCAGGACTCGTACTCGGGAGGTTGAAGCAGGAGGGTTACCAGGAGTTTTAAAGGCCATCTTGAGCTACCAGAGTGTGATCCTGTCTCCAAAAATAAACGGGAGGCTGGAGAGGTGGCTCAGAGGTTGAGAGAGCTAGCTGCTCCTGCGGAGACCATGGCTATTACTTCCAGCCCCCACATGGCTGCTAAGGATGGGGTGCAAAGGTCGTGGTTCACTGTGTGTCCGGGACGCATAGACATACATATATTAAAGCCCCTGCTTGGGATTGCCAAGGCTCAGGCCAAAGTTTTCTTTAAATCTGCAGCACTCTCTCAGGATAGGTGACCTTCAGAGTGACAGGAGCTACAGTTTGGGGCTGAGCCGGAGCTGGACTTCCCAGTTCTATCACCCTTTAGATCTTTGAGCCTTTGCTGACACCATCCACTCAGAAAAGTCCCCCCTAACCCTGCACCTTTCTCCTTTGGGAAACCAGGGTTGAGCTGAGCACTGTGTGTGTGCTAGGCAGCTATTCCTTCTATCCCTGAGATGCATCCCCAGACTTCAGTTATTTTCTTTGAGTCTGTCTCTTGCTAAGTTGTCTAGGCTGGCCTCAAATTCCTGATCCTCCTGCCTCAGCCTTCTGAGTAGCTAAAATAACAGGCCTGTGCTACCTTGCCCAGCTAAAAATTATGCTTCTCATGGAGGCAACACCGAAGGGAACTTGAAAAAGATCATACACCCATCCAAAGCCAAGCTTAGGACTGTAGCCAAGACGGGCCCTGACAGCAGGTTTTTAACAGCTAATCCGTTCCCACACATTTGAATCTCATAACCACCTCAGAAAGCTGAAAAACAGGAAATGTCCCCCATCTTATGGATGAGAAACTTAAAAAGTTGAAGAAGGCTAAGTAATTTGTGTAAAACCACACAACAACGTTCAGTTTCTAACCCACTTATGCTGTGACCCTGGCTACCTATGCAGCCATATTTGATGCAAATGAACGGCTCTGCCAGGTGTCTCTTACGTTACCTGGGTAAAGGAATTCACCTCTCTATGCCTCAGTTTCCACCTCTCTGGTACAGAATAATTGTATGTATGTCCTAAGACTATGAGACATAAAAGAGAATAAAAAGAGCTTTTTGAAAAGTCAATTTATTTGTAAGCAGGGGGAGTTGGTAGGGCACATAGGTACACGCCACAGCTTGGGTGTGAAGGTCAGAGGACAACATTCAGGAGTCAATGAATTTCATCATCAACGTGGGTCGTCAGGCTTGGCGGCAAGTGCTTGTACACCCTAAGTTGTCTTACTGGCCCTTTGTTTTAATTTTAGGTGAAGCCAGGCCAGCCTCAAACTCAGGAGGTAGCTGTCTGTAGCTGAGGACAGCGGCCAGTTCCTGGTCCTGCTGGGCTACCTTGCCAGCCCCAAAGCACTGTGTGACCATGGAGCACATGGCTAAGTGTCAATAAATTCTTAAGTGTTTGGGGGCACACAGACGTGGATTCAAAGCCTGCTTTTACTTTTTTTTTGAGCTATGTGGAACTTGGAGAGTCCTTTCTCCCCTGGGAGCCCCAGATTCCTCATCTGATAGAGTAGTTAGAAAGTTCACATGTAGGACTTTCAGAAACCCTAAGAGGGGGCCTGGCTCATAGATGGTGTTTAGTACACAGTAGCTATTGATCATACAAGGAGAAGTAATTATAACATAATCAACCTAACAGTAGACAAGGCCCTGGTGAACACCCCAGGCTAGAGTTGGGGAAAACCCTTCTGCCCTAGGGAGGGAAAAGTCAATAGGAACCAGAGTTCAAAGGTGGAAACCCAGAGCAGCTGTTCACGAGTCCCAGAGGCAACTTCGCCTTGACCCACAAACCCGAAAGGAGGTGTGTCTTCCGGTAGAGATAAGAATCCTAAGAACAAAGCATGCTATTAATTAGGCGTAGTCTATTTTAAGTGAGTGGAATAATTTCCCCAGAAGGATAAGCTCACAATAAAAACTTGGGAGGAAAACACAGAAGGTGGGTGGGGGCCACTTTGTCTCCTATTTGGAGTCCTCCGATGCAGAGGTGGGTGGTCTGCTCCCAGAGCCAAGTTTCTTCACCTTGGACTTCTCGAAGCCACATTGCCGAGGGATCAGAGCCACCCAGAGAGGCAGAGAACCTGCCCATGGCACCTCAACTTCCAGTCAGTGGGAACCTACGTAGGTTATCACCATCAGCAGAAGGGAGGCTGGGCTGGCCAGCCTCTGCTTCCCTGCAGAGGATGTAACTCACAGAAGAAGCTGATAGGCCAGTGTGACTAGGAACAGAAAAGGCTAGCATCAGCCTGGCCTTGGGCAAGTGGCTTCCCACTTGGTTTGGTTTTCCTCATCTGAGAAGTTAATTATCTTTAACCCTACCACAAACTTCTGAAAACTGATTTTTTCAATGTGTTAAGTGTCAAAAATGCATTGGCTTTTTTCTTTGTATCTCATGTATCCCAGGCTGAGCTCAACTTGTTTTGCAGATGAGGGTGACTTTGAACTCCTGCCTCCAACTCTGGAGTGCTGGAATAGCAAACATGGTCTACTACCAACACACAACACACACACACACACACACACACACGCTCAGTTTCCAGAGTGCTGGAGATGGAACCCAGGGCTTTGTGAATGCTAAGCAAGCACTCTACAGAGCTGGTCTGTATAGCCGGCGCAGAGGGTAATCTTTGCTCTGTTTTGTATTTGGGAGCAGGGTCTTGCCTGCAGCCCAGGCTGGCCTGGAACTTATGACCTCCTGTCCCACAGCCTCCTACAAGCTGAGATCACAGGAGTTTGCTGTCACCTGTCCCTGTGCCACTCCCATGAGAAGTTAAAGCTGTGCTGTGGGCTTCAGTCCTCCTATGGCAAGAGGGAGACCTTTAAGCCTAGCTCAAAGATAACAGAGACAGAGAGAACTGTATGTGTAAAAGATTTGAGCCACATTCTCTTAAGTACCATGCACGGGCACTTTCTTTCTTCCTTTTTGAGACAGGATCTCACTATACAGCCCAGTCTGGCCTGGAACTCACAGAGATCTGCCTGCCTCTGCCTCCCCAGTGACCCTTCCTTCCTTCCTTCCGTGTACATAAGTGTAGGTACATCATGCATGCCTGGTGCCTTCAGAAGTCAGAAGAGGGTGTTGGATCCCCTGAAACTAGGGTTACAGACTGTGGTGAGCCCTCACGTGGGTGCTGGATACTGAACCCAGGCACTGTAAGTGCTCTTAACTCTGGAGTCATCTGTCCAGTCCCTGAAGGAGCTAGTTCCTTGTAAGCGCCCACCCACAGGCTGGGTCTGACTAATAATCAAGAACGAGGCTAAAGGAAGACATATTAGTTCCTCTGGCATGGTTGTGACCAAAATGCCAGACATAGTAACTCCAAGGAGAAAAGGTTTAGTCTGACTCATGGTTTCAGGGGGTTAGCCATGGTTGCTTAGCCCCACCAATTTTGGGAAGCCATAGTTTAGGGAACTTGCTGTTGACCAGCTACCTCAGCATGTGGTGGAAGCAGGAAGCCGGGAAAGAGAATACAGAATGGGCTACTGCCCTCACTGAACTACTTCCTGTTGCCCCGCCCCCAATTCCCACCACTTCCAGAAGAAGAAGAGCTGCCAGACAGGACCAAGTGTTGTATCCTGTGGGGAGCATTTGACATTCCAACCCAAACTCAGAACTCGGTCCTCATTCTACAAGCGATAGTGGGCCGAAAGCAGGAGCAGGTGACAGACACCTCCGCAAGGAGTGCGGGGACAGCACGGGTGTGCAATCTGAGCCTGCCAGGTACAGGAGGACCAGGGGCACCTTGCAGGACCCTGAGGCACAGGGAAGTACTTCCAGATACTTGAGCCAGAGCCCAGATTTGAGTGAAGATGGGCTTGTCGCTGTCAACGGGAGGCTCCTGTGCAGATGTTAATTCCACTGGGGCTGGAGAGACGCGACAGCGGTGAAGAGACCGCTTGCCGCCCTTGCCCAGGTGCTGAGTTTTGGTCCTCAGCACCCAGGATCAACTGTTTAACTCCAGGGGATCTGCCGCCCTCTTCTGGACCCTGTAGGCACAGCACTCACAACACGCACAGATACCCACCCACACCCACACCCCATCGTCCACACACGCACGCACCACACACACATACTTATAACATATAACATGTACATGTATATAATTTAAAAATGGGGGCTGCAGAGGGTGGTTAAGAGCGCTTACTGCTCTTGCAAGTTCTCTGGATTTGCTTCCCAGCATCCACATGGTGGCTCAGAACCCTCTATAACTCCAGTCCCAGGGGATTCAACACCCTCTTCTGGCTTCTGATGGTACAAAGCATGCATGTGCTATACATATATGCACATATGCAGGCAAAGACTTATATGCATAAAATAAAATCTTTTTTTTTTTTCTTTCTTTTTTGGTTTTTCGAGACAGGGTTTCTCAGTGTAGCCCTGGCTGTCCTGGAACTTACTCTGTAGACCAGGCTGGCCTCGAACTCAGAAATCCGCCTGTCTCTGCCTCCCGAGTGCTGGGATTAAAGGCGTGCGCCACCACTGCCCGGCAAAATAAAATCTTTTAAAAATAATAAATCTTTAAAAGTGAATTTCACGACCGTCTTTCCCATTCTTTTTCCTCAACAGGAAATCACACTGAGGCAAGAAGGCACTCGGGAGGAGAACATAACTGGAGGTACGGCGTTAATGGTGAAAGCTGTAACAGTGGCCACTGGGTGTACTTACAGGCACAATTCCAGCGATTTCTTCATGTATACATCTTCCTCCAGTACCCACGGGGGATGAGCTTCAGAACCTGCCGCTCCTATCGTAGAATTCAGGAAGCCTCAAGTTCCTCGTGTAAAATGACACTGGTTTCCCGTATAACCTACGGACTTTTCCTAAGAGTTCTAAGGTTTATTTTTTCAGCTCTGTATATGTGTCTCCATGTTGGTTTGTGCTCATGAGTTCAGTGTCTGTGGAGGCCAGCAGAGGGCGCCAGATCTCCCGGAGCTGGAGTTCCAGGCAGTTGCGAGCCATTCGTGGGATCTGAACTCAGGTCTTTTCGAAGGACAGTACCTAGCCGTGCAGTGGTGGTGCACGCCTTTAATCCCAGCACCTGGGAGGCAGAGGCAGGTGGATTTCTGAGTTCGAGGCCAGCCTGGTCTACAGAGTGAGTTCCAGGACAGCCAGGGCTATGCAGAGAAACCCTGTCTCGAAAAACCAAAAAAAAAAAAAAAAAAAGAGTCAGCTCTTTCCTAGGGATTGCTCTCAGGACACCGGGCTCTGTGGCAAGTGCCTTTGCAAGCTGAGCCATCTCACCGGCCCTTTTGTTTTGTTTTTGTCTTGAAGAACTGGGGGTGCAAGCAATTCATGAACCCGTGGCCTCTGTGAAGGTTAAGGAAGAGCTCTCTAACCGCTAAGCCACGCCCTAGCAGTTTTCGTTAAATTTTTGAAATTATATTTATTTATTTATTTAGAGATTGTGAGCATGTGTGGCCATGTGCGCGCGCGCGCATTTTTATGGGTATGTGTGTGTTGGGTGCGTGTGTGATTATACAGTTTAGGCCGTCCTCCAATTCACAATCCTCCCTTCCCCACTCCCTGAGTGCTGTGATTATAGGTTGTGACCCTAGGCCCAGCTCTAAGGTAACACTTGGAGCTGCCCCTGGAGGGGTATTAGAGGAGTGCTCTGGAGAGCAGAAGGAGCCCTTGCCTAAGGGAATGCATCTTGGTTCTAGATGTCATGGACTGCTAATCCTTAAAATAACCCGGTGGGTGGGAGGAGCTAAAGGGCAAGGGCGGGGCTAAGATGCAAGGGAGGAGCTGAGATACAAGGAGAAGCTAAGTTGCAAGGGCGGGGCTAAGGTGCAAGGGCGGAGCTAAATGCAAGGGAGGAGCCGCAGGCTTCAGAGGAGACCTACCCCTGGCTTCTTGCCTAAGTCTTTCAGCCTGGCCAGAATATTTTCTGAAGTCCCTTTATCACAGCTGCTGTGTTTATGGTTTTAAGAGGCCACACACTAGGTGTGGAGTTGTCCTAGCTTACTGTGTGCTCCGCTCTCTCCTTGTCAGGTTTCTGGAGGGCTCCCCCTGCCTCCTGACAGAGCTGTCTACAGAGGCCCTTTCTCTTCAGATTGCCCTACAAGCCGTTACATCTCTGAAATGATCTGGAGTCCCTGAACAGAGCTAAGCCAGTACAGGAGAACTGTAGGCCTGCCGAGTGGGGCACAGGGCCAAGGGCTTAGTCTCAGAATTGGATTACTAGAATTTGGAGCTCCCGGCCCTGCTGGCCTCTGGGACATGGAGATTATCCAGGCGTCTGGCTGGGGCCCGCAAGCCTTCCTACATTCCTGCCAGGTCTAAGAACAAGTGTCCTCTCTACGCTGTGACACCTAGGGGCACAAAGTGATCTCTTCCTTCCGCTCAGTACTCTTGCTGTTAGCCCTCCAGCCCGCCTCGGGTGCCTGGAAGCACACCTGCATCTATGTCGCTGGAATTTACCGTGGATTTCTGTGGTGCACAGACTGTCAGCATCGGAACCTTCTGAGATTTGGTTAAGGTTGGAAAATCACGGCCCTCACCCCAAGCATGGCATCAGAATCGGGTGGAATCCAAATGGGTGACTCAGTGAATCCTCAGGTAGAAAGGTGAGATGGCTCAATGGGTGAAGGCTCTTGCTGCCAACCCTAACAACCTGAGTTTGAGGGCCAGGAACCACATGGTAGAAAGAGAGAGCTGACTCCCAAAAGCCATCCTCTGGCTTTCCTGCACGTACCCACAGGCATGCACACGAAATAAATAAACGCATGTAATTTTAAAAAACAAAAACCTTGCCGGGCAGTGGTGGCGCACGCCTTTAATCCCAGCACTCGGGAGGCAGAGGCAGGCTGATTTCTGAGTTCAAGGGCAGTCTGGTCTACAGAATGAGTTCCAGGACAGCCAGGGCTACACAGAGAAACCCTGTCTCGAAAAACCAAACCAAAAAAAAAAAAAAATCCTTCAACCTGTCAGTTGTGGAAGCTAACCCACTAGTCCTTAAAGATACAAATGCCAATGTCCCCAGTATGGACTCGCCTCCTCATTAAACACAGGAAACAGGTCCCAGATGAGACACAGTGGCACACAACTACCCAGAGTCACACAGTAAACAAACCCACGGCCTAACTGCCACTGAACGGCCGATGGTCTCAGCTCATCACACACCGTGGGGTTTCCTCCAGAGCCAAGCACTTGACACCACTTCCTCTCACCTCCCTAGGGCAAGCCAGGCCTCCTCATGGCCTGCTTCCGGTCTGTGCAGGGTCTGCTTCCCGTCTGCTCCCCTCAGCGCAGGGTCACGCTTATATCTGAATGTGTTTCCAGCATGTCTGTCCCCTGACCTGTCTGGAGTCCCCTGGCAGTCAGGAGGAGGCATGGCCCTTACGAGATGCTTCCTTCTCCAGTACTCACCTCTCAGACAACCTTGTCTCTCCTGTTCTGTTCTCAGAAGGAAATAAGGGGGATTCGGCCCAGATGGGAGAACGCTTGCTCTGCATCCGTGAAGCCCTAGGTTTGATTCTCTGCACAGCAAAGCCAGATGCCATAACGGACTCCTGCAACACCGGGTGTGTGTGTGCGCGTGCGCGTGCGCGGTTCATAAGGTCAAGGTCAGAGCTGGAGAGATGGCTCATAGCTAAGAGCACAGGCTGCTCTTCCAGAGGACCTGGGTTCAATCCCTAGCACCCACGTGACAGCTTATAATTGTCTGGTAATTTCAGTTTCAGAGGACCCAGCCCCTCTTCTGGTTCCATGGGCACCAGGAATGTACACGGTGCAGAGGCATACACACAGGCAAAATATCTGTGCTCATAAATAATAATAATAATAATAATAATAATAATAATAATAATAATAAAGTTTATCCATGGCTTGGTGAGAGTCCAGCTAGAGACTTGGGCAAGAAAGAAAGAACTGGATCTCACTTGAAGCAGCTGCTCAGCTTCATAGCCACACCAGGTCTCTCTCTTAAAAGAAGCCACATTTCCAGGGTGGTCGTGGCGCGGGCCTTTGATCGCTGCACTCAGGAAGGAGTCAGAGGCAGGTGGATCTCTGAGTTTGAAATCAGCCTGGTCTACAGAGCAAATTCCAGGACAGCCAAGACTATACAGAGAAACCCTCTCTGAAAAACCAAAACCCACCCCCCGCCCCACCCCTTGCCCCCAAAAGATGCCACATTTCCCCGCCTATGTAATATACATAGAGAATGGAAGTGCTGGGTATAGACTATTCAGTCAATGTATGTGGCGGGCAAGAAAATCCACCCACGGGCGTGCAGATGGGGAAAGGTGAACGTCCTCTACAAAGCAAAGACCGCCCTCTCTGTCATTCTCGGTTTTTATTGGTTCTGAGATCAAAGGGCTAGGCGAGCTGGGACGGGCATCAGGAGGGCGCTGAAAGGCTCTGCCCCGGGGCAGACATGCTGTGTGGGGTCTGCTGGCGGGCTTCCTGGCCCACCCAGCCAGCAGCGGCTGGGCACATGGCACTTGGCGCCTTGCATGTCCTCTACCGGCTTGGCACTGTGGCCTCCTCGCCGGCGGGCGCCCCCTTTTCCAGTTGCAGGAGTTGTGAGTCTTTCACAGTGCGGAGGGGTGGGGGTCCGGGGTGGGCACCTCCCCGGGGTGCAGGCAGGCCCCATCCGCCAGTACATCCTGGGCTCTCGGCAGCTACTGCGGGGTGAGGCGAGCTCAGCTCTTCTCCCCGCCTGTGGGAGTTGGCAGACCTGGAGGAGCCCCTCGGCGGCCTCAGCGAGACATCATCCGGACAAACTCTGGGAGGGGACAGGAGCGGGTGGAGACAGTGGCAATCAGAGCCAGCAAAGGACACTGTGGCCCGGCTCCTCCTCATCACCCCTGTTTCCAGGCTGCGTTGTTCCCCATCTCCACGCTCCATCTTTGTAAGGCAGCTCTGGGAGCTTCTGGTCTGCAAGTCTGGCTCCTGCAGACATCCCCACAGCTCCTCCCTAGTGAGGTGGCCTCACAGTGCTCCCCAGTCTAATCCAGCCTGTCTAATTCTGCCTGATATTTCCAGCGCAGTCCCCTGGGTATATCACAGTTTTATGGGGGGTTTTGTTTGGCTGAGTTTTTTGTTTGTTTTGTTTTGGTGTGTGTGTGTGCGTGTGTGCGTGTGTGTGTGTGTGTGTGTGTGGCTTTTTTTAATTCATTCGCCTACAGAGGAACATCTTGGCTGTGTCCAGGTTTTGGCAACTGTTAATAAAGTAGCCACAAACATCCATATTCGGGATTCTACATTGACACAAACCTTCAGCTCACTGGGATAGATACCTCACCTTTATTTTTTTTTTTTTAATAGATTTTTTTTTTTTTAAATGTATGTGAGTACACTGTTGCTCTCTTCAGAGACACTAGAAGAGAACATTGGATCCCATTACAGATGGTTGTGAGCCACCATCTGGTTGCTGGGAATTGAACTCAGGACCTCTGGAAGAGCAGTCAGTGCTCTTAACTGACGAGCCATCCCCCCAGCCCTTATCTTTATTTTTAATTGTGTGCCTGTGTGTGGTGGGTACGTGCATGTTGTGAGGGCAAAGGAGGCCACGCAGTGCCCTGGAGTTGAAGTTACAGGCACCTGTGGGGCATGGAATGTGCGTGCTGACAGCCTGGGCCCTCTGCCAGGGCAGCAGGTGCTGTTAATCCCTGAGCAGAGTTTCTAGATCTGACCATTAGAGACCCCTCTCTGCCCAGTGCCACTCTCTCTCCCCCTTGAAGGCAGGCTGTTCCCAGAGAAGACCTCCTGACCCCTGTGTTCTGGGCACAGGCCAGCACACATTCATCTTGGCTTTCACCCGGAAGAGAAGGTTTTTCCTTCGGTCTCCCACAGTGCCAAGAGTGGAGTTGTGCACAGCTGACTCCAACCTCGATCTGTATACCATCTCTCTATGTAGGTCAGGTTAGCCTTAAGCTCAAGAGATCCACATCACTCTGCCTCCCCAGTGTTGGGATCAAAGGTGTGTGCCACCATGCCTGGCTTTTAGGCAATTTTGAGCTCTATTGCTGATCGAGCCTTGGTTTTCTCATGTTTACTATGAGGTGATGAAAGCACAGACAGTAGTATCGTGAGAACAAAGTGGTAAACATAAGCTATTGTGACGGGCATACAGTGCACATAGAAGGAAGGACTGCCAGGAGTTTTATGGGTTCCTTTAAAAGTCCCTGTTGATTAGGCAGGTGTGTCGGCTCACATATTTAATCCCAGAACTCGGGAGGCAGAGGCTGGTAGATCTCTGATTCTGAGGCCAGCCTGGTCTACACCAGGGCTTCTCAACCTTCCTAATGCTGTGACCCTTTAATACAGTTCCTCGTGTTCTGGTGGTCTCCGGCCCTAAAATTATTTTTTTAAATATATATATATTTTAAAGATTTATTTATCTTATTTATGAGGACACTGTTGCTGTCTTCAGACACACCAGAAGAGGGCATCAGATCCCCATTACACATGGTTGTGAACCAGCATGGGGTTGCTGGGAATTGAACTCAGGACCTCTGGAAGAGCAGACGGTGCTCTTAACCACTGAGCCATCTCTCCAGCTCCCTAAAATTATTTTTGTTGCTACTTCATAACTGTAAATTTTGCTACTGTGATGAACTGTAATGTAAATATCTGGTATGCAGGATTTCTGATATTCAACCCCTTTGAAAGGATCGTTCAAGCATCGCACTCCCCCTCCCCCTGCCCAGGCTGAGAACCTCTGATCTAAACGATGAGTTCCAGGCCATCTAGGGCTACAGAGTGAAACCCTGTCTCAGAAAGAAAGGAAGAAAGAAAGAAAGAGCTATCTGGTGAATCTTATCTACATGTGAGGTGTTTACTGTATATGAAATGTTGAAATAAAGAACACAGTTACTCTGTGCAGAAGAGGAAGGGGGGAAGGAGTCTACTACTGAGTCTTGGAAAATAAGTAGAATTTCACTCAAGGGTGGATGAGATGGCTCAGGAGATAAAGGCGATTGCTGCAAAGACCGAAGACCTGAGTTTGATCCCTAGGACCCTTTTGACGAAGAAAAAAGCCACCTCCTGCAGGTTGTCCTCCACACTCGTGCCATGGACAGAGGAAGAAATGAACGAGTGAACGGTATGAATGTCGGACAGGTAGTCGGATGCACGGACAGGGTTGGGCGTGGATTGGCGTATACAGAGATAAGAAGGAAGAAATGCAAGGGGCGGGGCAAGGCACAGAAACTTGAGTGGGATTGGTGATTTGCTAGTGCGCCTGCGCTTAGAGGACTCCGTGGCTGGCCCACTTCACACTGGTTTTCAAGCCCCGCCTACCTTCAAAGTCCACTCGTCCATCTCCATTGAGGTCCACATCTCGGATAATTTCCTCTATGTCCCGGTGTCCCACCTGATGACCCAGGAGCTTCCTCATGGCTTCTCGCAGCTCGCTCGTACTTATCTCCCCGTCACCGTTGGTGTCAAACTGGAGAACGTGGGAGGGAGAGCACGCTGCACGGATGGGCGGCAGACCCCACGACTGAGCAGGGTTCTCCCTATGCCAGGGTTCCTTTCCTATCCAAGATCCCTCCCACGGTCTGGGACCAGGACCCAGGGTTCAGAATCCTTTATAGTCATCCGGAGGTGGGGACTCAGCCTGCCCATCCCTGCCTGTCATCACCAGTCACTCACCTCCCGAAAGGCGTCTCTCAGTTCCTTTACACCAATCATATCTGCTGTCTCCGCCAGGAGTTTAGGGCCCATCAGTTCCACAAAGTCATCAAAATCCACGTGGCCACCCACTGGAGCAAAAAAAAAAAAGGACCTCTCACTAAGCAGTCTCCTCCATCTCCAGGTCCAGGGTGTGGCCGAGGCCAATGAGGTCAGACCACAGACAAGGGACTTCTCTGACTGGAGGGTTGGCCAGGGAGCTGGAAAGGGAAGAGTCACAAAGTGGACAGGAGGAACCATAGGAGAAAGATGCTTCAGGCCACAGAGCCGAGTGAGGAATGTCAAAGATGAAGAAGCCAAGACGCTCTCAGAGGAAGGCGGAGAGAGGACAGAAGTTCCGGGTACCTGCACCACGCGCCCCAAGCCTTCCTTTACTCGAGCTGCGCAAATACAAACTTAACTTCCAAGCTACTCCCAGCAGGTGGAAGGAAGCAGGGCACCTGCCTGCTGGCTACAACTCCCAAGGAAGACTAAAAGCAGCAGGAGGAGATCCAGCAGTCTGGAGGGGTGGGGGTGGGGGGACGCCAGCATAGCTTTTATTTGTGTATGTGTACATGCGTCTATGCGTAAGCAGGCGTATGCATCTATAAAGACCAGAGGTCAACGTCAGGCACGTTCCTCCATTGCTCTCCACTTTACTGTTAGGGGCAGGGTCTCTCACTAACCGGAAGCTCACTAACTCAGCTACAGTAGTAGGTCAGCAAGCCCTACCTTTCTCTGCTTCCCCAGTGCTGGAATTACAGGCACATACTGTTCTACTTGGCTTTCTCTTAGCTGCCACCACTACCATCATCGTCCCTGCTGTCATCACTGCCACCACCACCACCATCATCATCATCATCATGACCTTACGTAGTCCAGGCTGACCTCAAACTTGCTATGTAGCTGAGGATGACCTTGAATTTATTTTTTTTAAGATTTATTATTCTATTTTATGTGTAGTTTTTTGTTTTTGTTTTACCTACATGTATGTCTGTGCATTGTGTGCATGCTTGGTGCCCACAAAGCCAGAAGGAGCAGCCAGATCATCCTGGAGTTGTAACTGTAACTCTCCATGTGGTTGCTGGGTATCAGACCTGAGTCCTTAACTGGGGGACCCTCTCTCCAGCCTTCATCAAGAACTTCTGTGCCTTCAGCTCTCAGCACAGGGGGTGGGGGGAGGGGTGGAGACAGGAGGATCCCTGGGGCTTGCTGACCGTCTGAATCAGTGAGCTACAGGCATGTGCCACCAAGCCTGGTTTATGCATTCCTAAAGACAGAACCCAGGGCTCTGAGCATGCTAGGCCAGCATTCTACCAACCAAGCTACATCCCAGTCCCCGTGTCCATATTCCATGCCAACTCCTTGAGTAGGCTTACACTCCAGTGCCCCCTGCAGCAGCTAGAGTGAGTCTATCCTATGTGGGCCTCTCCTCTCCCGTTCCCTTCCCCCCTTCCTTTCCCTTCCCACCTCCCTGTTTCCCCCTGCACTTCCCTTATTTGATGCCTCAAACCCAGATCCCTGTTCCAGTAGAACCCAGATAAAGACACAGGGCCTCATAACGCCAACAGCATCCTCGTACTTCTTACTGCGAGCCCCGTTTTAGGCTGTTGTTCACCTAACGCCCTAACTTATTTCTATTGTCTCATTACAACCCTGATTCACATGGGAGGAAACTGAGGCTCAGAAAAGACGAGGGGGGTGCTGGAGGAATGACTCAGAGGTTAAGAGCACTGGCTGCTCTTCCAGAGGTCCTGAGTTCAATTCCCAGCAACTGTATGGTGGCTCACAACCGTCTATAATGAGATCTGGTGCCCTCTTCTGGCCTGCAGGCATACACGCAGGCAGAATGCTGTATACATGATAAATAAAAAAATCTTTTTTTAAAAAAAAGAAAGAAAAGAAAAGACGAGCGGGTTTGGAGCGGGTTTGAATCGGGCCACACAGAACGAGATATAAAAGTTGACCCCAGACCTGTGTGCCCAGGAGGGTAGCAACTCACGGTTCATGTTGATCTGCTGGGACAGCTCAATGAGCTCCATCTCAGTGGGCATGTAGCCCATGGTGCGCATGCAGTTCCCCAGGTCCCTGCAGTTGATGTAACCATCCTTGTCCTTGTCAAATTCTCGGAAGGCCTCTCGGAGCTCTGGAGAAGTGAGCAGGGGCAGAAGTGGTTGGAGATGGGACCCAAAGAACGATTAAAACAAAGGCAGGCCAGGGCAGGCTCAGAGAGGTAGAGCCCTCTGGACTCCCCTTTGGCCTCTGGCTTGCCCAAGGCTCTCCACAAAATGATCCCTACTTTATACTAAGGACTGTTCCAAGCTGAATCTGCCTCTTCTCCCGCCAACACTAGAGGAAGGTGGATCTTTATAAGTTCAAGTCTGGACTATTTTATATAGTGAGTTTCAGGACAGCCAGGAGTATGTAGAGAAATCCTGACTCACAAACAAACAAACAAAAATTCTAAACCAGCTGGGTGTGGTGGTTCATGTCATTAGCCCCAGCCCTTGGGAGGCAGAGACAGGTAGATTTCTGAGTTGTCTACAGTGTGAGCTCCAGGATAGCCAAGGCTATGCAGAGAAACCCTGTCTGGAAAAAAACAAAGCAAACAAACCAACCAAACAAACCAAAAACCACCCCCACACAAAGGGAGTTGAGCAGGCCTTTCTCCTAAGGGTCTGACTTTACCTTCGATTTCCTCTGGACGTAATGATCTGTCCTGAAATGAGAGAACATGTCACATTAGCAGTAGCAAGGGACATAGAACATACAATATGCCCATCCAGTGGGGGCATCTCATGGCAACAGGCAGTAGGGGGAGGTGATGGGAGGTGAGCAGAGGACCTTGAGGGGAAAATATGAAGTCCCCAAGTCTTAGAACCAGAAGGGCATTGACAGAGATGTCCCACACCCAATAATCCCTGCAAAGACTGGGCTACTGAAGAGCTGCTCCCTTCTCCAGACACAGAGCTGGTCCGGAGGCAGAAACCTGTAAATAAAATAGGGCCAGGGAAGTAACCACAGAGGGAAGAGACCACTCAGCGACACCAGGAGGAGCCCGGCAGGCAGAGGCCTGAATGCTATGGGAGATGGGGGTTGCTACTGTAGAACAGGCAGAGGCCACTCAGGTAACCCCAAGAGGAGAAAAGGGGTTCAGGATATGTGAGGAAGAGCTGGAGCTGTGTCCAGCTTCCTGGGCACTGCCCCCACCTTCCCTGGTGTGACCCCATCCCCCTACCGGGCCCATTATAAGACTCAGCTTAGGACCTGGCGGCTGCCCATGTCCAAAAGCTGCAATATCTGCAGCTTCTAGCAGGACCCATATTTCACAGGGAGCTAAAGAAACCCTGCATCCAGGCATTAAAGCTGCTGCCAGAGAAGTTTCCACAAAGTTAGAGGAAGCATGGGCCCCTGATAGCGACGGCCATCACCCAGGCCTGCCCAGGAAGGAGACAGACTGGTTTGGAATAAGTATGGATGCCATTTTCCTGCTTTCTGCCTTCGGGTGGGAAAAGTATGAGGTAGGTCTAACTACCCTAAGGAGGCTCACAGCAGGCGCTGGCTTCCATATCATTAACACAGACATACAGGAATCCACAGTGAGTGAATGTGGGGTATCTCAGCTGTGCACAAAGGTTGTTTTAGTCAGTGGAGCCAAGAACGGTGGAGGCCACGGAGCCTGGAAACAAAGGCACCCAGATACGGGCACCCAGTCTGAGGATCATGTCCGAAGGGAGAGGCTATGTTGATGTTCAGAGTATAATTGAGTTTGGAATGAGAAGGCTACAGAAGTCTCAGCTCCTCCCGGGGGGCATTTCTAGTTGAGGGGAAAGAGTTGCCGGGAGAGAGTTTGTCTCTGTGATGTGACATGGCTGCAGAGATTTTCCCTTCGAAGGCTGGCCCAGTGTACACAGCACAAGGGTCACACTTGCTCCCAGACAGAAATCTAGGTTCCTGGACATTCCTGGCTGGCCAAAAAGATGTATTTCCACGTATTCTATCACCAGTAAGTGAGAATCATTGTACAGTCATTCTTCATGATCAGTGGGGGATTGATTCCAGAAACCCCAGCATGCCAACATCCGAAGATGCTCAAGTCCTTTACGTAAAATGGCATGCTATTTTGCATATAATTTGCATACCCCCTCCAGTGTACTTCAAATCATCTCGAGATGACTTGTTCTATTTATACAGTGCAAATACTATGCAAACAGTCGCTGTGTTGCATTATTTAGAAAATGAGGGCAAAAAAAATAATTGTGCGTTTTCGGGGCAAATGCAAGGTTTTATTCTTTTTACTTAAACATTTTCAAAGCCTTATTTTTATTTGATGTGTACGGGTGTTTCTCCTGCTCGTGTGTGTATGTGCACCACCTGCATGCCTGATGCTCTAAGAGGACATCAGATCCCCCCGAACGGGAGTCACAGACAGTTGTGAACTTCGGGTGCGTTTGGGGGACTGAACTCACAGCATCCGCAAGAACAGCAAGTGCTCTTAACATCTGGTCTCTCTCTCCAGCCCCAGATGGTGTCGTGTGTGTGTGTGTGTGTGTGTGTGTGTGTGTGTGTGTGTGTAGAGATCAGAAGACAACTTCAGGAGTCAGTTCTCTCCTTCCACCATGTGAGTCCTGGGGATTGAACTCAGGTCATCAGACTTGGCAGCAAGCACCTTTACCTGCTAAGCCAGCTCGCCAGAGTCAGATGCCAGTTTTTAAAATATTATTTTCTGATCCACTGTTGCTTGAATCCTCAAAGGTGGGGATGCAAGGAAAAGGGGGATCAGACTGTGTGCATGTGTATACCACTGTGGGGTCAGCTACGCAGCTAGAGTTAGTCCTATCCCACCCCCCAGACCCTGAGCAGCTTACTGCTCCTCCAGGGCTGAGTCCTGCAGGTCTGGGAAGGATGAGCAAACCTCAGACCCTCACCGCAGACCCATCCACTCGTTTTCCCAGGTTCCAAGGAGAGGCAAAGCAAGGTACTACTTCACAGTGAGCCTGCGACAGCAGCAGCCCTGGTGGCTGTTCCCAGGCTCACCCTCTGACCCCAAATCCCAAATCCCATGTTGTGTTGCGTCCTGGAGTAGCTAGGCTTATACACTGATATATGTACTACTCCTAGGGTGGGAGGAGGGCAGGCAACCTTGGGAACATGCATGTTTTCTTCCCAGTTTTTGCAGTTAGGAGAAGCCCTCAGAACCTAGAGTCAGACAGACTCAGGTTTAAAGCTTGTAGCTGCTGCCTTCTAGCTGAGGGTCACTCCGGCTTCTGAAGCCAGCCTCCTCAGCTGAAACATGGGTGAATGCCAGTGTGTACCTCACAGGGACTTAGCGTGCATCCCTCAAAACATATATTTAGCATGTGAAATTAAATCAATGTGATCTACAAATATTTGCATCCATAATGGTCTCAGTACCTGCTTCCCCGTGACAATTTGAGACACTTGCAGGAGGCCGTTCAGCTCAGTAGCCGCTAACCACCCGCAGCCACTTATATTTGAATCTGGAGGGCCGGGGTATATAGTTCAGGATAGAACCCATGCTTAGCATATTCAAGACCCCCAAGCTCAACCCTCAGCCCAAATCAAATCAATAATTCCGCTCATTAGCACATCCCTAGAGGTCAGCAGCCACACATGATAGGTGCTCCTACACCGGACAGCACAGCACAGGATGCTAGGAGAGTTGTTCAGAAACTGCAGAGTTAGGCTGTCTGAGTTTGAATCCTGCCTCTGACACTTGCCAGTGTGACCTCAAATGTATTACTGTATCGGACTTAGTCTCCCCACCAGGGAATTGAGGGTAACAAAAAGCCCCTGCCTCTGGGAATTAGGACTTCTGGGAGGCAATCCACCAAGACTCTTAACATAGTGTTGGTTTCCTCAGCATACTGTGGGCACATCGTAACGTTCTCAAGGAGTCGCGTATGCTTGTTTAATCCATGAATGTGCAGGTGTGTGCACGCAGGTGCGTGTGCACACAGGCGTGTGTGATTGCATTTGTAAGCGAGTACATGTGGAGGATGGGGGGGTCAGCCTTAGACACTTTTTTATATATATAAATTATATTTAAATTATTTTTTGTTATGGATTGTGCGTGTACAGGCACATGAGTGAAGGTCTCCTTGGGGCCAGAAGATGGCAGTAGATCTTCATGGTGCTGAAGTTAAGAGTCAGTTGTGAGCTACCTGATATGGGTATTGGGAACTGAACCCAGGTCCCCTGAAAGATCAGTGCCACTGAGCCACCTGGCCAGCCCATCCCTTACCCCATCCCCTTACGTTTTAAGACAAGGCTCCTGAGGTTCACTGGTTCTGGGCCGGCCAGTGAGCCTCAGGGATCTTCCCGTCTCTGACTCCTCAGCATTGGCATTACACGCACCCCCGTCACCATCATCAGCTTTTTAGTGGGCATTGGGAACTAAACTCAGACCCTTGATCGAATACTATATCTCCAGTCTTTGATTTTATTATTTGATTTTTAAAAAACCTTTTTTAAAAAAGATTTATTTCATTTTATATGTGTATGAGTGTTCTGTCTGCATGCATATATGACATGCATACCTGGTGCCCATGGAGGTCAAAAGGGAGCATCGGATCCCCCCCCCGGGACTGAAGTCACGGATGGTTGTTAGCCACCAAGTGTGTGCTAGGAGGCAAACCCAGGTCCTTTACAAGAACTAGTGCTCTTAACCATTAAGCCATCTCTCCAGCTCCCTGCTTTAATCAGTTCTTGCTGGTTGATACAGACTCACTTTGGAGCCACAAGTAGGAAACATCAAGAATCAGACTCAGCCGGGCAGTGGTGGCGTACGCCTTTAATCCCAGCACTCGGGAGGCAGAGGCAGGCGGATTTCTGAGTTCGAGACCAGCCTGGTCTACAGAGGGAGTTCGTGGACAGCCAGGGTTACACAGAGAAACCCTGTCTCGAAAAACCAAAAAGAATCAGACTCATAATTTGTAGGTCACAAAACCCCCCTGTCTTCCCAGCACCTCCTCGGGTCACGTGAAGCCAGGTTCGGC
This sequence comes from Rhynchomys soricoides, assembly GCA_019843965.1. Classification (NCBI taxonomy): domain Eukaryota; kingdom Metazoa; phylum Chordata; class Mammalia; order Rodentia; family Muridae; genus Rhynchomys; species Rhynchomys soricoides. The sequence continues at coordinate 1,732,461 of JADRCH010000228.1, read as the reverse complement.
CGGCTGTACAGGGTCAACTTACGTACAGGTTGTCTGTTCTCAGCAAAACCCTTTCGCAGAAAAATGCAGGCGGGACCCAGCAGGTTGTGCATGACCGCACAGTTCTGGGCCAACATCATGAGTGGTCCAGGGAGCTCACCGCCTTCCGCCGGCCCATCCTCACTTGTCTGCACCGCCATGTAGCTGGTCTTCTCCTCCTGGCGCATCTTCAGCCAGTACCAAGCAAATAAAAAGAGAGGTGAGGTGTCCTCCCTGTCCACCTGGGCCCCCCCAGCCCTGGCCTGGCTGCTGATTCTAGAAGGTCCTCTTGAGTCACGTGATGACATTCGGTGCTCTTTAACACGTACAGGGGTGAATATCTAATTAATCCAACGGATGGAGACTTCAGTCCTTGGCTGAAATGTCCCATGGAGACCTAGATGTGATTCTTGAAGTAGGCTGTCTGCGCGGGCAAACACACACACACACACACACACAGGCACGCACGCACGCAAACACAGAGAATCACACACTCGTGTGCATGACATTCAGAATGAAGCAGAGGGAGAGGCATCTACCCTAACTCAGGAGTGTCACAGAGAACCATGTCCTTTCCCTAAATGTCCCCAGTGTCCCAACTCAACCCTGGGACCTACATCCTGTCTCCCAGCCTTCTGACAGACTTAGGCCCTGCCCTAGCTGGATACCCCCTCCCCCACCCCCGCCGGAAGAGCGGTGTGCAGAGCGAGTGACACAGAGAACAAACAGTTTCTGCAAGTCCTCTAACTGGAGGTCACAAACTGAGGCTATTGCTGACAAATAAGGCAGGTGAGTAATGGGGGGTGGGAGGGTGGGAGTGTGGGGGGGGCAAAATGGACTCTGTGTGCTCACTCTAAATGGGTGGCACACCTCAGTACGCTCCAGCCCACAGGTGCCAAATCCCGTTCAAAAAGCATCAGTGGGTCAGAGAAGCCCCACCTGTGCCCAGGCTCCACCTGGTCCTGACGTCCTGATTGGGCAGTCCCCCAGCAATTTTCTTCCCTCACCCTCCCTCTTTCCCTGGCTCCATGCCCAGGCTGGCCTCCTTGAGTTCTAGAGGCTGAGGCAGGGGCCTTGCCATCTGACCAAATATAGCTGTGCTCTCAGGCCCCAGCCAGCCTGAAGATTCCCACACAGTTATAAAAAGTCAGCATTGCTCCCACAGACCTTCCCCCTTAGGATAGTAGTAGTGTCCAGACATAACATGTGGCTGGACCCAGGCCTCCCAGAATTCCCAGTGCCTCTCCAGGTCCAGCACCGTGCCTTGCAAGGGACAGCCTCTCCACAGTGTGGGAGCCTGTAGCTGAACTTTCCCAAGGACAGTGGGATAGCTGGACTCCTGAGAGAGCTGTCTGTCTGAGACACACAGAACTATATATTTGCCATCCCAACTAGCTCCCTGGCTGCCTCTACCTAAGTACACACACAGGTATAGACAGGGACAGCCTGTTCTGTTGGAACCTCCCTCTTCCTGTCCTCTCATGCTTCCCCCCCAAGCCTTTTGGGGGGGCTGTTGGTACAGACTGGATGCTGGCCTTTTCCAACACCCTACGCCACTTCCAGACCTAGAGAAGGAGGAACCAGGATCTGACTTCCTCAGAGGAGACACAGTGACTCAGACCAGGCTCGAGGGTCAGTTGTAAGAAATCTCTGAACACAAAGGATGGCTACAGACCAAGGCTCATTCTAGCTTGAATCCCTTCTCCATTTACTCACGCTTCTGAACCTATGCTGGAAATGGCAAAGACCAGAGAGCCCTTCTCTCTAAGGAGGGGTCCACGAGAAGCCCAGGACTGGATGGAGGACTAGCTCCAGGATGTAAACTACTGGAGATGTTTGTGGGAAAGCAGACTTTCCGTTTCTGGCTGAATCTCACACGTGTTGGCTCAGGAGAAGCACAAACCAAGGAGGAGGAGGAGGCAGCAGGTGGCACAGAATCCTCAGAGTGTTTAGTGTGCTAGCTCTGGACACCGTCATGGGAAAATCTCTGGCTCTGCCACTTGCTCGCTGTATGACCCTGTGCAGCTCCCTTCATCCCCCTGTGCCCCAGGATCTTCCACATTCTTGAGAGTAATCATCTGTATCCACCAGGCTCTTGTGAGCCAAAGAGTGGGCCACAGCCTATAGAGTGCTTTACATAGCGTTTAGAACACAGTAAGAGCCAAATAAATGAAGTTGCCGTCGTTACGGCAACGATGCAGACAATGATGTTGGTGGAGCAAGTTAAGAGATGTTGGGAGCCAGAAGGCATTTACTTCTGGCTCCAGGGAAAGTGAGGGAACATCTGCCAATCAGCAAGGAAATGAGAAGGATGGGGAGGAATTTGCTCCCACGAAGCCAGTGGCAGCTGGGAATTTCCACTGCATCTCTTGAGTATAACTCTGCCTGGCACCACGTTGCCCCAGGAGGCAGCCGTTCAGCCCAAGCCTGCAATGATGGCACCTGGCAGGCCGGTCCTGCCCAGCTCAGGGCAGGAAGCAAGCTACCTATCACCATGTCCATTTTCCACTCAAGAAACTGAGCCAGGGGCCAGGAATGCCTGGCCTGGAACCAGGAGAGGCCAGAGTATTGGAGAATGTCACGACCTTAGAGAGCAATACAAGCTGCTCGAGGGCACACGGGTCAAAACTCCAGGTCTGCTCATGCTCAAGAAGAACGTGAAGGGTGTGTTCTTAATGAGACAGGAGAGGGTATGTTGCTCTCCAGATCAGGGAGTCAAACTAGACAATCTCGAAGATCATATTTTGGAATTTATAAATAACATTTCTGGCAGTGGGAGAAAGAAGAAGCACACATAGAATACCAGCTCTGAGTTTACACAGTGCAGTCTCCAAATCCCCAGCTCTGCTTGCTATCGACCAAATGACCTCGGAAAGCCTTCTCTCTGGGTCCAGCTCCCTTCACTGCAAACTAGCTGGGGGAAGTATTCAGAAGAAAAGAGGGAGTGAGATGGCAGATGTCTGATATGTTGGAAATAATCCAAAAGAAGAAATGACTCCTAAGAGGTATCAGTTCTCCAGGGGACTCAGAACCTCTCCAACTGCACTGTGGCTCAGTGGTAGAGGTACAGGGCTCAGCATGTATGAGGCTCTGGGTGATAGTCTACCTGGATGTGGTGGCTCAAGTCAATACTAGATTTCTAATAAGCAGCAAAGGCAGGAGGATCTTGAGTTCCAGGTCAGCAGGCTGGACTACAAACAGAAGCCTCATCTCAAAAGCAATAGAAATGATCGCCAATCTCTTCCATATATATATATATTGGTTTTTAGAGACAAGGTTTCTCTGTATAGCCCTGGCTGTCCTGGAACTCACTCTGTAGACCAGGCTAGCCTCGAACTCAGAAATCCGCCTGCCTCTGCCTCCCGAGTGCTGGGATTAAAGGCGTGCGCCACCACTGCCCGGTTTATCCTTTATATCTTTACCTCGGATGATACTGAGCATCCTAACACTTGTCTGGTACTTTACATCTGGCACTGTGCACAGCACACAATCATTTTGAGAGTTAAATACTAGGGGCTGGGTGTGGTGATGCATACACCTTTGATCCCAGTACTTTGGAGACAGAGGCAGGAATCTGAGTTTGAGGCCATTCTGGTCTACAGAGTGAATTCCAGGCCAGTCATAGCTGTACGGTAAAACCTTGTCTCAAAACAAAATAAAACGCCAAGCAGTGGTGGCGCATGCCTTTAATATCCCAGCACTTGGGAGGCAGAGACAGGCAGATTTCTGAGTTCCAGACCAGCCTGGTCTACAGAGTGAGTTCCAGGACAGCCAGGACTATACAGAGAAACCCTATCTCGGAAGAAAATAAATAAATAAAACAAACATCAAACAAGAGAGAGAAAAGAAAGAAAAGCTTACATATTATGAGCCAGTCTCAATACTCATGATGTGGAGGCCCAGGTTTCAGAGTAAGCTCTTGTTTCTAGTAAGCAGAACAGAACAAACAAACGAGAGCTACATATCAGACCTGGGTGATGTGTAAAGTTCTGAGTTTGATGCCCGTTGATACACACGATGGAAGATGTAGAAGAGGTAGGTAGGCATTAGCACTCCCAATTGATGGAAAAGGAACTAAGTCTCGGAAAGTTAAGTAACTTGGAGGAGATCACATGGCCAGAAAGAGGAGCTGCGTGTGATCTGACTTAAGCACTCTGCAGCGGAAGGGAAGAGGGTGGGAGGCAGAGGAAAGAACTCGTTCTTAAATTCATATTCCTCTGCATTGGCTTTTGCCTGTGATCCTCTAACCCAGATCAGCTTCCGCTTCCCCAAATCACCTCCCAGGCAAAAGCCTCCCCTAAGAGAATGGCAAACTCTGAGGCGCAATGAAAATGTCCTCCGAGCAGCCCAAGGAACGGCCAGAGATTAAATGGAATTTGATGTGAGTGGCTTAGCCAAACGAAGAAGGCGACAGGCTAACAAGCCCCAAGTGTCCTAAATTGAGAGGTCAGAAACCTAACAGGGAAGATGAGGTGGGACCTGAGTGAAGGCTCCATCAGCCAATCCAAGACCTTTGGCGAGTCACTTGACCCTCCAATCCCCGCCCCCTCGGTGGGCAATCACGTTTCTTATTTGGGAAATGAAAACAATGGAAGCAAACATCTTCGTCAGTCTACGACCTGACTGCAGCCAGTCAGCAATATACGCAGAGCCTGGGTAGAACAAACAGTGTAGACACAACTCAGACCTTCCTGAAGATGCCCCAGGAAGAGGACGCTCGTTTTCTGAAAGAAATTCTTGCAAAAGAAATCCTAGCATACAAGCAGTAAATCCACCCTGAAAAGTGACAAGAACAATCCTGACCCACATATCTCTTGGACACCATGTTTCTCAAAAGAAGCCATCCTGGGTTCTAAGACGCTGTGGTCCTGACTCTCGTATCTGACTCAAGAGCTATTGTAAATAGAATCGAAAAGAGAGATGTCCTTGGTTAATAGATCAGTGGTTCTCAACCTGTAGGTCCCCTTTGGCAAACGTCGATCTCCGTGAATATTTACATTACAGTTCATAACAGTAGCAATATTACAGTTAGGGAGTAACAACAAAAATAACGGGGGTCACCACAGCACGAGGAACTGTGTTAAAGGACTCCAGAATTAGGGAGGTTGAGAACTACTGGTTTAGAGAGTACTCTTGGGGAGCACAGACCTCCTGAGCCCCGGGGCCTGCTCCTGAAGGGTCTTCAATTCTTTAGACCCTAGTGCAGCTATATGCACGCTGACATCCCAAGAATTCGCACTTTTCATGTTATAGCCCTGAAGCCCCAAAGTCACATGATCTTCCCCACCTCTTTCGTGAATCCCAAATATGGCCTTCTGGGACCCTACGATCTCCTACTCCCAACCCCAGGCAGCTTTAAGCCCTAACTTTAGCTCAGAGCCTGCTTAGAACATAAAAACCTTCTAACGGAGGGTATCTTGAAGTCGGAACAGAGACACAGTTTTGGACAGACACCCTAGGAAGCATAGAGAGCATCAGATGCCCACCCACTTCATCCCCTCTGGGGTAGGCAGCAAGATGCCCCCAACCACAGTACCAAGACTTCGAGGCTCCAAAAACATACCTTTCTGGAGAGGTTTCTTAGTGGAGACTTGACGCAGTTGCCCATCCTATACTGACACAGCCCCTTTGGCAGTCTCTGGGTCCATGAAGGAGGCTCCTGGGGGGGCCAGAAGACCACAGTCTGGGTCAACCCCAGCGACTCTCTCTACCAGTGCCGCTCTTCCTCCAGGACACAGCTGAGCCGGATCGCGCGTGCTCGTCTGTCTGCCTGCCTGCTCCCGCTGATTTTTTTTATCTGGTGGTTTGTATATGTGTTTGTGTGTCTAGGTTTAACTTTCTGGTCAGTTTCTTAAGGAGCCAAAGGCAGAAGGAAAAAGTGCACAGCACCGGAAAAAAATCCCCTGGAGAGTAGATCACAGAGGGCATTGGCGCTGGGGACCTTTCGGATCATCAACATCAGATTAGAGCATTAGAGCCGAGTCCATTCTCTCTCTCTCTCTCTCTCTCTCTCTCTCTCTCTCTCTCTCTCTC